>RXID01014898.1:62500-110277 GCA_005019695.1 Trichopus zeylanicus subsp. travancoricus
TTCCCTCTTACTAACTGGAATAAAAGAATTAGTAGATCTATTCCGCCCAAAATGGGAAGGGACTGGGGTTATGAACTTATAATCATTGATTTGACTCGATCATTAGATTATAAGTTCATTCCATACTAGACCAGACCGGAATAGGGTTATATATATTCTTATTATGAGAATTATGAGAAGGGGTCATTCGAGCGTATCTAAATAGATACTATGTTTACTTACATATGGATCCCTATGTCATTACATTCACATTCTATTTAGGATTAGGAATAGGCATAATTGGACCTGCTTTTTCCATATCTATCATTATTTGGGTACCATATTCACTTCTTTGGGGCTTCTATTGAATCGACAAATAGGTTTGATTGTACATCTTTTTGATATATATAAGATATCCTCTGGATAATGCAAATCGAAGCAATTTGATGTCTAACTTGGGCCTATATGACCAATCCATAGAAATATTCCAACACTCCACCTTTGTCATTTTGTCATATATGGCATATATGACACTAGATAGATATCATATTCCATATATGATATCTATCTAGTGTCATATATTCCATATATAACAAAATGACAAAGGTGGAGTGTTGGAGTATTTCTATGGATTGGTCATATAGGCCCGAGTCAGATTCACTTTCAAGATGCCTTGATGGTGAAATGGTAGACACGCGAGACTAAAAATCTGGTGCTAAAGAGCATGGAGGTTCAAATTCTCTTCAAGGCATAATATTGAGAATGCTCATTGAATGAGCAATTCAATAAAAGATTTCGGATCGAATTAATATTGTATTGATATACCGAGTATCTTATCTGTTGATACTAAGTATTTTGGTGATCCCCACGATCCGAGTCCGGGCTGTTGGAATTGGAATAGCCTTCCTTCTCCTTTCAAGGTCTATTCGAAAGAGAATCCAGTACCTCTTGGTCATGAATATCTGAATATGACAAACTGGCCTCCGTGGATATCTTTGCTTCGGAACAAAACAATTCAAAAATTTGAATTACACTCGGTCAACTGGAATGTGTATTATTCATATGGGGATATTCCAATTGTGAAGATCCATCGATTTGAGAGGAAAAGAAAGGTAAGGATTCGTTATTGGAGCATATAGCAACAACCATTTCATCAAACATGTGTATTTCTGATTTTTCGATGGATTTACATGGTTTCATTAATGGAAATTGTTTAATGTAGTGAGTAAGAGGCTCTGGTTGTTCACCGTTCAAGAATTCTTGTTTAGGCAGTTCACATCATTCATACATAGTGTTTTGATCTAAGATTTCAATTCTTCCATGTTTCAGCGGTAAGTAGAATATTGTTCCATGAAGCTAAGGTCCAAAATATGGAATAAACAAGTGTTTCCAGGACTCTACCACCCGGAAAATTTTGTTCCACTTAATCCCCTTTTCATAGCCACATATCTTTATGGCTAAGGAATGGGAAATCTTTCTCTTGTTACATGAATCAAATGTTTCATTTCATCCGGGAAAAACCATCTCTTTCTCAACAATGCCTTTGTCATTTGATCCACTAGCATTCTGTTAGATAGGAATAGATTTGATAAATACTGATAACTCTCAGATAGAGTATTAGAATGGAAAGATCCATTAGATAATGAACTATTGGTTCTAAGCCATCTCTGGTGATGAATCAACAATTTGAAGTGTTTTTCTTGCATATTCTTGATGAACCAGCATTTCTATATAGATGTAGGAGGATTTGTTTGGGAAGTAGTAAGTCCCTTTGACATCTCTTCATCTACAAAGAATTCTCAATGTGAAAACACAGAGACAAAGGGCTGATCTTTGAATAGGAAAAAGAATGGATCTACAGGGTCCCAAATGAATTGGCTTATTTGAAAAAAGCCTTATTCTTTGGAAGATCTATCTCGTGTCTGGTATTGCATGGTTCCACTCTGCAATAACTCCGAATCATTCTCTTGAAGCTCATCCTCTTTATGATAAATGATTTTCTTGCCGTGAAATGGCCCGGCCCAATAGGGAAATCCCAATTCAGTGGGCCTTTCGATACAATCAAATAGATTACCACACGGGCACCATATTCTAGGAGCCCAAACTATGTGATTGAATAAATCCTCCTCTATCTGTTGTGGGTTGAAGGCTCCTTCTCCTTCCCCTTCTTCAAACTCTGATTTGTATTTTTCATATAAAAATCTCTGATCAACAATAGAACAAGATCCATTTTACATCATATCTAACCAATTCCTTGGTTCGAGTAATGTCACTCTATTATTATCAATTTGACTATAATTTTTTCTGTCCACGAGGATCCCACCAGAGTGCCTTCTACTTCTAATAGGCCATGAACTATTTCAGAATCATTCTCAACAAATCCATAAGAGGTGATCCAATTTTTTTCATCGAGCTTGGGTGAAGCCCAAAGATCTTGAGCGACAGATCTGGCAGAACAACTCAAAAGATAAAGAAGTATCAATAATTTCTTCATGCTCATTCCAAGTTTGAAGTACCATTCGTACAAATAAGAATCCCCTTCCTTACATGATTTCTTCTTCATATAGATAGATATAGGATCTATGGGGCAATTACTTAGAAGTACATTTTGTGCAATAGCCCTTCCTATCTAATAGAAAAGGATCCCATGATCCTGAACCGATCTTACCTGGGATCACAAATCCCAAGTTTGTCTATGAAGAGTTGATCTAATTGTATTAGTTTCTATAATTGATTTCCTCTGTGTAATACTAATTGATAGGGCCTCATTGATAAGTGCTACAAGATCTCATGCATTGTAACCCATGGTTATGGACTTGAATCCATTAGTATGGAACATTTTCTTTTCCAAACGAAATCCCCTAGTATGTGAAAAAATGAAAAAATGCTTTCGTTGTTGTGGAATAAGAAGCCTTCGTATCTTAATGCATGTATTTAATTTATTTAGAGCTATTAGAGCGGGATCCACTATTTTGGGAATATGAGATAAAGGAATAACAAGAATATTTCTAGTGGAAAATCTTTCACAATCCCTAGAGAGATAGTTCTCTAATAGACCAAGGGATAAGTAATTCGATTCATTCACATATAGATCATGAATGTTTGGAATCCATATTATGCAAGGAGACATTGCTTTTGCTAATTCGAATTGAACAGTGATAGCAAATTGGTCTATTTTTGGTATCATATACATAGTTAGCACATTCGTCATAATTAGTAGCTCAGTATCAAGGTTGTCATCAATATTGTCACTATCATCAATAAGATAACCTTTAGGCTTGTCATCCAGGAACCTGTTTGGAAATACCGTAGTGAAACAAATATAGGAGTTTGTTGCTAGGTATTTGACCAAATACGATCATCCAGTTCCTATAGAACCTATCACTAAAATACTCCTAGAAGGGGATAGGGCCAAGCAGAGCGAAAAGGGTTTTCCATTAGATGGGAAATGAAAACTATTAGCCCCACATGAGGTTTGTGAATAAGCGATTGTCTGATAATGAGCAAGGAATATCTGTCTTTCTGCTAAATAGGATCTATTAAACTCATAATTCATTAGATACTTTTAATGAATGTCAACTAAGTATCATAAGTAAATTGATCTCGGTTGTTCAATCATTTGATAACCAGAGTTATTCTTTGCTAAATGATCACTATAAGTCAAACTCAATAGAATTTGATCAATCCTTTTTTCTATTATTAAGGTGGAGAACTGAATTAAGAATTCTCTTTCTTCATCATCAATTGAATCACTGTTCGTGACCCAGGATTCTATTTTATCATCAATCCAATCACCATTCACATTTTTTATTTTTCTTATCAATGAATAGATCTATTTACTTGTATGACTCAAATGTCTCGGATTTCTCAAAGAAGTGATTCGATTGATGGGATTTGGTATGATACTTATGAGATCAATGAGATTGATATTCAAATATTTCTTCTTAGACCGTATTGATTTGATCCCATAAGCGGGACTGCCACCAATAGCATGCTGCCACCAGAAGTAGAACCTTGTATTTCTTCTAGAGAATCTCCTAATTGTTCCAGAGCAACTAGAAAGAGATTCTTTAACCAGAAAGAATTTAGTTTAGATGTAGGATACCTGTACAAAATTTTTTGCAACTCAATCATGTATGATGGTTTGGGACTCATAAGGGATTTACTTGTCTATATATTGTTCCATTTGATCTTTTAGGTCCCTACTCACCTAGATGGTGCTTATGCCATTAAGTCCCTTGAAGCGTATATGCAATAGATAAACTTTTGTAACCATGCCATAGTTACTTGCTTGAACAGAATCTTTTTCTAAAAGAAATGGAATGGCTAATTACAAGAAAAGGCCTTTCTTCACGAGATAAAATTAGTAATTCCATTCCTATTTATCTATTAGGGAATCGACCATGGATCAATTCCCTTTTTTTGGAAGTATTGAATACACACAACATTCTGAACTTCATGTTAGTCCTTCGAAGACACATGTGAAAGCATGGACATCCCAATCAGATTGAATGGGTTGACAGTTTCTTAGTTTGAATCTATAAAATGCAAATTTCGATCAAATCACACATCACAATATACTAGGCCTTCTAATTCCTTAAGGAATTTATCTAAAAGATTTGCGATATAACTAGGAAGACATTTCAAATACCACACATGAGTCACTGGACATGCGAGTTTGATGTATCCCATTTGATATCTTCATATCTGAGAATTAACAAACTCCACCCCACATTGTTCATAGAACTTTCAGTCTTCTTTTTCAGCCCTGATCACTCAATAATTTCCACAAGCACAAATTCCACTTTTTATAGGTCCAAAGATTCTTTCAGAAAATAATCCATCTTTTTCCAGTTTATTGGTTTTGTAATGAAAAGTATAGGGTTTTTTCACCTCCCCAACCATCTCTCCATTAGGTAGGATTTTGTTGGCGCAAGCCTTTACTTGTTGGGGAGAAACTGGTCCAATTTGAAGTTGTTGATGTTTATACTGGTCGATCATAGAATAGAAATTCGGATTCATTCAGATCAAGCTTCCTTCCTATTAATTTGGAAGTTCTTCTCAGATACAAGGAAATGTTCAATTCCAGAGACAAAGATCGTAATTCTCGAACTAGCAATCAAAAAGATTATGGAGCATCCTCGGGGTTAGGTACTGTTCCTCCAATAATTGTTGTACCAAGTACCTCTTGATGAGCTCTGATATGATCAAATTTATATGTAAGCATCTCTTGTAAAATATGAGCAACAACAAATCCCTCTAGAGCCCAAACTTCCATTTCTCCTACTTGTTGTGCCGCTTGCTTGGCCCTTCCTCTAAGGGGTTGTTGTGTAACAAGTGCGTAATGTTTGCTGGAATGTCCATGGATTTTATCATCAACTTGATGGATTAATTTCAGGATATAGGGTTTTCCTATTAGAACAGGTTGTTCAAAAGGATCTCCTATTCTTCCATCAAATATTTTGCTTTTTCCCAGAAACTCGGGTTCAAATACCGATGGCTTTTTTGTTTGCTTACTGGCTGAATATAATTCAGAAAAGACCAATTTTCTCGAAGCCTCTTGCTCATATCTCTCATCAAAAGGTGCTATTCTATAATGTCTCTTTAGGAGGTCCCCCACTAACCTGAGCAAACATTCAAATATCTGTCCCACATTCATTCCTGAAGGTACTCCTAATGGGTTGAAAGCCATATCAATGGGAGTTCCATCTTGCAAATAGGGCATATCTTGTCTAGGCAAAACTTTGGAAATGATACCTTTATTCCCATGTCTTCCAGCTACTTTATAACTTACTTTGATTTCACATTTCTATAAAATAGATATAGGAATCATCTCTGGATTATAACTAGAATGACCCTTTTTTTGAATCTATCTCACATCAATAACTCGACCCCTTCCACCTATAGGTAGTTTTAGAGAAGTTTCTTTTGTAGTGGATACCTGAATGCCAAGTATGGCTCGTAATAATCTAACTTCAGGGGCATAAGATGATTTATTCACTGCCTGAGGCATTAATTTACCTACTAAAATATCACCTATTTCTATCCACGATCCAAGCATCACAATTCCATTTTTGTCTAAATTGCAGAGTAAATGAGCCTCTAAATGTGGTATTTCCTTAGTGATTCTTTCAGGGCCTTAACTTGTCACATGAGTCTGAATTTCATATTTATGAATGTAAAAGGAAGTATAAATATCTTCATATACTAGACGTTCACTAATTAGTACTTTGTCTTCAAAATTATAGCCTTCCAATGGCATATGAGCTACTAATACATTTTTTCCTAAAGAGAGTTCCTCACTAATTATAGCCACACTGTTGCTAAAATTTGTCCCTTTTTAATGCATTTACCCCTACGGAACCTGACATTTTTTATGCATACAAGTATTGTTGTTAGAAGATTGATACATAACTAATGGAATGCTCATAGTGTCCCCATTACATGAGAAAATGATCTTATGGGTATCTTTATAACCAATCTTTCCCTCCCGTTCAGCTACAGCTGAAACCCCAGAATCTAGAGCTATTTGACCTTCCAGTCTAGTTCCAACAATGGACTTCTCAGATCAAGAAAGCAGAACTGCTTGACGTTGCATATTAGAACTCATTAAAGCTAGATTTGCATCATTATGCTCAATAAAAGGAATGAGAGAAGCTCCAATAGAAAAATATTGGAAGGGAAAAATGCTTCTAAGATGAATCTGTTCCCATGAGATGGTCAAAAATTCTTGACGGTATCAGGCTGGAACAACTTGTTCTTCTTGAATACCCTGGTTCAAGGCCAAAGAATTTCTTGCTGCTACCATATAATATTCATCTCTACTTGATGATAAATAAATCATTTGTGCATTTTTGGATCTCTCAAATATTTCATAAAAAGGACTCTATAGATCACCAATGACCAATCCTTACATGAATAGCTAAGGATCCAATAAGTCCAACATTGATTCCTTCGGACGTATCAATTGGACAAATACATCCATAGTGACTAGGATGAATATCCCATATCCGAAAACTAGCTGTTCGCCTTGTCAACCTCCCAGGGCCTAAAAAACTCAACCTCTAGCCATGAAAAATTTGGGTCAATGGATTAGTCTGATCCAAAACTTGAGATAGCAAAAAAAATGATTCATAAGTGGTTGTAATGAAGTTGAAGTTACCAAATTTTGGGGAGTCGGTATCAATTTATGCTTGATTGATCCACATATAGTTTCTCAAACTGCATTTTCTAAATGAAAAAGAGCCAATATGAATTGATCCTGTAATAGATCCCCTATAGAATGAATACATTTACTTTTCAAGTGATTAATATCGTCAAATGATCCACAGCAACCAATACATCTCATGGTAACAAAAATGTATTATTTTGAGTTATATCAAGATTCAGTTTTCGGTTCATATTTCATCAATCAATCCTTCCTAATTCACATCTTTGTTGAAAAAATTTCTTTCGTAATTCCTTACATAAGGACTCAAAAAATATCGGATCCCCACCTACACAAGCAAATTGTTGGTAAAACTCTAAAATAGCACTTTCTTTTGACCCAATCCTTTTTTTTTCCTTATCATTCAGGAAAGACAAGAAAATTTTAGGGTAACAAATATTATCTTGAATTTCTCTTAGATTTGAACCCATAGTCAATGATAGAACTAGAATAGATATTTTTTGTTTCCTACTCACATGGGCCCATATCCTCACTTTTCTATCAATTTCAAATTCCAATCTTCCTCCCCAATATGATATTATAGTACTAGTATAAACAGAAATTCTATTATGGTTTAATTCTGAATGATAGTAAACACCGAGACTTTGCAATATTTTATTGATCACAAATCTGTATATTCCATTTCCTATTGAGGTTCCCAATGAATTCATTAAAGGAATGGTTCCAATAAAAATGGTATGTTCTTGCATAGCTCTACTGGCTTTCCAAATTAATCCCGTGGGTACCTATAATTCAGAAGAATATGTGAGTGATTCATACACAGCATCTCTTTCTTTTATCAAGGGTTCTACCAATTGATATGTTTCCACAAACAATTGAAATTCGATTTCTTGATCTCTATCTTCAATTTTAGGAAACTTATGAAGTTCTTCCATCAAGACCTGATTAATGAACCTACAAAATCCCTCAAATTGGATCTGATTAAATCCAGACATTGTACACATTTCCCCATTTCGATCCTGGAGCATTTTAATCTTAAATTTCCTCTTTATCAAAAAATCCCCCACTCTTCATCGAACTATACGAATCAATCTAGCAATGATGGAATGTATATTCTATTTATTGAATCACATAAAATTTTAGGCAACCCCCATATATGTCTTTTGTTCATACGTATCAAGTGAGAGGAGACAAAGGAATGAAGAATATTTTCGACAGGTACAAATAGAAATGAGTTGATAAAATATTCTTGGAAAAAAACCCTACCACTTACCTTACAGACACTTATAGAGTCATGTATAGAATATCAAAATGGATCTCTACCTATTATGTATGATATTATGAAAAAATTGGGTAGCAAAAAATAAATGGATTCAAAATTTAAATTAAATTTAAATCTACTTCCACTTTTTACAATTATGAATGCGATAAAGATAGAATAATTGGTTAATGTTCAAAAAGAATTCGCGGATTCTTTTATTATAATAAAATGTGTAGAATACAATTGAGGAATAGAATAGTATTTAGTGGGTGTATGGCGATCTGATATAGTTATCTAGCAATCTTCATATTGTATCGTTTTATTGTAGTTTTATTTTGGCAACCTAAATATGGAGCAGGTCACACTATATCATAATTCCTATTTTTTATTCAATATATCTAATGAAAAAGCATAACGGTTTTCTGCTTTCTACTTTTCTACAGGGATATGTGCATAAGAGGAAGACCCCACTCAATACAATCAATATATGTGTAACAATTTCTATTCTGGGGTTTACATAAAAACATATATATTGTTATAATGGAAATGGAAAATGATCTATTATTCAAAATAATTTAATTTATACTGATTAGTCGTAAATCGATTTGTTTTTCATATGTCATTTTCTTATGCCATTAAGGGAACATAGTTTGTCCTGAATTTTGTAATCTGTAAATGTAAATTTATTTTTCTATTTTATTTTATACTAAAAAAGAGAGAAAGGAATTTTTTTTAAAGCAGGATGTATGTTTTAAGATACAATCAATCGAAGAGAATAATCTAAATGGGATTCAATAAAAAAGATATAGGGATGGATTAATTTAGGGATATAATGGGATGCAAGATCCAAATATAAAATATAAAAAAGGAGGTTCTCAGTAATTTCAAAATTTCCAAAAGAATTATTAGTAATAGAATATGGATAATACTTTTATCTGTTTTTGATCAGATTTGGCAGCATGGCCAAGTGGTAAGGCAGGGGACTGCAAATTCTTTATCCCCAGTTCAAATATGGGTGTGGCCTAATCAACTCAATAAAAGACTTGAGATTTCATATCCTGTTGTTTGTTTGATGAATTCTTGACCCACAAAAGTAGGGACAAAGGGCTGGGCCCGTTGATACTAGGGATACTAGATTTTTAGGATATGTAGGTAAATTCTATATCTATAAAAGATTGTCAATTTTTTCAGTGGTTCTGTACATGTCGCAAACTAATATCGATAGAGATGAACAACTTCCACTTATTAATGATTGTTTCACACCTTTTTTTGCTAAATAAAATGGAATCAAACAAATAAATATTGAGAGTCAATTTGGGGATTTAGAACTTTTAAAGTAATAGGTCAGAAATCCTATAAACTAAAGGACTCCCCATTTTTTTCTTCTAGGATTGAAGAAAGCATTATACGAAAGACTATCCAAAACTTCATAATTATCTTACACTACCTTAGTATAGGTAGTGTTTATTGACTCTATCTGGAATTAGATTGGATAGGCTATAATCTAATGGAAAATCAATTTAGGAGTTGTGGAAAGGACCGAAAATACTTTATATCGAGACTCACTAGAAGTTCTGAGTGCTCAGATATTCAAATAGGGTTGCTATGTCATCTTTTATTTTATTCTTTAGAGATAGCCTTAAGTCAGAATCCTTATCCTTTATTGTTTTGACTATGCACCATTAATTTTACTATAATTATTTATCAATAAAATAATTCCTTCATAGAGATAGGAGGTATAATTCGACATGGATATTGTAAGTCTCGCTTAAGTTGCTTTAATGGTAGTCTGTTCATTTTCCTTTTCACTTGTAGTATGGGTAAGGAGTGGACTCTAGGGTATATTTGATTACTCCATTTGGTAATCAAATTGTATTAATTCTTTACTTTAATTTATCATTTTCCAAAACCTTAACTCTTTCAAAATTATACTGAATTATAGTAAAAAAAATACAATAATGGATAATAATCATTCAATCAAAGAATGAAAGATTACCATAGTTGTATTTCGAGACTCAAATCTACACATAATAAGAAATTTTTTTCCAACGGAATTCTTCCTAAATATTTTAATTTGATGCACCAGTTCTTAGTTCTTAACATAATAATGGATATTAAATGAGAAAAAGCAATCCCTATTGCTTTTCCTTATTTTTGTTTTCCTCCTTTCTTTATTTTTTTAAATATTCTAAGAAAATTTTTTCTACTATTATGACGATATATACTTGCTACTAGAAATGGCTAGAGATTCGATTATCAAAAGAGGTCCTACATAGGAAAATAGGAGTTTCCTTGCATTCTACTCCTTTTCCAACCCTAAAGAAGTTAGTTACCATAGAACTCTGCGGATTATTTGTTAATAGTTCAATCGATGACTTATTGTCTTGAGATGGGAATCCAAAAAATATTCCTTTTCCTTGGTTTCATTTTTTTATAGTATATAGTCATGCTATTCTTGATTCTTTCGAATGAAAAGAAACCTAGGAATTAGAAGAGTTGAGTTAGGTTTTAATTATTTTGTTTGGATTAACCAAAATTCGTACAAATTGATCTATTGAAGAAAACAAAATAAAATAGAAAAGGCTATTCAAATTTATAAATGTATGTCTAATATATGAGATATATATTATCCTACAATCTATAGAAATTAGGATCTATATAAAGCCTATAGCTGTATACTATACAACTTTAACTAAAAATACTATACAAACAACTATATAATAGAAGATAGTATGGTAGAAAGAACTAGAATAATATTCTAGTATCTCACATAGTATCTCAGATACCTCTGATTCCACTCCTAATCATTTAAGACTTGGAGTTTGAATCCCTTTCTTTCATTTCTTCAATCATTGATAAGAACTAATAATTCAACTTTTAGTCAAATTAATCATTTTGACCGACTATTTTTACGTAGATGATAAGCAAAAATAGTAGTAGGAACTAGAATAGATAGTGCAGTAGCAATAAATGTGAGAATATTGACTTCCATAATCTCATTGTTTTTTGTTTCACAATAATGCGGGAATCCCATAGAAATGAGAAATTTTAATTCCTATAAATTCACTAGGATGAATTGAATCATGATGATACTGAATTAGATCAATATTATGAATAATAATATCTAATGTATCAAATTAATTCATCGTCAAGAATTGAATAGTATAACATAATGCATGAAATTTTTTATCCATAAAAAATAAAAAATGGGATTCCTGATCCAATAAGGAAATCCCATTGAATTTTTTTTATGTATGTATGCCAACTTTAATCCAAAATCCAAAAGGAGGATACTCAAAAAATAAAAGACCAAAGAAGATTCTTTTATTTATTTTTTGAGTAAATTTGTTGGAATATTACACTTTTATAGCTAACTTTAACTCACCCTTTTCCATCTCACTTTTATTTTTTGGGATATGTGTATAACCCATAGAATAGCAGTCATATCGTATTTTATATTTTATATGGTAATTGTATTTAAAAGTGTAAAAAAGATGGTAGGTGGTAGGTTATAGAAAAAAGTATAAGAAAAAAAATTCAATGGGAAATTGGAATGAGAATGAAATAGATTGTTTCCAATTAGTAATTGAGAAAACACAAAGAAAGTTAGATCTAAGCTAGAAAAAGTGTGATTTAACCCGAAAAATACTTTGTCGAGATAATTATGGTAAGTACATTCTCTATCACACAATAAATCAATACAATTTGGGTATGTACTCCTACTATACTAAAAATATCAGATTTATATTACATTTCATTGATCAAGAACAATCAAAAAGAAAGTCAAACATGTATCTCTTACCATACTTAATTTAATATTAATACTACCACTTGTACCTACTCATGTCTCTCCCTAATCAATCGATACTAGGGGAAGAAATGGAAATTTCTGTATTTATCTAATGATAAAAAATAAAAGAAATAAAGATCAAAGAGAATTATATTTTGATGCCTCTCCCCTTTTTCTTTTCACATAAAATAGAGAGATAATGGTCCTAGTTCGGAACCGATGGGGCTTGAACCCGCAGCTTCTATCTTGATAGGGCGGTGCTCTGACCGATTGAACTACAATCCCGGTGAGGTCTATGATGGCATACATATTCTTAACGCTTAAGGATCATCAATTTAGATTGTTAGAAAGATAAAAACGGGTGAGAAAAACATATGGATAGAGCAAAAAAAAAGGACTCTTTCACTTTATTTGTACGTATTGGTCTACGTATTGGACATTTTTGAAGGTTATATCTTACTTGTGGGATGATGAATTTTTGGGCCAAGCTGGATTTGAACCAGCGTAGACATATTGCCAATGAATTTACAGTCCATCCCCATTAACCGCTCTGGCATCAACCCAGGAAGAATTAATTCTAGGCTTATTGATAATCTAATCCATGATCAACTTCCTTTTGTAGTACCATATCCCTAGGGGAAGTCGAATCCCCACTGCCTCCTTGAAAGAGAGATGTCCTAAACCACTAGACGATAGGGGCATATCGGCCCGACCACCATCATACTACCATGATACTCTGAATAGTATTTTGGAATTGTCAATATAATCTAATGTAATGACTAGATCCGAATCTGAAGAATCTTACATATTTTTAGGATGATACTATAGTAAGAGTAAGAATTTTCTTTTTTTTATTTAAAAAATTCAGTTCAGGTTATGAATCGAATTCCATCATCACATGATTCAATAAGAATATCTTGCAATTTTTTATGTTGATGTCAGATTGGTACACGTATCGATCAAGTCATTCTTGTTCTGATTGATTACAAGTGATATCGGTCTTCAAACAATTCACTACATTATTTTATTTATTTAATTAAATATCATTTATTTATTTAAATACAATTCTATTAAATAATAATATGAATAATATTAAATATTAATACCCAATTACCAATTACTACTAGGCAACTCCCATTTTTTGTTCTTGAATGAGTATCTATATATGTACATATATAGATATATGCAGTAAACTCATAATTGAAGATGGCTAATTCATGAATTAAAAAAGAATAGGCCCTTTTAGCTCAGTGGTAGAGTAACGCCATGGTAAGGCATAAGTCATCGGTTCAAATCCGATAAAGGGCTTTTTCCACTAAACTCAAGCTTAATCTTTAATCTTCATTTTTCCGCAGAGAATAGAAGTTGATACCTCTAAAAAAAGGTAAAAGGGTAACTACTATATTATTATAATCAATTCTTATTATTGAAAGCTATAGTTACAAAGTTGAACAATTAGTAATTAATAATTGTACTGAGTATACCCTATAGTAACATAGTAGTCCTCTTCATGTCTCATTATTCAAATTATCTTGGGACATAAAAATTATTCTAGATATCCAATCCTGATTATTAATCACAAAACCAAAGTATTCCTAATTGTTCCTATCAACCCCGCCGTAGAATTTGGAATCAAAAAAAGTAAGTGAACCTGACCCATTGAATCATGACTATATCAGCTATTCTGATATTAAAATTCGATATACATTAAATTGTAGAAGCAGATTTTATTTATTTCCTTTTCCTTGGACCACGCAAAAATTTGTTAATATTTTTCCGATTTTCTTTTTTTGTTACTAGATGCTCTTCCATAGGAAAAAATCATTATTCTTTTCCGTTACAGATAAATATTTTGAAAATCTCTTTTGCAATATTTTTATTTGATTCCAGAATTATATATTCTATTGTTTTTTTTATTGCAAAAATGCAATAGCGAACAAATGTAAGAAGAGAAAAGGGCTTTCATTTCCAGTCTACTATTATTTAATATTAATATTAAATTTAGGGACAAGGAAAAAATAAGGAATTTTCTTTTTTTTGCCCCTTACTTAAAAGATATACTCGGTGGTATGAGTCATAGGACAATTCGAGGTTCAAATTCGTATTCTTATTAACTTATTTTATTAAGTTAAGAATGGGATAAGAATGGAAATAGTAAGGTCTAATTGAATCAAACTCATGGATTTACCTAGGTTGCTATGTGTTCCAATAGATAAGAAGAATTTGTATCTTCAAAACCTATCATAAAAGGCATTGAACAAGGAATTGCCCATAGACAATCAAACTATTGTATGACCCAAAAATGATATGAGGTGTTCGAAAATGGTTGAAGTAATTGAATAGGAAGATCACTATGACTATAGCCCTTGGTAGATTTACCAAAGAAGAAAAGGATTTATTGTTATTATGGATGATTGGTTACAGAGGGACAATTTCATTTTTGTAGGTTGGTCTAGTCTATTGCTCTTTCCTTGTGCTTATTTCACTTTAGGAGGTTGGTTTACAGGTACAACTTTTGTAACTTTATGGTATATCCATGGATTGGCCAGTTCCTATTTGGAAGGTTGTAATTTCTTAACCATTACAATTTCTACTCCTGCGAATAATTTAGTGCACTCTTTGTTGCTACTATGGGGTCCTGAGGCACAAGGAGATTTTACTCGTTGGTGTCAATTAGATGGCCTGTGGACTTTTGTTGCTCTCCATGGTGTTTTCGGACTAATAGGTTTCATGTTACGTCAATTTGAACTTGCTCGATTTGTTCAATTGCCACCTTATAATGCAATACCATTTTTTGCTCCAATTGCTATTTTTGTTTCTGTATTCTTGATTTATCCATTGGGTCAATCAGGTTGGTTCTTTGCGCCCAGTTTTGATGTAGCAGCTATATTTGATTCATCATCTTTTTCCAAGGGTTTCATAATTGGACATTGAGCCCATTTCATATGATGGGAGTTGTCGGAGTATTAGGCACCACTTTGCTATGTGCTATTCATGGTGCTATCGTAGAAAATACTTTGTTCAAAGATGGCAATGGTGCAAATACATTTCGTGCTTTTAACCCAACTTAAGCTAAAGAGACTTATTCAATGGGGACTGCTAACCACTTTTGGTCCCAAATCTTTGGGTTTGCTTTTACCAATAAACGTTGGTTACATTTCTTTATGTTATTTATACCAGTAATCGATTTATGGATGAGTGCTCTTGTGGTAGTTGGTCTGCCTCTGAACCTACGTGCCTATGATTTCATTTCCCAAGAAATCCGAGCAGGTGATCATGAATTTAAGACTTTCTACACCAAAAATATTCTCTTAAATGAAGGTATTCATGCTTGGATGGCAGCTCAAGATCAGCCTCATGAAAACCTTATATTCCCTGAGGATGTTCTAGCCATGGAAATGCTCTTTAATGGAACTTTAGCTTTAGCTAGTATTGACCAAGAAACTGCTGGTTTCGCTTGGTGGGCCAGGAATGGCAGACTTATAAATCTGTTTGGCAAACTACTTGGGCCTCACGTAGCCCATGCCGGATTAATTGTATTCTGGGCTGGAGCAATGAATCTATTTGAAGTGGCTCATTTCATACCAGAGAAACCCATGTATGAATAGGGGTTGATTTTACTTATGCACTTAGCTACTCTGGGTTGGGGAGTAGGTCCACGGGGGGTGGGGGGGTTTGGCGAGGGTGTGGCGTAGGGAGTTATAGACACCTTTCCCTACTTTGTATTTGGAATACTTCATTTAATTTCTTCTACAGTCTTAGGATTTGGCGGTATTTATCATGCACTCCTTGAACCTGAAACTCTTGAAGAATCCTTTCCATTCTTCAGTTATTTATGGAAAGATAGAAATAAAATGACTACAATTTTAGGTATTCACTTAATTTTGTTAGGTATAGGTGCTTTTCTTCTAGTACTCAAGGCTCTTTCTTTTGGTGGCGTATATGATACCTGGGTGCCAGGGGGAGGAAATGTAAGAAAAATTGCCAACTTGACCCTTAGTCCAAGCATTATATTTGGTTATTTAGTAAAATCCCCTTTTGGGAGAGAAGGCTGGATTGTTAGTGTGGACGATTTAGAAGACATAACTGGAGGGCATGTATGGTTAGGTTCCATTTGTATGCTTGACAAAATTTGGCATATCTTAACCAAACCCTTTTCATGGGCTCACCGTGTATTTGTATGGTTTGGAGAAGCTTACTTGTCTTATAGTTTAGGTGCTTTATCTGTCTTTGGTTTCATCGCTTGTTGTTTTGTCTGGTTCAATAATATTGCCTATCCTAGTAAATTTTATGGACCCACCAGACCAGAAGCTTCTCAAGCTCAGGCATTTACTTTTATAGTTAGAGACCAATGTCTTGAGGCTAACATGGGATCCACCCAAGGACCTACTAGTTTAGGTAAATATCTAATGCAGTCTTTGACTGGATAGGTTTTTTTTGGAGGGGAAACTATGCATTTTTGGGATCTCCATGCTCCTTGGTTGGAACCCTAAGAGGTCCCAATGGTTTGGACTTGGGTCAGCTAAAAAAAGACATATAACCTCAGCAAGAATGACGTTCGGCAGAATATATGACCCATGCTCCTTTCAGTTCTTCAAATTTTGTTGGTGGCATTGCTACTGAGATCAATGTAGTCAATTATGTCTCTCCTAGAAGTTGGTTGGCTACCTCTCATTTTGTTCTAGGATTCTTCCTATTTGTGGGTCATTTATGGCATGCGGGAAGGGCCCATGCAGTTGCAACAAGATTTGAAAAAGCAATCGATCATGATTTGGAACCTGTTCTTTCTATGACCCCTCTTGGCTAAGATTTGTTAGCTAAGATTTTTTTATACTTACATATATATTCATTCTACATTTTTCTTTTTTGTCTCGGCTAAGTGAGATAGCTGAGCCATTCCCTTTTATGATAGTGGGCTAGACCAAATGAATAAAGAAACAAATTTGTTCAACAAACAAAAACAAAAGGAGAGAGGGGGATTCAAACCCCCGATAGTTCTTTGTTCAAAACTATACCAGTTTTCAAGACTAGAGCTATCAACCACTCAGCCATCTCTCCGAAGGGTAATCTATATTTTATTACTACAAATAGAACATAGCCATATGAGGTGATACACTAACTATTTGTACTGTAGAAACATCCCAGATGCGAATCTATATTTCTATGTATTTATCTATATACTGTATATATCCATGTATACATGTACACATAATCCACTATGTCTATTTGTGGAGTAAAAATAACTCCCCTGACCATATGCTCGAATAAAAAAAAAGCATAATAAGTTCTAAAGAATCAATTGATTCACGGTTGAATCCCTACATGATTTTACTAAGTGAGGGATCAAATGAATTGGTATAGTTTATAGTTCATTTTTCGGTAACTTGGAGGATTACAAAAATGACTATTGCTTTCCAATTAGCAGTTTTTGCATTAATTGTGACTTCACCAATCTTATTGATTAGTGTACCCATTATATTTGCTTCTTCTGATGGCTGGTCAAGTAACAAAAATGTTGTATTTTCAAGTACATCATTATGGATTGGATTAGTCTTTCTGGTAGCTATACTTAATTCTCTTATTTCTTGAATTTCTTTGGATCCAAAAATGCCACTCCTATTTTAAAAAGTATTATGAAAGGTGTTAAGATTCAATCTGAAGTATCTAAGTATCTAGCCCTACACAAATATGATCTAGACGCATATATGATATATCATATATGCATGGACATATGCATGTGTATCAGAAAAGAAGAAAATGCGGATATGGTCGAATGGTAAAATTTCTCTTTGACAAGGAGAAGATGCGAGTTCGATCCCCGCTATCCACCCATAGTGAAGCAATATACTTATTAATAAAACTTCAATTCAAGAAAAAATTTGGTATAGTTGACTACGATAGTATTGTAATTCTATCTTCCTCCTTTTTATAGTATTGTAGTTCTATCTTCCTCCTTTTTATCTCCCATACAAACAAAAAATGTTGCGGAGGTAGGATTTGAACCCATGACTTCAAGGTTATGAGCCTTGCGAGCTACCAAACTCCTCGACTCTATGCTAAAGAACTGGGAACTAATAGATGAAGAAAGATTAGATATGCCTCTCTACCATATCTATACAAATAGAATAGTCTATTTATATAGAATGGTAAAGAGGGCCCCTCTATGATCTATGATCATAGAGATCTATACAAATATGAAATGCTATTTTTACCTTTACTGACTTGATCTTATTGCGCCCGGTAACAAACATTCATGAACTATTTCTCAAAGTATGTGTCCGAATAACCCAAAGTCTTGATAGTTACCTCTAGGTCTTCCAATCAAAAAATAATGTTGATGAAGATGTATAGGTGCACTATTACATGGTGGGGATTGAAAATTTCTATGAATTTCCCATTTTTCACTCAACGATAGAACTTTGCTTATTTTATTTTTTGAATATCGACGAATCAAATGATATTTCTATTCCAGTTTCTGTCATTTCTTCCCCCTATGGATCAAACATTTTTTTGCCATAATGTTCAGTTCCTAGTATATCAATGATAGAGTTTGGGTCCTAGATGTAAAAGAAAACAGAAGAAGATCGATCTCCCTCCCTATCCATTGAAAGAAATGAGATTGTTGCTGATACAGTACATAAAAATAAATAAATAACTAAATTAACCAAATTTTCTAGATGTAGAGGCAATCAAGAAAGGTGCATAAGTAAATATATAACCTATAAAAAGGTGGGCTAATCCAACCAATCTTGCTTGGAAAATGGAAAGAGCCACTGGCTTGTCTCTCCACCGAATCAAATTAGCCAAAAGTGTGTGTTCATGAGCCCATGCTAAAGTTTCAATCAATTCTTGCAAATATCCACGCTAGGAAATTAAGAACATAAATCCAGTAGCCCAAATAAGATGTTCAAATAAAAACATCCACGGCCACACGGATAAACTATTCATACCAAAAGGATTATATCCATTGATAAGTTGTGAAGTGTTCAGTCATAGATAATCTCTTAACCATCCCATCAAATAAGTGGAGGATTCATTAAATTGTGAAAGGTTACCCTACCATAATGCGATGTGTTTCCAATGCCAATAAAAAGTCACCCATCCAATGGTATTTAACATCTAGACAACTGCCAAATAAAATGTGTCCCAACCAGAAATATCACAAGTACCACCGCGTCCTGGGCCGTCGCAAGGAAAACTATAACCAAAATCCTTTTTATCTGGAATTAGATTAGAATCACATGCATCTAAAGCACCTTTTACTAAAATCAATGTAGTTGTGTGCAAACCAAGAGCAATATCATGATGGACCAAGAAATCTCCAGGACCTATTGTTAAGAAGAGTGAATTACTACTCTCATTAATAGCATTCAACCAGCCGGGTAACCATATGTTTTGACCCGCATTGAATGCTGGGCCATTCGTTGAAGATAAGAGTACATTGAACCCATACGAAGTCTTACCATGAGCACATTGTATCAATCGGGCAAATATGGCTTTGATCAAGATTTATTTTTCTGGAGTACCAAAAGTGAGCATGACATTGTTATGAACATAAAGTCCCAAAGTATGGAATCCCAGAAACAGGCTGGCCCAACTTAAATGAGATATGATAGCTTCTTTATGGTCTAACATTCTTGCTAATACATTATCCACATTATGTTCTGGATTATAATCTCTAATGAAGAATATAGCTCCATGAACAAAGGCTCCCGTCATGATGAATCCTGTGATGTATTGGTGATGAGTATATAATGCAGCTTGAGTAGTAAAGTCCTGTGCTATGAAGGCATAAGAAGGTAAAGAGTACATGTGTTGAGCTACTAAATAAGTAATAACCCCTAAAGAGGCTAGAGCAAGACCTAATTGAAAATGAATCGAATTGTTGATTGTGTCATAAAGGCCCTTATGCCCACGTCCTAATTGACCCCTCGGGGGAATATGTGCTTCTAAAAGATCTTTGATACTATGCCCAATTCTGAAGTTAGTTCTATACATATGACCAGTAATGAGAAAAAGAAATGCAATAGATAAATGATGATGAGCAATATCAGTCAGCCATAAACTTTGCATTTGTGGATGGAATCCTCCAAGAAGGGTTAGAATGGCAATTCCTCCTCCCTTGGAGGTACCAAATAAATGACTGCTATAATTAGGATTTTATGCATAAAGATTCCACTGACAGGTAAAAAGTGGTTCCAATCCTTGGGGATGTGGTAATATGTTTAAGAAATTAATCCATTTGACATACTCCCCCCTGGATCCGGGAATAGTGACATGAACTAAATGTCCTACCCAAGCCAAAGAACTTAGTCCGAAAAGTCCTGACAAATGATGATTGAGATGAGATTCAGCATTTTTAAACCATGAAATGCTCAATCTCCATTTTGGTTGTAGGTGTAACCAACCCGCTATTAAAGATATACCAGAAAGACATAATAGAAAAAGAGCTCCAGTATAAAGATCTTTATTAGTGCGTAATCCAATTATATACCACCATTGATAAAGACCAGAATAAGCAATATTCACGAGGCCGATAGCACCTCCTCGAGTAAAGTCCTCTATGGCTGGTTGACCAAAATGAGGATCCCAAATTGCATGAGCAATAGGTCTTACATGTAAAGGGTCCTATATCCATGACTCCAAAATTCCTTGCCAAGCTACATGAAACAAATTTCTGGATATCCACAAAAAGATTATTGCTAACTTCCCAAAGTGAGAAGCAAAAATGTTCTGATAAAGACGTTCCTTAGTAATATCATCATGACTTTTGAAGTCATGTTCGGTAGCAATACCAAACCAAATACGATGAGTAGTGGGGTCATGAGCTAAACCTTGGCTAAACCTTGGAAATCTTAATACAATAATGCCTTTCAAATTCTCCTAACCATTATCCTACTGCAATAATTCTTGCTAAGAAGAATGCCCATGTTGTGGAAATTCCACCCAGAAGGTAATGGGTTACTCCTACAATTTGTCCTTGTATAATGCTCAAGGCTCTAGGCTGAGTAGCAGGAGCAACTTTTAATTTGTTATGAGCCCAAATGATAGATTCAATGATTTCTTGCCAATAACCACGGCCACTGAATAGCAACATTAAACTGAAAGCCCAAACAAAATGAGCACCTAAGAAAAAAAGACCATATACAGATAATGAAGAACCATAAGACTGAATTACCTGAGATGCCTGTGCCCATAAGAAATCTCGTAACCACCCATTCATAGTAATGGAACTTTGTGCAAAGTTTCCTCTTGTGATATGGGTTACCACTCCTTGATCACTTATAGTGCCCCAAACATCTGACTGCATTTTCCAACTGAAATGGAAAATTACTACCAAAATTGCATTATACATCTAGAATAGACCTAAGAAGACATGATCCCAGGTAGATACATGACATATTCCTCCTCTTCCAGGCCCATCACAAGGGAAATGAAAACCAAGATTTGCTTTATCAAGTATCAAACGGGAACTATAAGCAAATAGAATGCCTTTCAGTAGTATCGATATAGTCACATGAATCCTAAATTCATGAATGTGATGGACCAAAAAGTCTGCGGTTCCTAATGGAATAGGTGGCAAAGCTACTTTGCCGCCTACTGCTACTAATTCATCACCTCCCCAAGTTAAGCTGGTACTTGTTGTTGCACTAGGAGCTGTTACACCCAGCACTAAAGCATGGGTGTTTTTATATCCATTGAGCAAAGATGGGTTGGACTTGTATAGCGGTATCTGAAAACATATCTTGGGGATGCCCTAAAGCACTCATGGTATCGTTATGAATATATAAGCCAAAACTGTGAAAACCTAGAAATATAAATGCCTAGTTAAGATGTGATATGATTGCATCATGGTGCCTAAGGGCACAATCTAATAGATCATTATATCGAGTAATTGGATCGTAATCTCTTACCATAAAACTAGCTGCATGTGCAGCATCACCAACTATAAGAAATCCGCTGATCCACATATGATGTGTGAATAGTGAAAGTTGTCTACCATAGTCAATAGCTAAGTATGGATAGGGGGGCATGGAATACATAGGGTGAGCTACAACAATGGTTAAAGAACCTAACATAACTAGGTTAAGAGCTAATTGAGCATGCCATGACGTTGTTAGGATTTCATAAAGGCCCTTATGACCCTGACCTGTAAATGGACCTTTATGGGCTTCTAAAATGACTTTAAGGCCATGGCCAATACCCCAGTTGGTCCTATACATATGACCAGCGATCAAGAAAAGAATTATAATTGCTAAATGATGATGTGCTATATTGCTCAGCCATAGACCTCCCGTTATTGGATCTAATCCTCCACGAAAACTCAAAAATTTTGTGTATTTTGACCAATTCAAGGTGAAAAAGGAGGTTGCTCCCTCGGCAAAATTGGGATAAATTTGAATCAAAAGATCCTAATTCAAGATAAATTCATGAGGAAGTGGTATCTCTTTAGAATTAACTCCAGCATCGAGAAATTGGTTAATAGGTAAAGATACATGGATTTGGTGTCCCGCCCAAGAAAGAGACCCAAGTCCTAGTAACCCCACTAAGTGGTGATTCAACATAGATTCTACATCTTGGAACCAAGCCAATTTTGGCGCTGCTTTGTAATAATGGAACCAACTGGCAAAAAGCATTAAGGATGAAAGACCAATGCACCAATTGCGGTACAATAGAGTTGTAATTCACTAGTTATTTCAGATGCTCACCAAATCTGAAAAAAACTGGAGGTTATTTGTATTCCCCGGAAGCCCCCGCCTACATCACCATTCTATATTGCTTGACCTACTATTGGCCAAACCACCTGTGCACTGGGTCCAATGTGAGTAGGATCTCTCAGCCATGCTTCATAATTGGAAAAACAGGCATCGTGGAAGTATATGCCGCTCAGCTAAAGAAAGATAAAGGAGAGTTGACTGAAATGAGAACTAAATACTTTTTAAGAGATCTCCTCTAAATCACTGGTATGACTATCAAAATCGTGAGCATCAACACGTAGGTTCCAGATCCAAGTGGTAGTATCGGGACCCTTAGCTATTGTTCTTGAGAAATGGCCGGATCAGGCCCATTCTTTGAAAGATGTTTTTATAGGATCCCTATCTACAATAATTTTTACTTCTAGTTCTGGTGAATGAATAATTATTAATTCCTCTTTCTAGACAACACATAAAAAGAGACCTGCCAATAGTCAGATTTTTAGTGAAACTCTGAAAGATGGATATTTTATTTAATTTATGATTAGTCCCTTTTTTTCCTATCTCCCATCCATCTATTTAGTTTTTCACTAAAGCAACTATGATATCCAAGTTGATCCGGGGCAAGTGTTCGGATCTATTATGAAATAATGATTAGGTGCCTAACGGACAATTTAAAATCTAGTAAAACCTTTTCTCATAAAACCCTTTCCTAGTGTGATGAAAAAACTATTTTTTTTGCAACCTAACCTAGACTAATATGTTTCTATCTGAATGTATAAATGCCCATATGTATCTACTTCCATGGAACATAATATCTTAATTACTGTACTATATTACATTACATTAAAAATTGCAAAATAGTTCATTAGAATTAATAGGATTCATTTTGATATTTATATTTAGTCATTTAAAGGTATTCTTTCCTTTATTAGATTAGTTTTCTGTACCTTTATCTCCTTTATCCATATAAGATACCATAGAATAATGATTTTAGAAGTAAGAGATATAATAACATTTTTGATTGGATTTTATCATAGGATATGTGTGATCTATTTTATTTGATTAATAGATCTAACAATCAATTGTAATGAATTAAAAATTTTATTCGAATTCTAAATGCGTCGTAATTTTCAACCAATTATGTTCTTCAATATAATTATTTGGGGTAAGCGTTATAGCCTATTTCCAATATTACAATTTTTGAATCACCCTGTAGAATGGCCCGTTCTCCCTAGTTGGAATAGGTGAGTAAATTCCTTTCCTTAGAACCATACTTGAGAGTTTCCTACCTCATACGGCTCAGCAATTGGTTATTTTGGCATCCCATTTTAATCTATACTAACTGTATTAGATTTTTAAGAAATGAACCCCCCTTAACAAAAAAAAACAAAAAAGGAGGGAACAAGTTTCAAACTCTAATTTTCTTGGTCAAAAATCCGTTTTATCTTTTCTCCCCCCCTTCTGAAGAATGAAGCATAGAGATATTTCCTTATCTCATTAAATTAAATTTTTCTGAAAGGGAACTATCTCGTTTTCATATATAAAATTTATATATAATCTTTAAAAAGGAATTTCCATCCATAAGAAAAAAGAACTTCCTATCTTTGGGATCTGACACTACACCATTGCTCAATATCTTATACCTTAGTGGATCGACTTTATTACATAAGTTGATTACTTCCCACATCCTAAATATAAGTAAGTAGTTCTTAACCGTATTGATCCAATAGCTAGCTAATTTATCTTTACGGTGCTTTGTCTATCAATTTGATCCTTTACCCATATAATATAGTATATAGGCATATCTATTTCTTCATATTTTGGTCCTTTTGAAGTCTCTTTCCTTACTACACTTGAGAATAATCATTTCTTTGGATGATGCATATGTAGAAAGCCTTTTTTGTAGTATTTACTTTACTAGCCAATTTGATCTTTTTTTTTCCTTCTTTCTATAGTGGAGATAACCACATGTAATGACAGATCATGGCCATATTATTAAAAGCTTGTAGTAAGAATAGATTTTGTTCTAGTGCCTGGAAATAATATTCCAAAGCCTTCATATCTTCTCCATTACTTGTGTGTATAAGGCCTATGTTATAGAGTATACAACTTTGATCATAGGGATCAATTTCTTGTCGTGTAGCTTCATAATAATTTTGTAAAGCTTCTGCATAATTTCCTTCAGATTGAGCTCACATCCATTACGGTTGTTCATTCTATTCAAAAAATCTCCATTTCAGAACCATACGTGAGATTTTCATTTCATACAGCTCCTCCCTTCAGTGCATAGTACTAAGTAATCCATGGAATCCAAATTTGACTATTCTTAATATATTATGAACTAGTAGGGGCTAGTATTTTTACAAGAAATCTCTAGCCAACCTCCTTGTAAGGTAAGAGGTTTTTCTTTTTTAACACCAATCTAGTTCTATATAGAAATGGTAATTCCAACAATTTCTTTGTCCCCAACGCCCCCTATTTTCAGAAATTAGTCACTTCAATGATCTTTGATGGTTATATGGATATCCAAAGTATGAATGAGATGGATGTTTGTTGTCCTAACCATTCTTCTTCGTCCCAATACCAATAAGTAAAGGGATAATTTATAATAAAGTTTTCATCTTGTTGATTCCTAAGTGTAGTGCTTCTTTCCCTATGCCACCTATGGGTACCAGTGAAGTAGAATTGACCTGCAATACATAACCTATAGGGGTACCCTTTTGCTCAATTCTAAAATCGACAGTTGAAGCATTTGAGGCTACATTTCCCTAGAATACATGAGAGAAGGAATTATTCTATCTCCCAACTTCACCTTCACCAAATGTAGGTGTATTTCAATAATTTGTTTCTTTCCATCTCAAACCGCACCCCTTTTCGTAAGACTGAGAGGGCTAAAGAAATAAGAAAAAAGAATCAAATCACACCATCTCTGTAATAAGTAAATCTTTTTTTTTCTCCCGAAGTTGTCAAAATTATTCGTAATAAGATATTGGCTACAATTGAAGAGGTCTTATCAATAAAATTTCCATTTATCCAAGATCTAGGAATAATTAATTAGCAATCTATTCTATAATTTTTCTCATTACCCCAAGAGGTATTGATCCCACAAACAAAGGAATTCTATAGTACAAGATAACATAAAAAACAAACAGACTAATTTAGTTCTTAAAAAAAAGTGAACCCTTCACTCAAATTATAAATTGAAATTATGCTTTTGGTAAGGAGAGATATGAAATATTTAAATCAGATTGGATTTCATCCCAATTATCAAATTATTATTATTTATATAGTATACCAATGAACAGAACTATTACTATTGAATAGAACTATTACTATTTCGTCTAAGTTGAATAACCAAGACAAAGATTTTTTTTATTCTTATGGAACCATTGATCGATTGAACCTATATTGCAGTAATATGAATGACTCACTATTTATTTGGTTTCTATTTCTGATCAATAATAATATTATATTATGTAGGAGAGATGGCCGAGTGGTTCAAGACGTAGCATTGGAACTGCTATGTAGGCTTTTGTTTACTGAGGGTTTGAATCCCTCTCTTTCCATTTATTTATGTTAATTCACCAATGTTACCAATTACAATATATCAAATATAATAAGAATTGATATCCTTATTCCAACACTAAGGCTCTTAGTTCTATTTCATATAGATTCTCTATTCCTAATTATATTACTTTGTTTGATACGTAAAATACAAATATAAATATCAGAAAGAGCGAAGATGAATGAAAATCCTTGATTTATTTGTAATACATAAATGGGAAAATGAACTCTTAGATTTATTTTTAAAAAGTTTATTTCAGCATAAGGGGGGAGGGGTGTGGGGGGGCAAAATTGTCTGAACTTTCCTTGTTATTTTTGTTAGGTTCAAGTCTGACGGGAATAATATTCTATGACTAACAACTCATTTATTTTCAAACTGATCGATTTACTATCTATTATTTGATTTACTAATCCTTTATATTGGAATAAGTCAATAGTCAAATGTTTTGTCAATTCTTCATCGGGGGGCGATTCCATAGAATTTTGAATCAGAGCTTTCGATCTTTATTTATTGTTCATAGTAATAATATCTTTGGGCTTGCAACAATAACTTGGTATATCCACTATATGTTTATTAACTAAAATATGCCTATGATTAACTAATTGCCTAGCTCTGGGAATAGTTGAAGCCATACCCAATCGAAAAAGGATGTTATCCAAACACATCTCAAGTAGTTGTAATAAAACTTGACTTGTTGACCCTTTGGCTTTTCTAGCAATATGTACATATCTAAGTAATTGTCATTCTATCAAACCATAATGAAAATGCAATTTTTGTTTTTTCTTCTAGATGAATATGATATTGTGATCTTTTCCCAGAACATGATTGGTTTTTAAGATCACTTCCAGATCTAGGCATTTTATTAGTGAGTCTTGTAAAGCCCCCAAATGGCGTATTTTTTGGAAACAAGGTCCTCGATAACGAGTCATAAAAAAACTCCTTTTCATTTATTTTATTGAAATTTCATTTCTTCATATTACATTTAGAATAAATCGAAATTAAGACTGAACTAAATGAGAAACAATGTAAAGCTAAAATGGATTTATTGAAGTACTACAAACAACTATTGACATACTACAAATCAAATAAAGTAGAATGGAATAAATTGTATCAATATATAGATTTTTTATATATATAGGAAATAATGTATATACTAAGAAATTTAGACTTCGTCTTTGGATTTGTTCTATGCAAATCTAATTCCTCCATTTTGTATTTTTGGATTTCTAGTTACAAGTTATCACCACATAATAGATCCAATTGGTGACCCAACATTTGGGGAAATGGAGAAGGGGGATTGTCAATCATTGAAAAAAATATATAGAGAAAAAGCCGGCTATCAGAGTCCAACTGATGATCATTGCATTACAAATGTGATGCTTTAACCTCTGAGCTAAGAGGGCTTGCATAACATAAATGTATAAAAATTCTATAAAGTACCTGATCTTAGTTAGCTATTAATAAATTCATAATTGAATACTAAAATACTCAAATTCATTTAGAATTTTAATTTAGTAAATTAACTTTAACTACCTAATAACTATCACTATAATATAAGTATTTAATATGTATTTATAAGTATAGTTTGATTAAGTATTATATTATTATTATTTTATTTAGTATTATATTATTAAATAAATTATTAGACAATTAAATATTCAAAATAATTCAATATATAATTTATATGATTAAAAATAAAATATCATGACATGATATTATCAAACTTGAAATTTTGACTAGAAAAAAATGGAATTATTTTTTAGAGCAGTTATAGCAAACTATATTAATTATATTAACTACTCGATCAGTTCTCAGATCCGAAAAGAATAAGAAAAGGAGAATAAAGATACAAGAATGAGGTATTCTTTTGGTTTTATTTAGAAATGCAGGAGATAAGAAAGAATGAATATCAACCATTCCAGTATTTCAAATCGTGTGCTGTAAAAATGAAAGAGGGGGGAAGCATATATATCTGGGATATATGGATCCATATTGAATTGCAGATATATCAATAATAGAATCGGTTCTGATTGAAACAAATATAGTTTATCCAAGAAAGATGAAATAATAGAGGGTGACGAAAAATAAAATAGCAGTATACACTTTTCCAATACAATATAAGAATCATTATCTAATGAATTCAATGGTTTCAAGATAAATCAAAGAAGTAGAAAGGGGGATATGGCAAAATTGGTAGACGCTACGGACTTGATTGAATTGAGCCTTGGTATGGAAACCTACTAAGTGCTAACTTCCAAATTCAAAGAAACCCTAGAATTAAAAATGGGCAATCCTTGAGCCAAATCTTTATTTGAGATTTGAAAAGGTTTGGTTTATCAAAAAAACTAGAATCAAAAATCAAAAAAGGATAGGTGCAGAGACTCAATGGAAGCTGTTCTAACGAATGGAATTGATTACGTTATGTTAGTAGTTGGAATCCCTCCATCAAAATTATGAAAAGGGGAACTCTATATACCCAATACGTACGTACACATACTGACATATCAAACGATTAATCATGACCCGATTCCATTATATATATATATGATATATATGTATATGACATTATATATGAAATGAATTGAATATATATGATATGAAAAAAAATGCAAAGTCAATTAGGAATCTATTCCAACCAAAGTTGGAAGTTGAAGGAAGAATCGAATATTTAATGATCAAATCATTGATTCCAGAGTCTGATAGATCTTTTGAAAAATGAATTAATTGGACAAATTAATCTGGAATATGTTGAATTATTTGATTTCGAATTGGGATCATCAATTCATCTATAGAATTTCTTAGTCAAAACAAGAATTGATTTTGATTGAATCAAACTGCATAGCTTAGAGTGTGTTTGTTGTACAGTAGGCATGTCTTATTTAAAGATTCATCCAATGGAGTACCACTTAGCATTTCTAATGAAATAGTAAACACTAATAAACTAAGAAAAACTAATAAATAAAACTATAATATTATTTATTATTATAATATAAGGATTATTAAGGTATAAGGATTATAAGAACAATGAATATCTATTATCAATAAATATATAGAATCACACATTATTGAACAATTCGACAAATTAAATCCCCAATCCAAGTTGTAGCATAGAATATAGTTGAAGAGAGGCTGATACATTTAGGGCCGATTCATTATCTCTAAAATAATCAATTCAATGGAGATTCTGACAAAAAGCAATTAGTCAAGGGACTTCTACAAATACAAGACTAAGAATAGGTCTCAATCCATGTGACATAGGATTAAATTTGGTTGGGTTGGGTAGAGTTTCTAGACAGGATCGATCATGTCATGATTTTCACTTCATAAATTGGCTGGGATTGAGTATACCAGAAAATCAAATGTGTCACTAACTCTTTGATGGTGGACAGGAAAAGAAATTAATCCACGAGGAATAATAAAAATAAATAAGTATGGACATCTTAGGTTATGCCAGATTTGACAAATACCAATAGGATCCGTTAGTGGATTATTTTTTTCTTGTCCCTATACATACGTAACTATGTAATACTTTCATTTCTATAGATCGACTGATCGGTCGGTCTGTCCATAAATAAAATAAGGAGATGAAAACTATTATAAACTCAAATAGAATATCTATACAAAAATACAATCTATTATGGCTATACGAATTCAAACCGTAGACCTTCTTGGTAAAACAAATCAAACTTATTATTATATTATCAAAATGATTCGAACTGTTTCAAAGACCCAACATGCATTTTGTTGCATTGGGCTCTTTCATCAATTGATGTAAAGATCAGTTAGTCCACCATATTTTTCCTTCACAGGAAGATAAAAGGATAATAAGATGGCTCCACATGCTCTAATTCATATTCATTATTTGAATTCTGATTTAGGAGCAATACCAAAGTCTCTCAAAGAAGGATTACTTTGACTTAGGTTTGCCTCCAACCTAGATTAACCTAAGTTAAATGGAGTTTCTATTGCTCCTTTGCAATAGTTAAATATGAAACTTCATACACCTTAAAGTTCATAGGATGAAAAGAGATGATTTTGAGGTCCTTATACACATTATGCCTAGCATTGAATGTGGATTGGGTATTTACCCTATCAATTATCAAATCAACAGTAGGTTTTCTATTTGGCACTTAAATTTGCACTAAATCTAAATTGGACTAAACCAAACCAAATAAAGCATATGTTAGGCTATTGTTCTCTTGTTCCTCAAATCTATGGAGTAAGACATTGATTTTTCATCTCAATAAGATCAATTATGTTCATTGTATAATTGGGTTCTTTTGAAAAGCATTGGCGCATGTGTAAATGAGGTGCTCTACCTAACTGAGCTATGGCCCTTGCCCTTGTCATAGATATCTTAACATATGGATAATTTCTTGTCAAGATGGACAGTCCATGATCCCACATCGTATGATAGCTTTGCGATTGGTTTACTATTTTAACAAATTAGAATTGCTTAGAGATACAATTTTATCTATAATCCTCTGAGTGATGGGTCTTTTGTGGTGATAAATGACCTACTTAACTCAGTGGTTAGAGTATTGCTTTCATACAGTGGGATTCATTGGTTCAAATCCAATAGTAGGTAGAACTTATTAAACACCGGAGTGGAGTAAATGGTATCGAAGTCAATAGTATCTAATAAGTTTTTCTACTCATCTTCTCTTTTTTGGTTTTGTTGTATTAGATTAGACTTGATTGTGTTCAATTGGTGGAATCAAAATGTAATAATTCTTTTGAAGATTTTGATGTATTTTGTTGACTAGGAGGAAATAACATTGATAGCCTCTACTCATGTCCTAGCTCATCTAAGAGATAGATTTGCCTCAATTGCTTGTCTTTTACCCTCAACTCTACTCAAGTTAGCTTCAGCCATTTCAAGAGCTTGTTGATCTTCTTGAGGAAGAATGTCAGTACTCATCTCCACATCATTTCCTAAAATCGACCATTAGAGCCACCGTTAACCATTGGTCATTGAGGCATATTCTCAAAAGACCTATATCCACGGTCGTGGCAATAGAAACGTGGTTTGGTAATACACCAATTTTCCCACTATTAGTAGATAAAATTATTTCTTTTACTTCTGAATCCAAAATAATTCAATTAGGAGTCAATACACAAAGATTTAAGGTCATTTCTTGCTCTCCACTTCTAAGTTTATAGCTTTCATGGTAGCTTCATCGATGTTACCCACCAAATAAAAGGCCTATTCGGGAAGATTATCTAATTCTCCAGGAAGGATGAGTTGAAACCCCCTAATTGTTTTTTCAAGACCAACATATTTACCCAGAGAACCAATAAATACTTCAGCCATGAAGAAGGGTTGTGATAAGAAATGCTCAATTTTTCGCGCTCTTTCTATAGTTAACCAATCCTCTTCGAATAATTCATCCAACCCCAAGATAGCTATGATGTCCTGAAGTTCTTTGTAATGTTGTGAAGTTTGCTTAACATTTTGTGTAGTTTCATAATGTTCCTCGCCAATGATTCGAGGTTGTAATGTAGTTGACATTGAATCTAAAGGATCTACTGCTGGATAAATACCCTTGGTAGCTAATCCTCTTGATAGTATGGTAGTAGTGTCTAAATGTGCAAATGTTGTGGCAGGAGGTGGGTCGGTCAAATCGTCTGTAGGTACATAAACTGCTTGGATTGAAGTTATAGATCCCTCTTTAGTAGAAGTAATTCTTTCTTGCAAAGAACCCATTTCTGTACTAAGGGTGGGTTGATAACCCACTGCAGAAGGCATTCTACCCAATAAGGCGGATACTTCTGACCCTTCTTGGATGAAATGAAAGATATTATCGATGAATAGAAGCACGTCTTGTTCATTAACATCCCCAAAATATTCCTCCATGGTTAGGGCAGTCAAATCAACTCTCATACGAGCTACAGGTGGTTCATTCATTTGACCATAGACTAGAGCTACTTTGGATTCTGCAATATTTTTTTCATTAATCACTCCGGATTCTTTCATTTTCATGTAGAGATCATTTCCTTCATGAGTATGTTCACCTAGTATGCCAAATACAAATAGACCTCCATGAGCTTTGGCAATGTTGTTGATCAATTCCATGATGAGTACTATTTTACCCACACCAACTCCCCCAAATAGAACTATTTTTCACCCACGATGATAAGGAGCTAAAAGATCCACCACTTTAATCCCTGTTTCAAAAATTGATAATTTTGTATCTAATTGTATAAAAGCAGGCGTAGATCTATGAATAGGACATGTTGTGGGAGTATCCACAGGACCTAAATTATCAACGGGTTGCCCAATAATGTTGAAAATTCATCCGAGAGTAGCTTCGCCAACTGGAACACTTAGAGGAGTTCCTGTGTCAATCACTTCTATTCCTCTCATCAGACCATCTATAGCACTCATAGCTATAGCTCTAACTCGATTATTTCCTAATAATTGCTGTACCTCACAAGTCATATTAATTTGTTCACCGGCAGTATCTTGACTTTTAACTACCAAAGCATTACAAATATTAGGCATCTTTCCTAGGGGAAAAGTGACATCCAGTACTGGGCCAATAATTTGGCCAAGATTGATTTTCATAATCATAATAAAGTGAAATATGTCAAAATTCCTTTGGAATAGTATCCAATAAAAAAATGTCCGATAGGAAGTCAATCGGCTAATTGAATAAAAAATAATCAAAGTTAGCATTGGATTTAGTTGGTATCGCCCAAAGGAATTCAATTCCCTTGTTTACTCATTGTATTATTCAATTTTCAAGTTCAACCAATCCTTTTTTTAGTATGTTTAATATAAAGTAGATGAATAGGAATCATGAGTAAGTTAAGTGTGTTTCATTTTTCTATCATTATGGAAAATACTGTCCCTATTAGATTATATTATATATGGAATTCCAACCCAAACTCCATTTAGGATTTATTATTTTGCTCTCATTGTTCATTGTTTTTTGCATATACATTTCAGTCTATTCTTGTTTTATAACTTTTCCTCATTTTATACCTTTTCATGGATGAATTATGGCTATTTTCACATCCTAGGATTTACATATACAACACATATCACTATCAAGAGTGTTTTATTGATTAATATTTATATATTTAATGACAAATAAGAAGAGGATCGACTCAATTATAAACTTACAAAACAAGGATTGGCTTGCACCATATATAGCAAAGAGTATACAATAATGATGTATTTGGTGAATCAAATACATTACATAGTCTAATAACCTACCATTTTCTAACTAGTTGATAATATTAGTTGAATTTTTTGAAAGATTTTTCTTAAGGGTTTCATTCATGGCTAATCCATATCGAGCATACCTTGTCATTGTGAGAATTCTTAATTCATGAGTTGTAAGGACGAACTTATGTCACCACAAACAGAGACTAAAGCAAGTGTTGGATTCAAAGCTGGTGTTAAAGATTATAAATTGATTTATTATACTCCTAACTATAAAACCAAAGATACTGACATCTTGATAGCATTTCGAGTAAGTCCTCAACCCAGGTTTCCGCCTGAAGAAGCAAAAGCTGTGGTAGCTACCGAATCTTCCACTAGTACATGGACAACTATGTGGACTGATGGACTTACCAGCCTTGATCGTTACAAAGGAAGATGCTACCACATCGAGAGCATTGTTGGGGAGGAAAACCAATATATTGCTTATGTAGCTTATCCTTTAGACTGAAGAAGGTTCTGTTACTAACATATTTACTTCAATTGTAGGCAATGTATTTGGTTTTAATGCCTTACGAGCCCTACGTCTGGAGGATTTACGAATTCCTCCTTCTTATTCTAAAACTTTCCAAGGCCTGCCTCATGGTATCCAAGTTGAAAGAGATAAGTTGAACAAGTATGGCCATCCCCTATTGGGATGCACTATTAAACCAAAATTGGGGTTATCTACAAGAACTACGGTAGAGCCATTTATGAATGTTTACACGGTGGACTTGATTTTACCAAGGATGACGAAAATGTTAATTCCTAAACATTTATGCATTGGAGAGACCATTTCTTATTTTGTGCCGAAGTAATTTATAAAGCACAAGTTGAAACAGGTGAAATCAAGGGACATTACTTGAATGCTACCGCGGGTACATGGGAAGAAATGATCAAAAGGGCTATATGTGCAAGAGAATTGGGAGTTCCTATCATAATGCATGATTACTTAATAGAGTGATTCACTGCAAATACTAGCTTGGCTCATTATTGTTGCGATAACAGCCTATTGCTTCACACCCATCACGCAATGCATGCAGTTATTGATATTCACTAGCTAAAGCATTATGTATGTCTGGTGGAGATCATATTCACACTGGTACAGTAGTGGTAAATTGGAAGGGGAACATGAGATGACTTTGGGTTTTGTTGATTTATTATGTGATGATTTTATTGAAAAAGACCGAAGTCGTGATATTTTTTTCACTCAAGATTGGGTCTCTATGCCGGGTGTTCTGCCCGTGGCTTTAGGGGGTATTCATGTTTGGCTATGCCTACCCGGACTGAAATCTTTGTGGATGATTCCCTACTACAGTTCAGTGGAGGAACTTTAGGGTACCCTTGGGGAAATGCACTTGGTGCAGTAGCTAATCGGGTGGTTTTGGAAGCGTGTGTACAAGCTCGTAACGAGGGACATGACCTTGCTCGTGAAGGTAATGAAATTATCCACGAAGCTAGCAAATGGAGTCCTGAGCTAGCAACTGCTTGTGAAGTATGGAAGGAGATCAAATTCGAATTTGCACCAATAGATACACTAGACTAGTAGATATGTCAGATGACGATAAAGCGAAAAATAATTCAGTAATTCCTATTTGTTCTCCTAATTTTAATTAACCTCGGCCCAATCTTTTACTAAAATGGATTGATCCAAATAAAATGGAATATCCTATAAATCCTATATATTATGTATTTGCATATATCTTTGATATGTACAAACCTTACTATACTATATAGAAGATGCAAATACAAAAGACTAAACAACTCAATACTTCTATCGTTAGATCCATAATGAATTCTCATAATTAATTCTATGAATCCTTTAATTGGTGGATTTTTAGATTCCACAATTTTATTTCAAACCATAAACCAAGCCAAGCCAAGAGGCAAGGGCTTCCTCAACCTATCCTCTAATATAATATTGTCTTTTTATTCTATGTTAGAATAGAAACTTATTATTTGATTATATGATATGAAATCATACGAAAATAAATTCTTCACTTTGTAGGAAGAAATAATTCTATCTTTCGATGAAAGATTTGTTTGTATATGACATGAGAGAAACTTCTTTTTATATTTTTAATTTGGGAAAAGATTCTATCAATATATATATATTAGAAAAAAGTGATACTCTGAATTTACCAAAAAAAAGGAATAATTTCTTTCAATACTCACTCGTTGTTGGTTAACAGTTAACAATCCTAATGATGGAATCCATATGCTTCATTTTGCTAGAAAATCAACCAATCAAATAGTAAAATGTAAAATGATTATTCATCGAATGACTATTCCTTTATTATATTTTCATAAAATGGGGGGTAGGAAGACTTTATGGAGAAATGGCAGTTCAATTTGATATTGTCTAATGAGAGGTTAGAAGATAGGTATGGGCTAAGTAAATCAACAGATAGTCTTGATGGTACTAGGCATACCCGTGGAAGTGAAGACCCCATTCTAAATGATACAAAGAAAAACATTCTTTTTAGTTGGAGTGATAGTGGCAATTATAGTTATAGGTTCAGTAATGTTAATTATTTATTGGAGATCAGGAATATTTTTGGTTTGATCTCTGATATCACTTCATTAGTTAGGAATAGTAATGAATAAGAATAATAGTTCTTTTCTGAGTGAACTAGAAAGTTTTTTTTATAGTTATTTGAATAGTGGGTCTAAAAGTAAGAATAACTACTATGTCGATTACATTTATAGTATTATTTGGACTGTAAATGTAAGTATAAGTGTAAGTAGTAGTGAAAGTGGGAGTTCTAGTATAAGTACTAGTAGTAATGGCAGCGATTTAAATATAAAAGAAAGATTTAATGATTTTTGATATAAACAAAAAATATAAAGATTTATGGGTTCAATGTGAAAATTGTTATGGATTAAATTATAAAACAAATTTTAAGTCAAAAATGCATATTTTTGAACATTGTGGATATCATTTGAAAATGAGTAACTCAGATAGAATTGAACTTTCAATTGATCCGGGAACTTGGGATCCTATGGATGAAGCTATGGTTTCTTTGGACCCTATAAAATTTCATTCAGAGGAGGAACGCTATATAGATCATATCGATTCTTATCATAGAAAGAATGGTTTAACTGAAGCTGTTCAAATAGGCATAGGTCAACTAAATGGTATTCCTATGACAATTAGAGTTATGGATTTTGAGTTCATGGGAGGTAGTATGGGATCCGTAGCGGGCGAGAAAATCACTCGTTTGATCGAGTATGCTACTAATAAATTTCTACCTGTCATTATTGCATGTGCTTCTGGAGGAGCACGCATGCAAGAAGGAAGTTTGAGCTTGATGCAAATGGCTAAAGTCTCTTCTGCCTCATATCAATATCAATCAAATAAAAAGTTATTCTATGTATCAATCCTTATATCTCCTACAACTGGTGGAGTGACAGCAAGTTTTGGTATGTTGGGAAATGTCGTTATTGCTAAACCTAATGCCCACATTGCATTTGTGGGTAAAAGAGTAATTGAATAAACATTGAATAAGACAATACTTGATGGTTTACAAGCGGCTGAATATTTATTCCATAAGGGCTTATTTGACCTAATCGTACCACGTAATCCTTTAAAAGGTGTTCTAAGTGAGTTATTTCAACTTCACGGTTTCCTTCCTTTGAATCAAAACACAAAAAAAGAATAGCAACTTAATTTAGTTTTCTATTAGACCCCTTGCACTTATTAACTAGTTAATATTAGTTATAATAGATATAGTTATCATAAGACCTCTTTATATTTATAAGAGGTACAAATAGTAATTGAGGTACTCATTCTATGACAGATCTTAACTTACCCTCTTTTTTTGTGCCCTTAGTAGGCCTAGTATTTCTGGCAATTGCAATGGCATCTTTGTCTCTTTATGTCCAAAGAAATAAAATTGTCTAGATCCGATGGAACCAAATCTCATCAATTTATTTGAACACTAACTAAATTGTAATACAGATATTTATTTAGTGTAATATGGTAGAATATGTGGCTTTTTCTGAACCTAAATGTTGTTATGTATGTAGATAGATAATATCTACATAAAAGTTAACATATTTGGCTAATTACTACTAATGCTTTAATGCTGCATTTCATATCCAAATAGTGCTAGTTGATAATAGTTACTTTAGCATCAAGAAAAGTAAAGTCAATTTTGGGTTATTCCAATCGAATGCAACTGTATCTAATATAGTAAGTATGAACTGGTGATCAGAACATATATGGATAGAACCTATAACTGAGTCTCGAAAGACAAGTAATTTTTGCTGGGCCTGTATCCTTTCTTTAGGTTCGCTAGGATTCTTAGTGGTTGGAACTTCCAGTTATCTTGGTAGAAATCTGATATACGTATTTCCATCCCAGCAAATCCTTTGTTTTCCACAAGGGATTGTGATGTCTTTCTACGGAATCGCAGGACTATTTATTAGGTCCTATTTGTGGTGCACAATTTCATGGGATGTTGGTAGTGGTTATGACTGATTTGATAGAAAAGAAAAAATAGTGTGTATTTTTCAGTGGGGATTTCCTAGAATAAATTGCTGCATTTTCTTCCGCTTCCTTATGAGAGATATCCAATCAATCAGAATGGAGGTTAAAGAAGGTCTTTATACTTGTCGTGTCCTTTATATGGAATCTGAGGTCAAGGAGCCATTCCCTTGACTCATACTGATGAGAATCTTACTCCATGAGAAATTGAACAAAAAGCTACTGAATTGGCCTATTTCTTGCATGTACCAATTGAAGTATTTTGAAAAATGAATTGAAGAAAAATTTTTCAGCATGAAGAAAAGAACTTGCTAACCCCTTTTATTTAATTGAAGTTTCTTCAGAATGCCCATCCGAGCAAAACGTGTTATATTCTATGTTCGTATTCCATTGGTGCAGCGGCCCATAGAATAAAACCAAAAGCAGAGAAAGTATATGGGGTAACTATAACAAAATGAACTAAACTATTTTGTATGTGTACAGAATTCAACTTAATTCTTTTATTTATGCTAGTCAAAAAATATAATCCTCATTAAGTTAAGTGTGGATTTATCAAATATATCTGAAATTTTTTTCGTAATAAAAAATTCGTTAGTTCAAGATTGAGATATCTAAAAATACTATATTGATTCTTGTTTTATATTCTTGATAGATCCAAGGACTAAATTTTGACACAAAATGGAAAGAAATAGATCCACAGCCTTGTTTGTTATATAACTCGTACTTTGGAAAAAATAGTAGATAGAGTCAAAGATTGGAGCAACTTCATTACCAATTTCATAGATAAAAGAATGAAAAAAAAAGGAAGCATTGATTTCCTTCCCATATTTTTTATCTATAGTATTTTTGCCCTGGTGGGTCTCTCTCTCATTTAGGAAAAGTTTGGAACCTTGGATTACTAACTGGTGGAACACTAGGTCCGAAACCTTTTGAATGCTATTCAAGAGAAACATTCTAGAAAAATGCATAGAATTTGAAGAACTATTCCTCTTGGACGAAATGATAAAAGAGTACCCCAAAGATACACATACAAGAGCTTCATTTTTGAATACACAAGGAAACAATAGAATTGGTCAAAACACATGATGAATATCATCTCCATCTCATTTTGCATTTCTCCACAAATGTAATCTATTTTGTTATTCTAAGTGGTTATTTTTTCTGGGTAATAAAGAACTTGTCATTCTTAATTCTTGGGTTCAGGAATTATTCTATAACTTAAGTGACACAATAAAGGCTTTTTCAATTCTTTTAATCACTGATTTATGGATCGTATTTCACTCGACTCATGGTTGGAAACTAATGATTGGTTCAGTCTACAACGATTTTGGATTGGCCCATAATGATCAAATTATATCTGGTCTTGTTTCCACTTTTCTAGTTATTCTAGATATAATTGTCAAATATTGGACCTTCCATTATTTAAATCGTGTATCTCCTTCACTTGTAGTTATTTATCATTCAATGCATGAATGGCGAACAAATTAATGAATGAAGATGAAGAACTCATTTGGTTTCATAATATCAATTAAATGATAATATTTTTTTGTGTATAAAGAAAGCATTTTCCATTTTACTTATTCGAATTCAAATTTTTCTTATTTTTTTTATTTCTACCTATTCAAGGTATTTGTCCCATACTATACTCTATTCCAGTACAATTATTCCTATACAATAGCAGACTTCGGGGTAGGGAACTATACTGGACTAGATATCTATCTAATTTATTTATTGTAGAAATTCCGCAATTAATGATTGGACCATGCAAAATACAAATACTTTTTCTTGGGTAAAAGAATAGATGACTCAATCCATTTTTGTATTGATCATGATATATGTAATAAATTGAGCATCTCTTTCAAATGCATATCCCATTTTTGCACAACAAGGTTATGAAAATCCATAAGAAGCAACTGGACGAATTGTATGTACCAATTGCCATTTAGCTAATAAACCCATGGATATTGAAGTTTCGCGAGCTGTGCTTCCTGATACTGTATTTGAAGCAGTTGTTCGAATCCCTTATGATATGCAACTGAAACAAGTTCTTGCTAATGGTAAAAAAGGGGCTTTGAATGTGGGGGCTTTTCTTATTTTACCAGAGGGATTCGAATTAGCCCCTCCCGATCGTATTTCTCCTGAGGTGAAAGAAAAGATGGGAAATCTATCTTTTCAGAATTATTGCCCCAATAAAAAAAAATCTTGTAATAGGTCCGGTTCCTAGTCAGAAATATAGTGAAATCATCTTTCCTATTCTTTCTCTTGACCCAGCTATGAAAAAAGATGTTCACTTCTTAAAATATCCCATATATGTAGGTAGGAACAGAGGGAGGGGTTAGATTTATCCTGATGGAAGTGAAAGTAACAATACGATCTATAATGCTACATCATCGGATATAGTAAGCAGAATAGTACATAAAGAAAAAGGGGGATATGAAATAACCATAGTTGATGCATCGGACGGACATCAAGTGGTTGATATTATACCTCCAAGACCAGACTTATTGTTTCAGAGGGTGAATTCATCAAGCTTGATCAACAATTAACAAGTAGTCCCAATGTAGGGGGCTTTGGTCAGGGAGATGCAAAAATAGTGCTTCAAGATCCATTATGCGCTCAAGGTCTTTTCTTCATCTTAGCATTTGTTATTTTGGCACAAATTTTTTTGGTTCTTAAAAAGAAAGGTTCAATTGTACGAAATAAATTTCTAGATCCAGAGATTCCTTGACATTAAATTGTTAAAAATAGTTTATACTATTTTTTGCGACATCTAGAATTAATTACTTGTATCCCATTCCTAGTAATGGACAATAAAATGCAAACAAATAAAAAGAAAGAAAATACAGGGCAAGGATGGTATACATGAAACAAATACTTCTAGGAGGGATTGCTAGTCTTCTTAATCTTCACAAGAAAAAGTATTTTCCACAATTATTCAATTAACTTAAGTATTAAATATTAATAGAATAAATAGTTCTAAATAAAAAAAAATTTAAGGTTAAGAAATAAATGTTTTGTCATTTCTATAATTTGATTATGTTGATTGGATTATTTTCTAATTTGTATATTATGGAATAGATCAAAATCTTGCCTAAAAAAGTAAGAACTCAGAGGGTTTAGACCCCTCTGACTTCTTACTTTTTCATGTTTAAAATCCTGTTCATCCGATCACCATAGAGATGAACCCAACCAAGAATATGAACCATAAAAGAAAATACCTATTGAACCTATCACAAGAATGCCAGTTATAGTACCTATCAGCCAAAGAGGAATCCTTCCAGTTGTATCAGCCATTTTTCCCCCTTTCTTCCACATTTTATCAAGCGGTCATGCTAGAGACAAAAATAGTCATGGATAGTTATGAGGATGGTATCCTTCTGAATAGGATAAGAGAATTCCTACTATTCTCTTTCTCTCATTTGAAGAAATAATTGGAAAATAAAACAGCAAGTACAAAAATGAGTAATAAACCCTAGTATAGACTAGTATGATTCAACTCAACATATTGCTCATTCTGGTTTGATTGTGCCATAGTTCTATAATTCGAATTAGGTTTATCGTTGGATGAACTGCATTGCTGATATTGACCCCAAAAAAGAAATAGTAGGTAATGCTAGTCCATGAACAGGCAACCATCGCATTGTAAAAATTGGATAGGTTCGATCTATGGTCATTGGGTGCCTTCTAAAAGGATCTACTAAATTCATTGAGTTGTTCCAAAGAATCAAAATGGCCAATTATTAATGGAATGCCCTGTCAGCTCTCTGTGAAATATTCATTTGGTCGAGGACTTCCAAACACATCGTAAGCTAAACCCGTACTTACGAATAACCAACCTGCAATGAATAGGGAAGGTATAGTAATACTATGAATGACCTAGTATTAAATACTAGTAATATTATCTGCAAAAGGATGTTCTCCCATGGTTCCAGACATGCTGAGATCCACAAATTCTTGTACAGTCAAAAAGAGGAATTGATTTCGTGAAAGATGGGATCAGTAAATAGAAAACTACTGATATTTTATTTCATCTTTGTTTGTGAGATTGTCAATTTTGTACCAAAGGTGTATTTCGAGTATACCAATCAGTATAGCTATCCTTTGTCCGACATAGCAATGCTATATCCCCAAATGCTACAGAATTGCTTTCTTCTATTTTTTTTCTTGTATATGGATAATTGTATGTTATCCAATAGACCAATAAAATAAAAATTTTCTTATAATATAAGGTTTCCACTATTGACTTTGTACTAGAAAATAAAGATCTTGGTAAAGTGTGAGTCAATGGATTTTATAACTCATGAAAGATGAAAGATATTATCATATTTGCACAATTTAATTATATTATATGTGAAATAGAAAACTTTTTTTTATTTTATTAGGGTATCGGGTTAAAATTTTTTTGTTCGAATCCTTTTATTTCAATTCAAGTAATTGGTTGGTCATATAATAAATATACAATAATACAGTACTAGTGTATTATTTGATGAAAAAAGAACAAAAAAAATAAGGTTTTAGGATAGATTGCAAGAAACCTTTTTCTTCTTATTCAAAATTGGAATATAATATTATGGACAATTAACTAATAACTAAGCTTTACTATACTAAATCCAATGAATTAATGAATTCAAAATTCAAATAAGTAAATTGAGTTTAAAAAAAAAAGTAAGGTAATATCAGGCCATTCACTCCAAACAAAATAGATTTACTCCTATTGAAAAAGAATAGAAATGATCAAAATTGAAATTATTTTGCAAACCTAACCTAATTCCCTTTCCTTTATTTGATTTTGGAATCAAGTTACACAACACACACAGTTCTTATTACTATACTCAATCCAGGAATTGAAGAATCAACCTCTTCTCTTGATTTAGAATCATAAGATCGGTCGGTGTTACTGCCGATGACTTGATTTTATTCTGCCTATATGAATAGTTGTATCTTTTTTAGAGTCATCAATCCATTCATAATGACTGATGAATCAAGAACTTTCAATTAGAACTAATTTTGTCAATAGTGTTTTTTCTTACGGTCATATTCGGGAAAAAGAGAAACTTAGGTAAGTCTTTTATCAACCTATGTAGCAAAAAAAATATAACTAATTTCATTTTTTTCATGCTTATTATAACTAGTTATTTTAGTTTTCTATTGGCTGCTTCAACTATAACCTCGGTTCTATTGATTAGTTTGAACAAGATGTGACTTATTTGAAATTGAGTGACCAATTCATTAAATATTTCTTCGGAATTGTGCGGGTATTGTATGATTCTTTTCCACATCAATTGCTAGTTCTTAGTCATTGACATTCATGGATAATTCAGATTAATATTTAGAGATAGATCTTACTTTTATTTCCTCAAAAGAAACAAAAAAAATCAAAATGATTGAAAAATTTGTATTTGGAATCATCTTAGGTCAAATTCCTATTACTTTGGTAGGATTATTCGTAACAGTATATTTACAATATAAACATGGTGATCAATTGGACCTTTAATTGAGTAATATTAATTTTTTGATTGACCTCCCACAATGCAAAGAGGAGGTCAAATTGAAATTGTAATTCAATTTCATTTTATTAAGTTATTTTATTGTAATTCATAATTCGGCATAAGATAAATAGAATCAAGCTCTATAGGATTTGAACATATGACATCAGGTTTTGGAGACCCGCATTCTACCAAACTGAACTAAGAGTGCTTTCTTAGGTAGGGATGATAGGATTTGAACCTGTGACATTTTGTACCCAAAACAAACATGCTACCAAGCTGCACTACATCCCTTTATTGTTGTACAATATCATTATACAAAATCCTTGTCCTATTTTCCACTTGTTTTCTTTCATCTTCATATATTCATATAATAAAATAAAAGAATCATATACATATGAGAAATTGACGTATTAAAAAAAAATGAATACTAATGATCTTGAACTACAGCATCTGATTATATATGTATTACAATAAAATAAAGGAGGAGGATTTCAATGCAAGATATAAAAACATATCTCTCACGGTTCAAGAGCTAACTACTATATTGTTTGGGTCTTTAGCGAGTCTCTTGATAGAAATTAATCGTTTATTCCTGGATGCTTTGTTATTTCCCTTTTCTCATTCTAGTTATTGATAAAAGATAGTTAAATGAAATACTGAGATTAGGATAGTAGGATGCTAATTCGAAAGAAATTGTATCACTTAATTTTTACTCAATTAATATTAATTACATCCAAATAAATTTTTTTACAATCAAATCTTTTCTTTAGAAATTGCATTTTTAGTTAGTAACTTCTATTGTTTTTTTGTTGTTTTCTTCTTCTTCGGTTTGGATTGAAAATAGAGGAATTTAAGTCAATCCAAAATCCAAAAATGGAGGTTCATGGCTAAGGATAAAGATATCCGAATTAGAGTTACTTTGGAATGTACCAGTTGTGGCCAAAATAGTATTAATAAGGAATTGCCAGGTATTTCTAGATATATTACTCAAAAGGGTCGACACAATACACCCAATTGATTTGAGTTAAGAAAATTTTGTCGCTATTGTCACACGCATACAATTCATGGTGAAATAAAGAAATAGATCAAATTGAACATGTGTAGGATCTTTCCACAATACAGGAAGAGGAAAAACTTAATGTATATACAACACAATTATTATATAGTATATATACAAATCAAATACTATTCTATTAGATCTAAAATAAATTGAACAAAGAGAATTTTTGAGATAAGGAATAATCCATGGATAAATCCAAGCAACCTTTTTGTAAATCCAAGTGATCTATTAATAGGCGTTTGCCCCCAATTGAATCAGAGGATCAAACTGATTATAGAAATATGAATTTAATTAGTTGATTTATTAGTGAACAAGGAAAAATATTGTCTAGACGGATCAGTAGATTAACTTTGAAACAACAATGATTAATTACTATTGATATAAAACAAGCTTGTATTTTATCTTTGTTACCTTTTCTTAATAATGAGAAACAATTTGAGAGAGCTGAGTCGATCCCTAGAACTACTGATCCTAGAACCAAAAATAAATAGACATATCCCTTAATTGACTCAAAACTCTCAAGCTCAAATTGATGTTTTGTTCAGAAAAAACTAGGATTCTGATTTGATTGTTGTGTTATAAGAAAAAAAGGGAAGGGGAAATCTTTTTCTTATTGAAACATTTTGTTCATTTTATATGTAGAAGTATTTGAATTTATTGTTCTTCTGTCTTCTCGGAGTTCATTCTCTGGGGGATTTTGTTTCAATCATTCATTACTTTACAATCTCTTTCTTTTATTTTATTTGAGAGATCTTATTGAAAATCATGTAAAGACAATTCTTGTTCGATATAGCTATTTGTGCAAGTATTTTACGATTAAGAAGCAATTGCCTCTTGTGCAAATTGTGTATGAATTTACTATAACTATAGGATACCAAATTCTCATGAGTTAATTTATTTATACGAGTGATCCACAAATGATGAAAATCCCTCTTTTGCCTATCTCGATCTCGATGAGAGGAAACAAAGGCTTTTATTTTCTGTTGAGTAGCTATTCGAATAAGTCTTGAATGAGCCCCTCTAAAAGTTGATGCAAATAAATGAATTTTTATTCGACGTCTCCGAGTTGTATATCCTCGTCTAACTCTGGTCATTGAATCAAATTAACCTTTAATGAATAACTAATTTATTTCTCTTCTTTCAGTCATTCTTTTTCTTCCCTCTTTTGTTTGATTAATAACAAATTGGATTATTTCAGTATATAGAAAAGGAAATTCCCATGGTTTTTGCTACTATGACCTTCCCAACCATGATTTTTTATTCCTTCTAGACATTTGAGCTGAAAATACTCAAATTCTACCAACACTAAAAAAATAGTGGGTTCCGTCATTTCTATAGTTACTTCTTTAATTAAACAGTGAGGTCCTTTCTATACACCGGAGCCTCCTTTGTCATTTAATCAAATGTTATTGTTAACTTGTATAGTTCATATCCTTTGGCTCTACCCATCAATTATATAGTAATACGTCTTTTCACAAAAAGAACTATCTATATAGTGACGGTATTTAATTATGAAAATTGGCTACGTATAGGTAGTTGACCCTCTTAGTCCATTCTTTCAAGAATAAGAGCATAATTGATTTTCTTATCTTAATAGTATTTCCTCTGCTTAATGGATAACCATTTTCTACCAATGGAGAATTGCTTCTCATCTCAAATCAAATCCATTTGCACTAATGGAAACCAAAAATTCTATATACCATATAGATATATGATAGATCCTCATTTTTAGATAGTAAATGGCCTTCTTCCAATATATCCATTCTATTCATTGGTACTAATAATTAATAGTGGAAAATTTTTCTCATTTCTTTCTTCAAGCTCATGATCTGAATGAGTCACACATACACCATAGTACATGTTCCTCAATGCTAAGGACACCCTCGAAGAGCGGGGGATTTTGTGACATTTCTGATTGGCTGTCTTGTGTTTCTAATAAGTTGTTTAATAGTTGGCATATTGTATATATGTATATCTAGAATAAGAATAGCTTGGTTTAGATCGATCTTAACCAGATCGTTGATGATTATGAATCATTTCTATTTAATGTCAAATCAAAGAAAATGTGAATTATGTTTTTGAAATGGATTTACACCAAATCACTAGTATTTGCATTTTCTACCGCTACAAGATCAACAATGCCATGAGCTTGGGCTTCTGTTGCTGACATAAAAGCATCTCTTTCCATGTCTTCGGAAATAACCCATAAGGGGTTGCCGGTTCTTTGTACATAAACCTTTGTGAGTGTTTCGCGAAGTTTCAGTAGTTCTTCTGCTTCCAAGATAAATTCCCCAGCTTGTGCCTCATAAAAAGAACTAGCGGGTTGGTGAATCATAACCCTGATGATACTAATATAACATTATAAGGGGTTCTTCTATTTTGCATGGTTGGTCTAAAGCTAAAGTAAGGGATAAAAAATAAGAAGAAGAAAAAAATAGAATTGAAAATCGTACAGGCATTTTTGTGCATTGCAGACGGCTCTATAATGGAATTGAATTTACCACCCCCTTTCTCTCGAAGGACGAAGGAAATATAATCCATCTGATCCATATCATTGAATGATCCATATACCAACCTTCCTTTCGTAGGAGTAAAAAAAATACTATGATGGCTCTATTGCTTTCTATATTTATCTTGTCTATGATTTAGCAATCCCAAAGTTTATTTCTGATATGATCAAATAGGGAAAAAATGATCATTTTTTTTTCATTTTCGTACTCTTTCTTTCCTAAGATGAATATTAGAAAGAAAAGAGACTTTTGGTTTGGAATAACAAAATGGCTTCTGACACTGAATGTACTCCCGACACGTAAGATCAAATGGAAAATAACCTTTGTTTCATACTACTATTTCGATACAAAACCTCATGTTATGAAAAAACAAGAATGATTTGTTCATATCAAACTTGAGATGCCATGCTATTATTACTTAGAATTCATATTCGATATGGCGAAGGCATAGTTTTTTTTGTTTTTCAAAGAACAAACTCATTGGCGCCAAGCGTGAGGGAATGCTATACGTTTGGTAATTTCTCCTCCTACTAGAATTAAAGATCCCATTGAAGCGGCTAAT
>RXID01014899.1:0-462718 GCA_005019695.1 Trichopus zeylanicus subsp. travancoricus
TTGTAGGAATTAATCTCAGCTTTTCAACGGATAATTATTTGCTGGATTTGGATCAATATCTTAGAAGATATGGCCTTCGGACTGTAGTTATACGAATCTTGACGAATCCTAATTGGAGTTGGAATTCAACTTGAATTGGATCTCTAATTTTACTGTGAAAAAAGATGTAGCTGTCCTACATCGGACCCCTCCACTTGTAAGAGACTTGTCCTCAAGTCAAAGATTGGAGTCTCCGTTGGTGCAGTTCTGCTCCCCTTGAACTCTTTCCAACATAAAATTTGATGATGTAAACCAATAAGATTTCTTCGAGTAACATCTTCAGCACTTTGATTTCCTATTTTCCTTCGACACAACCACTTGAACTTTTGCAGGATTCCTTTTGACCTTATTTGAAATAATTTTTTTGTACACACCAACTTATGATTTGTTCTCATGCAATGAAAGTATTCTTCGCAAGTTTGCTGACAATTGCGACAATAATTTGGATATGCCATTGCAAATTTTGAATCTTGTATAGTGATAACTCCTCTAGAAATTTTCTCTAGTTGTTCAAGAGAGTTGGCTTTTGATGACTTCAAAGAATAATCTTGAGTAGCACAGTCAATATTTTCACAAGTAGAAAAATCTTTCTTGTAGCCTTCAAGATTGTCAACTGATTCATATGAATTCTCATAGATAGTCTTTTGAAAATTTTCTGTAACATCCAAAGCTACTTTTGTATGATCTTCTAATTCATCAAAGAAAGAATATTTGGGGCTCTCAATAAATTCTTCACTAGTTTGTTTGTCTTCCACACGATCCACAGCCTCTTCTTTGACTTGATAACTCAATACTAGAGGAAAGTTATTAAGATGTGGAATTAATACCTCATGGTTGTCTCCGTTGATTTCAATGCCGGAAGCCTTTGGATGAGAGATTTGTTTTACCAGATTTTGATCCCCTTTTGAGAACTTTATATTGAATAGTTTAAGCATCTTCAGCGATGAGCGAATTTTTGGTTTGCCTTCACGTGTTCTTTGGACTTGAATTTGCTCCCACCAAGATGAAGCATAACCATCAAGCTTGTATTCAACAATTTTCACCTTCTTCTCTTCAGGAATCTCCATAAACTTAAAGAATTTCTCAACTTTATCGATCCAAATAAATAAATTCTCATAGACATGAAAGTATGGAATATTCACCTCACCATGGTTTTGGTTTTCCTGAACAGCTTCGTCTGTTGATCTCCAAGATATCGGACCGCGAGCCTCTTCGACGATCAATTGATGAACTTGGTTCTTCATTTCAATTTGTTTCAAAGCTTCATACTTCATAGTGATAGAAGCAAGAAAATTTTGTTTAATCAAATCTCGAATTTGATAATCTTCTAGATCACTGTCCATGGAGTTGTTGCCACAAACTACGATCAATGGAGTTGAGCTCAGGAACAACGTCGCTCTGATACCACTTGATGCAGCGGGAAGAGGGGGCATGAGGGGTCGGAGAAAGAGCACCGTCTTCTCTTGATGCAGAGGGAGAAAACACGAGAGATAGGGAGAAGATCACCGTCTTCACTTGATGCAGCGGGAGGAAGGCATGAGGAATAGGGAGAAGATCACCGTCTTCTCACAATGATAGATCCGCTTGACGTAACCGGAGGGGGCGCAAGGGATAGGAAGAAGATCACCGTCTTCTCACCACGATATATCCTTGAATTCACAAGGAAGATAAAAAGGGAACAAACCCAAAATAAGATAATATTATTGATAGAAAAGTCTTCCTTTTTTTTTGTTACAACCTTTGGCTGTATATATAGCCCTCTAATAAACATAGAGTCCTACTTGGTATATACTGAAATAGGACTTAGACTCTACTAAAAATTCTACTTAACATATCTTAAATAAACATATATAAATCCTATTCCTTATTGGGCTAGGACTGTTATTGACTCGGACTGATAAATAAATCCTAATTTTGATCAACATAAAGTCTAAATTATGAAAAATAGTAAATAAGAGACTTGTAGGAATCGATCTCAGCTTTCCAACGGATAGTTATTTGCTAAATTTGGATTAATATTTTAGGAGATATGACCTTTGGACTGTAGCTGTACGAATCTTGACGGATCCTAATTGGAGTTGGAATTCAACTTGGACTGGATCTCTAATTTTACAGTAAAAAAAGATGTAGCTGTCCTACATCGGACCCCTCCACTTGTAAGAGACTTGTCCTCAAGTCAAAGATTGGAGTCTCCGTTGGTGCAGTTGTGCTCCCCTTGAACTCTTTCCAACATAAAATTTGATGATGTAAACCAATAAGATTTCTTCGAGTAACATCTTCAGCACTTTGATTTCCTATTTTCCTCCGACACAACCACTTGAACTTTTGCAGGATTCCTTTTGACCTTATTTGAAATAAATTTTTTGTACACACCAACTTATGATTTGTTCTCATGCAATGAAAGTATTCTTCGCAAGTTTGCTGACAATTGCGACAATAATTTGGATATGCCATTGCAAATTTTGAATCTTGCATAGTGATAACTCCTGTAGAAATTTTCTCTAGTTGTTCAAGAGAGTTGGCTTTTGATGACTTCAAAGAATAATCTTGAGTAGCACAGTCAATATTTTCACAAGTAGAAAACTCTTTCTTGCAGCCTTCAAGATTGTCAACTGATTCATATGAATTCTCATAGATAGTCTCTTGAAAATTTTCTGTAACATCCAAAGCTACTTTTGTATGATCTTCTAATTCATCAAAGAAAGAATCTTTGGGGCTCTCAATAAATTCTTCACTAGTTTGTTTGTCTTCCACACGATCCACAGCCTCTTCTTTGACTTGATAACTCAATACTAGAGGAAAGTTACTAAGATGTGGAATTAATACCTCATGGTTGTCTCCGTTGATTTCAATGCCGGAAGCCTTTGGATGAGAGATTTGTTTTACCTGATTTTGATCCCCTTTTGAGAGCTTTATATTGAATAGTTTAAGCATCTTCAGCCATGAGCGAATTTTTGGTTTGCCTTCACGTGTTCTTTGGACTTGAATTTGCTCCCACCAAGATGAAGCATAACCATCAAGCTTGTATTCAACAATTTTCACCTTCTTCTCTTCAGGAATCTACATAAACTTAAAGAATTTCTCAACTTTATCGATCCAAATAAATAAATTCTCATAGCCATGAAAGTATGGAATATTCACCTCACCATGGTTTTGGTTTTCCTGAATAGCTTCGTCTGTTGATCTCCAAGATATCGGACCGCGAGCCTCTTCGACGATCAATTGATGAACTTGGTTATTAGTTTCAATCTGTTTCAAAGCTTCATGCTTCCTAGTGATAGAAGGAAGAAAATTTTGTTTAATCAAATCTCGAATTTGATAATCTTCTAGATCACTGTCCATGGAGTTGTTGCCACCAACTACGATCAATGGAGTTGAGCTCAGGAACAACGTCGCTCTGATACCACTTGATGCAGCGGGAAGAGGGGGCATGAGGGGTCGGAGAAAGAGCACCGTCTTCTCTTGATGCAGAGGGAGAAAGCACGAGAGATAGGAAGAAGATCACCGTCTTCACTTGATGCAGCGGGAGGAAGGCATGAGGAATAGGGAGAAGATCACCGTCTTCTCGCAATGATAGATCCGCTTGATGTAGCCGGAGGGGGCACAAGGGATAGGAAGAAGATCACCGTTTTCTCACCACGATAGATCCTTGAATCCACAAGGAAGATAAAAAGGGAACAAACCCAAAATAAGAGAATATTATTGATAGAAAAGTCTTCCTTTTTTTTTCTTACAACCTTGGGCTGTATATATAGCCCTCTAATAAACATAGAGTCCTACTTGGTATATACTGAAATAGGACTTAGACTCTACTAAAAATTCTACTTAACATATCTTAAATAAACATATATAAATCCTATTCCTTATTGGGCTAGGACTGTTATTGACTCGGACTGATAAATAAATCCTAATTTTTATCAACATAAAGTCTAAATTATGAAAAATAGTAAATAAGAGACTTGTAGGAATCGATCTCAGCTTTCCAACGGATAGTTATTTGCTGAATTTGGATTAATATTTTAGGAGATATGACCTTTGGACTGTAGCTGTACGAATCTTGACGGATCCTAATTGGAGTTGGAATTCAACTTGGACTGGATCTCTAATTTTACAGTAAAAAAAGATGTAGCTGTCCTACATCGGACGCCTCCACTTGTAAGAGACTTGTCCTCAAGTCAAAGATTGGAGTCTCCGTTGGTGCAGTTCTGCTCCCCTTGAACTCTTTCCAACATAAAATTTGATGATGTAAACCAATAAGATTTCTTCGAGTAACATCTTCAGCACTTTGATTTCCTATTTTCCTCCGACACAACCACTTGAACTTTTGCAGGATTCCTTTTGACCTTATTTGAAATAAATTTTTTGTACACACCAACTTATGATTTGTTCTCATGCAATGAAAGTATTCTTCGCAAGTTTGCTGACAATTGCGACAATAATTTGGATATGCCATTGCAAATTTTGAATCTTGTATAGTGATAACTCCTCTAGAAATTTTCTCTAGTTGTTCAAGAGAGTTGGCTTTTGATGACTTCAAAGAATAATCTTGAGTAGCACAGTCAATATTTTCACAAGTAGAAAACTCTTTCTTGCAGCCTTCAAGATTGTCAACTGATTCATATGAATTCTCATAGATAGTCTCTTGAAAATTTTCTGTAACATCCAAAGCTACTTTTGTATGATCTTCTAATTCATCAAAGAAAGAATCTTTGGGGCTCTCAATAAATTCTTCACTAGTTTGTTTGTCTTCCATACGATCCACAGCCTCTTCTTTGACTTGATAATTCGATACTAGCAGAAAGTTACTAAGATGTGAAATTAATACTTCATGGTTGTCTCCATTGATTTCAATGCCAGAAGCCTTTGGATGAGAGATTTGTTTTACCTGATTTTGATCCCCTTTTGAGAACTTTATGTTGAATAGTTTAAGCATCTTCGCTATGAGCGAATTTTTGGTTTGCCTTCACGTGTTCTTTGGACTTGAATTTGCTCCCACTAAGATGAAGCATAATCATCAAGCTTGTATTCAACAATTTCCACCTTCTTCTCTTCAGGAATCTCCATAAACTTAAAGAATTTCTCGACTTTATCGATCCAAATAAATAAATTCTCATAGCCATGAAAGTATGGAATATTCACCTCACCATGGTTTTGGTTTTCCTGAACAGCTTCGTCTGTTGATCTCTAAGATATCGAACCGCGAGCCTCTTCGACGATCAATTGATGAACTTGGTTATTAGTTTCAATATGTTTCAAAGCTTCATGCTTCCTAGTGATAGAAGGAAGAAAATTTTGTTTAATCAAATCTCGAATTTGATAATCTTCTAGATCACTGTCCATGGAGTTGTTGCCACCAACTACGATCAATGGAGTTGAGCTCAGGAACAACGTCGCTCTGATACCACTTGATGCAGCGGGAAGAGGGGGCATGAGGGGTCGGAGAAAGAGCACCGTCTCTCTTGATGCAGAGGGAGAAAGCACGAGAGATAGGGAGAAGATCACCGTCTTCACTTGATGCAGCGGGAGGAAGGCATGAGGAATAGGGAGAAGATCACCGTCTTCTCACAATGATAGATCCGCTTGATGTAACCGGAGGGGGCACAAGAGATAGGAAGAAGATCACCGTCTTCTCACCACGATAGATCCTTGAATCCACAAGGAAGATAAAAAGGGAACAAACCCAAAATAAGAGAATATTATTGATAGAAAAGTCTTCCTTTTTTTTGTTACAACCTTGGGCTGTATATATAGCCCTCTAATAAACTTAGAGTCCTACTTGGTATATACTGAAATAGGACTTAGACTCTACTAAAAATTCTACTTAATATATCTTAAATAAAGATATATAAATCCTATTCCTTATTGGGCTAGGACTGTTATTGACTCGGACTGATAAATAAATCCTAATTTTGATCAATATAAAGTCTAAATTATGAAAAATAGTAAATAAGAGACTTGTAGGAATCGATCTCAGCTTTCCAACGGATAGTTATTTGCTAAATTTGGATTAATATTTTAGGAGATATGACCTTTGGACTGTAGCTGTACGAATCTTGACGGATCCTAATTGGAGTTGGAATTCAACTTGGACTGGATCTCTAATTTTACAGTAAAAAAAGATGTAGCTGTCCTACATCGGACCCCTCCACTTGTAAGAGACTTGTCCTCAAGTCAAAGATTGGAGTCTCCGTTGGTGCAGTTGTGCTCCCCTTGAACTCTTTCCAATATAAAACTTGATGATGTAAACCAATAAGATTTCTTCGAGTAACATCTTCAGCACTTTGATTTCCTATTTTCCTTCGACACAACCACTTGAACTTTTGTAGTAATCCTTTTGACCTTATTTGAAATAAATTTTTTGTACACACCAACTTATGATTTGTTCTCATGCAATGAAAGTATTCTTCGCAAGTTTGCTGACAATTGCCACAATAATTTGGATATGCCATTGCAAATTTTGAATCTTGCATAGTGATAACTCCTGTAGAAATTTTCTCTAGTTGTTCAAGAGAGTTGGCTTTTGATGACTTCAAAGAATAATCTTGACTAGCACAGTCAATATTTTCACAAGTAGAAAACTCTTTCTTGCAGCCTTCAAGATTGTCAACTGATTCATATGAATTCTCATAGATAGTCTCTTGAAAATTTTCTGTAACATCCAAAGCTACTTTTGTATGATCTTCTAATTCATCAAAGAAAGAATCTTTGGGGCTCTCAATAAATTCTTCACTAGTTTGTTTGTCTTCCACACGATCCACAGCCTCTTCTTTGACTTGATAATTCAATACTAGAGGAAAGTTACTAAGATGTGGAATTAATACCTCATGGTTGTCTCCATTGATTTCAATGCCAAAAGCCTTTGGATGAGAGATCTGTTTTACCTGATTTTGATCCCCTTTGAGAACTTTATATTGAATAGTTTAAGCATCTTCAGCCATGAGCGAATTTTTGGTTTGCCTTCACGTGTTCTTTGGACTTGAATTTGCTCCCACCAAGATGAAGCATAACCATCAAGCTTGTATTCAACAATTTTCACCTTCTTCTCTTCAGGAATCTCCATAAACTTAAAGAATTTCTCAACTTTATCGATCCAAATAAATAAATTCTCATAGCCATGAAAGTATGAAATATTCACCTCACCATGGTTTTGGTTTTCCTGAATAGCTTCGTTTGTTGATCTCCAAGACATCGGACCGCGAGCCTCTTCGACGATCAATTGATGAACTTGGTTCTTAGTTTCAATCTGTTTCAAAGCTTCATACTTCCTAGTGATAGAAGCAAGAAAATTTTGTTTAATCAAATCTCGAATTTGATAATCTCCTATATCACTGTCCATGGAGTTGTTGCCACCAACTACGATCAATGGAGTTGAGCTCAGGAACAACGTCGCTCTGATACCACTTGATGCAGCGGGAAGAGGGGGCATGAGGGTTCGGAGAAAGAGCACCGTCTTCTCTTGATGCAGAGGGAGAAAGCACGAGAGATAGGGAGAAGATCACCGTCTTCACTTGATGCAGCGTGAGGAAGGCATGAGGAATAGGGAGAAGATCACCTTCTTCTCACAATGATAGATCCGCTTGATGTAACCGGAGGGGGCACAAGGGATAGGAAGAAGATCACCGTCTTCTCACCACGATAGATCCTTGAATCCACAAGGAAGATAAAAAAAGAACAAACCCAAAATAAGAGAATATTATTGATAGAAAAGTCTTCCTTTTTTTTGTTACAATCTTGGGCTGTATATATAGCCCTCTAATAAACTTAGAGTCTTACTTGGTATATACTAAAATAGGACTTAGACTCTACTAAAAATTCTACTTAACATATCTTAAATAAAGATATATAAATCCTATTCCTTATTGGGCTAGGACTGTTATTGACTCGGACTGATAAATAAATCCTAATTTTGATCAACATAAAGTCTAAATTATCAAAAATAGTAAATAAGAGACTTGTAGGAATCGATCTCAGCTTTCCAACGGATAGTTATTTGCTAAATTTGGATTAATATTTTAGGAGATATGACCTTTGGACTGTAGCTGTACGAATCTTGACGGATCCTAATTAGAGTTGGAATTCGACTTGGACTGGATCTCTAATTTTTCTGTAAAAAAAGATGTAGCTGTCCTACGTCACAAATGGACTTAATTTTCATTTCGAGCTCAGTTTGGCTACTAGCTACACAAGCTCAAGATATGATTAAATACAAAATTTGTTCAGTATCAAAACTACAAAGAGCAACAATTTTCCACCAAGGTTTCCATTGCTTTGGTAGTGTTTTATGTTGATAGCCTCAATGTCTCATTGGTGAGTTCATTCTCTACTTGCACGAGGATGAAGGTGATAGAGATGACAACTGGTGCCACTCCCTTATGTGGCTGATCATCAACAACTAGGCTAAGATTCTGAAACTTGGTCATAATGTGAAAAACTAACTTTAGTAGCACTCACTTGATTTTCTAAACTTGGGCAATAGACTTCAGCCTGGAAACTTCTGGTTGTAAGTAGTAGAGGCATGCAAAGAAATTATTCAATTTTCAAACTCGTAGTTTGACTTATAGGTTCCTCTTCAACCAAAAGCCTGGCTCACCTGTCATGTGCTAGATGAGGCTCAGGATCTTGGGAACATCTCCCTCCTCAAGATCGTTAGGGATTGGGCCCCTTCCAATTGTTGAGTGTTTGGCCCTATAGTGTAGAGCTCCTACCCAGGTTAAGGTTTGGCTATTTGATTGGGCACTTAGGAAAAAAATGCAAAATGTATAGATCTCCTAATTTCTAAATTTGAATTTCCCATTGGCACCCAAATAGACAGCTTTGGTAGTGATGAGAATCTTCAAACTTTATCCACAAACTTTGGCTATTGCTACTCAACTTTCTAGATCTTTTTCAAGTTAGGGCTTAGGTTTCTCATCCAAAGGTTCATTAGGGAGTCCCTTGTAGGATATAACTTATCTTTGAGCTAACTATCCCCCAATGTGATGTGTACCTTATCCACCTTCTAGGCTCTCGGTTAGTCCTAGGGTCTTAAGCCTTCTATAGAAATGTTCAAGAATGTCTATGGGCTCTTTAAGTCTAGTAGTAGTCCAAAAAGGTGGCACTTCTCTTGATGACTAGAGCATAGGTTGTTTTATGGCAACTAAAGTTTCATTTTCTTGGAAGGACTATGAAATCAAAATATTCTATAATGAGGACCTTGGTCTGCCATCAAACCCCAGGGATCCTACCCAACACTATGACAAGTCATGGCTCACTAAGTATGAGGTCAAACTTCTAGTTCACTAGGAGGATTTTGCAGTCCCTAAGTTGTACAAATGTCCCTTTTGGGCTTCTAAGGAGAATTATTGCTTCTAAAGCCTCAATGTAGTTAGGAAGAGGAGTATGTATAAGACTTCAATAACAACTTTATTCTTTATTTTATCTTAAAGAGGTTGGGAATTTGACATAGTACATTTGCTTGATTTGCCTAATTAAACCGATTGATCTTTCCCTCTTTTGCCTTACAAATTTTGATGAATTAGACTTCATCAATTCTACACTAGAGGGATTAGTCACTACCCACCTAGAGGGTCTACTACTGGAGAATTCTAGGTAGAAGAGAAGTGCAAAGGATTCAAATATCCTCTCAGTGGCAAAGAAGATGAATAGCAAGAACTACATCTTAGAGACTCATGGCTCTATGAATGCTCGCAAGAATACTATGATCTCCAAGCCTCATGCCTTAACACACTAGGGTGATGATGCTGGTGTCCTGGGTGAAGTCTCATCATCCCCACTACATATGGGAATTTTTGCTGATGTGCCTCTTGGCTCCCCTAGTGCTGTAAGAGAAGTGAAGGCCTCCAGCCCACCATCAAAGATTCGATGGAAGGAGGCCAAGAAGAACATGAAGAATAATTCCATTAGGAAGTCCTTGTCATGGGACCTCTTAGTACTCTATGAAGGGTACTACAAAGGGGTGAGTACCTTATACTCTCATTGTTTCAATCACGCTTTCACGTTTATGTGAAGCTTCTCTTTTCTTTTAGTTAATTGCCATTTTTGATGAGGTATTCACTCTCTCCTCTTTTGGCAGCTGAGCAACTGAGTATAGGGAAAAGCATGTTGTCACCACAAAAATTAAGCTATAGAAGTGAATGAAGCAAGCCAAAGCTCAGAGGACTTGACTTAGGCAAAAGTTGAATGCCTCCCAATTGAGGGAGAAGGCCCTGTAGGTGGAGAAGAGCATCCTCAAGGAAGAGATAGAGGCTGAAAAAGGCTAGGCTACAACTGCTAAATTTGCATAAGTAGAAGCCAATGTGCGCATATCCTGAGCCATAACCGAGTTCTTAGATAGTGAGGATTTTAAGAAAATTCCCCAAGTGGTGCATGATGAAGTGGTGGCTTTCCATCAGTCTTCTATTACCTTTTGCAAGGGGCTTGCTGAGATGAAGGCCTCTGGGATCCTACAAGGGTATGCCTAATGCAAGTACAACAACCTAGAGTGCCTTGAGGAGCCTGGGTATGACTCTCAATGGGACCTCTTTCTAGGGAGGATCTCCTAGAACCTCATAGAGTGACACATGGAGATTTATGATGAGAAAGAGCAAGCCCAAGTTTCCGCAGTGACGCCTCTATTGAGGCCTCAACTCCTACTCCCACTACTAAGGCCCTAGCCTCTACTCTAACTGTTGATCAACCTCAGGAGCCAGAGGGGTGGTGACGAGAAGATGCTAGCAAAATAATACTTCATTATTGCTCTTTTTCTTCATTCTTTCCTTTTTGTACTACCAAAATTCTACGTTTCAACACCGCACATTTTGTAACAGCTCTTCGTAGTCCCTTTATAATGGATTTCCTTGATCAATGAAGCATTTCTTTTCAATTGTGTTTTTGATGTTGTGTATTTTGTGTTTCGGGTATTTCAAACTTATACATTTAATCTACGATCCCAAGCTTCCTCTTAGGGAGTTCACAGGCTTCATCTTGTGTGCACACTTAACTTTTGGTTTCCTTAGTCTATTGTGATTCAAAAATTTGGTATTTTCTTTTTGAGATGAAGTGGTGGCCTATTATAGCTTATCATGGACTCTAGTTCTCCGAGAGTTCTTTGCCAAGTGTAAAGCACTGGCCTCATGAGTTCAATTATGAGTCTTGCTATCTCACTCCGTAGTCAACTATAAGGCTTTTAACCAATGATTTGGGTTTTCTTGCAATAGGATTAATGATAAAGCAGTCAACTAATTTAGTATTGCCCATGTAACTTACATGCATTGCTACTTCTCTAACTAGTCCTATGGTGAGGTATTCCCTAGTTAAGCACAGGGTCTATGGTCAAGCTATGACACTTTAGTTAAGTGTTGATCCTTGAATTTTGGGACCAATTGTATTAAGGTCAAGTGCTAGAATTGTATTAGGATGTATCAGCAATCAAATGTTGGATCTTGGGGCCGGATGTACTATCAATCAAATGTTGGATTTTGGGACCAAATGTATCGACAATCAAGTGTTGGACTTGTAACTAGATATATCGATGGGCCAATCTTAGATCTTAGGACCAGATGTATCAATGGTTAAGTGCTAGACTTGTAAGTGGATGAATCGATGGCCTAATGTTAGAACTTAGGGCCAAATATATCAAAAATCAAGTGTTGGACTTATAACTAGATATATCAATGATCTAATATTGGATCTTGGGATCATATGTATGGATGGTCAAGTGTGGAATTTGTAACCAAATATAACAATAACCTATTATTAAATCGTAGGACCAAATGTGTTGACGGTCAAGTGTTAGACTTATAATCAAATGTATTGACAACCCAATGTTGAAACGTGAGATTAGATGTATCGATGATCAAGTGTTGGACTTATAACTCGATGTATCAATGGCCCAATATTGGATATTGGGACCCGATGTATTGGCAGCCCAATGTTGGATCATTCTATGTTTTGGAGGGTTTAGTTTCGCACTACAGCAGGAGTTAATGTTAAAAATAAATCAATAGTTATTTCCTCAATAAGACTTACATGAGACTTTGTAGTGGTGCCACATGGCGAGCATCATACTTGTATCTATCATCTAGCAATGACACTTTCAACATGACTTTATTTCAATTTCCTTTAGTTCGCATTTGGGATGCCACCTCATTTCCATTTAGCATTTGGTCAAGCGTATTATGCATTGTTAGATGGTGTAATTGAGCCTTCTAAACTCAGTTGGGCATCTCACAAAAGAAGCTAGCAACAAAAAGAAATAGACTTTATCCTATGGAGCTTACCCAGGGTCCAGCCCAGTTTTTGGTACTTGATTGTCCTTCTTGTTGCCCCCTGATCTTGTTTTGCCTCCCAAGTCTTTAGTCATTGGGGAGGACAGGCTTGAACTCTAATGCCTTCTTCAAAAGCATTGGTCCTCCAAAGTTATGGGGCCTCGAGTCATAGTCTTTCAGACATTTGACTTGGTGCATGTATAGGATGTTATCACATATCTTGACCATTCAAACTTCAAAGCATGCTAAATCTTGCCTCGGAGAGGTCCATATCCCGAAGTGAAGTAAGGGAGATCAAAGTTGTTGATGACGTAGGAGAAGATCTATATGTCAAAATACAACCATCGATTTTGGTCCAAATGATCTAGGCCCTTGACAACCCCTTACATATATACTTATCCCTTCTTCTTCTTTACCAATTTGTTGCGAAGTATCCACTAAGGGTGTATTTGGATTAATTGGAACTACCAAAAATGGCTGAAGTGAGCCCACTTTTGCCACTCTTCCAATGTTTCCTCCCCTCCACCCAAAGCTGACATGTTTTTACTCCAACCTTCTTCTTCAATAATGTCTAACGATTTTCCATTTCTTTTCCCAAATTTCACCCCCATTTTTAGTTGTTATTTCCTACTTTTTCTTCATATCCTTGCTGACAAGCATGGCGACTTCATCAAGGAAGCATTCCTTAACACATGTTTATACACCGTGTTTGTGCACATGCATACCTCATAAGTTTTTGTTTGTCAAGTAGTAATTAGGTAGCCAAGTTTCGAAATTTAGGTATAGGATAAAACCTTCAACTTGCATTATAAGTGTTGCATACTAGAACTGATTGTACTCTAGAACTAAGGCTTGGAATATTTTGGTATCTAGATATCTCATTTTTTACTCATACTTTATTGATATGTGTCATATGGTCTTTCCTAAGAGAAAATGGTGAATGGCCACCTCAGAACTATGCTATCAAGGCTCATTCGGAAGGAGAAGAATGCCAACATCCTTGCATCAAAATTTGGATTCCTAGTGGGCACCAAATAGATTGTGTTGAGAACCAGAAGAATTTGGATGAGTTGAGCCAGGAATATGGTCTTTACTACCTTACATACTTCTCCCCATGCTGAATAACATTGGGGCTATTTGCCAATTATGTTTGAGATGGGTCTCTGATTTTCCTTCCAGGGGTTCTACTGCTAGGCTTTAATAGAACATGACATGATACTCAGTTAGATAGCTCTCAATGCCATGTGCTGCTTAGCCGTTTTGAGGTTCTCAGTAGATCTGACAGACATGAACCCTCAGTTAGAATATTTAAGAATGTCTTTCAACTATGCAAGTATAGCAGTAGTCCGAATAAGTGTCATTTTGTGTCGGACTTGGTCCTCAACTATTTTAACAGAACCCAAGCTCCATCCACCAACGGAAGGATTATAAGATGGTCATATCTTTCTCAGAGGATCTCAGCATTTTGACACACACCAAGAATCTAACTTTGCACTGATACAAACCAGCAAGCTCCAAATTTGAAAGGGAGTTGTTGTTGGACTAGGTAGGTTCTGGCACCCTAATCTTGTGCAACTGTTCACATGGGCTTCGAAAGAGAGCTTCGCCTCAATGGCCTAAGTGTAGCTAAAAGTATTAATATGTTTGTCATGATTTTGTGTCTTGGCTATAGTTTATCATTGCTTGCCTTTCCTTAACCTCCTCCTTTTTTTGGTAGGTCTTGATGCCCTTAGCCTTGTGAATGACATATTGGAGGAGATGATTTTTGCTCCACCTGTGACTTGGTTGTCTTCTTGCCCCAAACATAAGGACACAAGTGCAACCAGGAATCCTGGTCCCACTGTTAAGAGAGCCAAAGTTCAACTAACATTGAGAGCTAGACTAGCAAGAATGGAGAGGCCAGTGATTGCCCATCATATGGTTAGTGCTCTTGACATTGGCTTCGTCTGTTCCTCGTCCTCTTCATGAACGACGGCCTCGCATGAACTCTCCTCTTCCAAAGCTTTCATTAATATCAGCAACTAAAACTATTACATCAAAGCCGGTAGTTTGACCTACAGATTGTATATTTGTCTTCTACAATCTTGCATATAGATTGTTAATTGAACACACTTTCTCCTTTAATATTTGCCCATATTCTTTATCTAGAGTGAACAAAAATAGAACCATTCTAAATTCTTCTTTTTATTGATTCTCACTGTTAATGGCCGATACATATCCAATTCATTTCAGTGGCTCTTCATTTTTGGAAAGTGTCGTTTTAGGGTTTTTCCAAACTCTTAAAATATTATTTCTACCTGAGTAAAGTCTTCTAACTTCTTCCAATATTTGATTTGTTGTGTCACAATCCATCATGTTAGTGTTAATTATTTGATATATGTTGCTCCAAAACATAGTTATTATTTAACCATCTTATTGAGCCAATCTTCCATTGGCTTCTCAGATGAGTTTCTTGCAATGTACAATCTTTTTTTCTTACTCTTAAAAAGACTTTTATAGTTTTAGCTCATTGAAAATAATTTCTAGACCCTACCAATCAGATTGATGTCATATGAAGTTCCAAATTTTCCCCAAAGGTCATTGATGCTTTTTTGTATTGTCCCATACTTGCCATGATGTTTAGAAATTTCACACTATTAATCTTTGAAGGGAATTGAAATCCTAAAGCTATGATACCATATTACAATTTCTAGCATTTGCATATATAAAACTAGATTTTTTTTTTCTTAATAAAGAAGAATTGCTTTAGTCTGAGAGGTAAAAAGCTCAAGTTATTACAAACCCTAGTCTCCCCATCCTTATATAGGTGGGAGTTCTAATACAACTCATAGTAGGATTTCTTTTTTCTTTGCAGCCCATTTATGCCTTGTCGATTTTTTTCCTTTTCCAAGTTGATTTTGGTTTCTCAATGGGTTGTGATGATCCCTGGGTTTACTCAAGTATTTAGAGGGTACTTTTGTGAACCATATTTGAGAATATTGAATGTAGCATGGATATTTTGAGCCCAAATTCTCTTTTATTCTTTCAACATCTACTATTCATGAAAAAAGAGGATTGTCTTTCTCACTGTTCTACAACCATTCACAAGAATTTCTAATCCCTACCTTTTCCATGCATCACTGCACAATATTTGTGGGTGTCCTATGCAAACATCCAAACAGTTCCCAAGTCTTCTTTGACAATAGATTATATATAACAGAGTCCTACAAAGACAGGATATTCAGCTGACTTTTGTTGACTTCCTTTGTGCAGTGGTCTTATTACCCAGTCGTAGGCTCTATATTTGTGTAGTAAGCCTATAACTAAGCATAGATTGCCCATTGCCCGCTGTCCTTTTTATGCTCAAGAACTAAGATTGACTGAACAAGAGCAAAGCCATGCAAAAGAAACCGTAGGGAGCCATAGCCATGATGGACATACAGATATGTTTTTATAAACCAAATGCAAAAAAAATCACCATTGTCATGCTGAAAAAAAAAAACAAAAGCAGTCACTCTGAACTGCAAAGAAATTAGATGAATGATATTACAGAAATTTTATATTTTAGTCTAATGAATTGTAGTTTAAAATGTGCATCTTCATCAACCATTATGTCCCAGTGCACCCAAATTAGCAACCTCTTGTTCAGAAGTGAACCATTGGTCCCTTCGCTGGTCAAATTTAGAATTATTAATTAGCATGTGATCCAATGTGAAAGTACTAAAACCTTCATGTTTAAAATAGTGGCAAAATTAGGAAGATAATGAAGTAGATTCACCTTTGAGCTTATCATCTACATTTAGAACCCCTTTCCCATCCACATTGTTGCATATCTTCCTACAAAACACAAGAACGAATAATTATTAATGAAAGAAGCATACCAAAATAAAAAAAGAAATCTAACTCAAAAAGGAAGATACACCTTTGGCAAATCACGGTCCTCCTTTGACAGAGCGCAGTCCACTACATTTGCATTTTCAGCATCCCCAACCTGATTATTTTTATTTGGAACTTCTTTCCCATCAATCACACCTTTCTGTAGATTACAAATCAACAAGCATAACCAAAAAGAAAGAGATACTTCAAACTTATCCAACGGTCGTAGCATGTTGCAATCATAATTCTAGTTAAAAACCATAATCATAAAAACATGTATGAATTGGTCAGGAAAAAAATGAAATAATAAAAAAATCCAAACCAGGTAATAAGCAGAAATATTTGCACTTGTTCATTTTGAGCATTTTCAAACAAAAAGAAAAATTCTTAAACTCAACAAGAACATAAACCTACCTGTGGTAAAGCTTCAGTTTCCCTTATTAGAGCACAGTCTGCTAACTCTTCTTTAGTTGTCTCTGTGCAAACAAGAACTTCATTGCTAATTTCTTCTTTCATGTTTGAAGAAGCCCCTTCTGGCATACCCTCCTGCGACTCAAGAGGATAAATCCAAAACCATTTCAACAAGAAAAACACTTCAGAAAACAATCCAAATGCTTCAAATTACAGAAGTGTTTGCTCTTTGGCAAATCACACTAGCATGAACATAAGGATGGATTGTCATTCTGCAGGAATACAGCTGTAAATAGGTTAGGTTTGGATCAGATTTATACATACCCATACCAAAAGTGTTCTGGAGGATCTATAACATATCCAACCCCACTAGATAGTCAAATCCATTGTCATATCTGTTGTCCAAAATATGTTTGGGCAATTTTGGTTTTCACTGTTCATTTTCAAGTGGTGTCCAGAGCAATTCCTATTATGATATTTCCTTCTGAACCGATACACAACATAAATTTGACCTTCTCAGCCTTCCATTCCAATCACCAGCTTAAGTCACAAGATAAAGATAGGAGTATATGTTTATATATGATGAATACATGTATCCATATATGCATTCGTGTTTGCATGTGTAACAGCATAAGTACAGCAGGTTCGATATAGCTAACTCCAAAACTATACCCATGTTTCGTTTGCATTCAAACATATAAACCAAACCCAACTTAATGAGCTATTAGGCTTTATTTTTCATGCCCATTTGCTATTCATATAATCCAGGCTGGATGGGGTTATCAGTTCAACGCTTTTGCTTACCTTCCTGTCCACTCGTTACACAGACCACCGATACAATTTTGAAGGGGGGATATTTTGAAAGGAAACCGAAATGAAAAGGCTATACCAGTGAGATAGCAGACTTCTCCAGCGACTCTTCATGTGAATCCCCAATAACAATACATGGAAGCAATTTGTGGTGTTTTCCATTTCGAAACACCACCTAGCGAAACTTCTTTACTAGTCTTCAAATTCAACGTGGACACCACATTGATCTCTTCTACAACTTCAGAAGGTGCGTCTTTTTTCACATCTTCATCCTGCATTTAGACAAGCGCAACAAGGGGAATATCACACTCTTAGCAATATAATTTTAGCCGTGAATCATAAATGGGATTGCTTCTTGGTGAATTAAACGCTAATGAATCCAAAAATAATGAAGTAGAAACATAAATTTACAACAATTGCGCTCAAGTTCACAAACCATTCACAATTCAACCAACAAAGGAGATACTTTGATATACCTTGGATTCATCAACTTTGAAGTCTCCCGCAACAAGTCCAGCAATGGTGGGAAGCCGCTCCATGTCCCACCTCAGCACCTGACACAAAGCCCTCGCGAAACCCCGGTGCGCCTCCATCCTCTTCGTCTTCGAAATCGTCTTCGAGTGCTGCACAAGCGCCACACAGTTTGGAAACTTCTTCCACGCCTTCTCCCGCACTCCACCACAAACCAAGCAACTGAACTTCCCCGCCTCCCAGTTCTTCTCGTAGTACCCCCTCAACTTGTCATCCCCCTCGAAAACCTAGCGAAAAATCTAAAAGCCCTGGCCTCCGGACCATCCTCCTCGTCATCGTACTCGTCCATCTCGTCCTCATTGGAAGGAGAAGAACTTCTGGGAGGCTACGAGGGCCGAGCGGTGCGCGAACGCCGCAGGGGAGAGCGGCGGCGGGGCCGGCTTCGCTGGGGGGTCGGGCCAGGAGGGAAGAGAAGGGAAATCGGCGGTGGCGGGAGGGCAGGGCCAGGCGGTGTCTGTCGCGACCATCTTTGGGTCGTGGTCGAGCTTGTGATCGCGCTTCTTCTTCTTCTCCTTCTTCTTCTTGATCTTGTTGCTGGGGTTAGGGGAGAGGGAGATGGGGGTGGCGGCGATTGTGGCGAAGCTAGGGTTTGGGCCTTGGTGCCAGAGGAAGTGGAGGTGGAGGACGTCGTGGAGCCACCGGCGCTCCTGGGCGCAGAGAGGGTGGGTTCATGATGCATTTGGGAAGGGAGAGGCAGACGTTTCGGGCTCAGCCTAGGCAAGTTCGGCAAACAAACCGCGGTTAAAAACCAACACAAATGTGCTAGCCATATTAACTCCTAATCATATACGTCAGGGTGTGTCCGGATAGAAAATCAAGCGACCGTTAGGTTTGGAATCAAAGTCTGAATTAAAATTAAAATTAATAAAATATTTTTATAAATTTATATTTTTTATTAAAAAATATTTTTATAAATTAATATTTTTTATTAAAAAATATTTTTATAAATTAATATTTTTTATTAAAATTAACAGTTTAATAATTTAAAATTCAAAAAATTATTTAATTTTTTATATTAATTTAATTTAATAATAATATAAAATAAGTAATATTAATTTTATAAAAAAATAATTCTGAAATGGGATAATCTTGATTCTGATCCCAAACCAAACGGTATCCAAATGTCCTAGCCATATTAACTCCTAATCATATGTTAGGGTGTGTCTGGATAACAACCCAAGTAAGAAATATAGAAGTGGTGAAAATATTTAAAAATAAGAAATGATAAAAGCAATCAATATGTGTGAATTTGTTATTTAGTAAATTTTTATATGAAAGTAAATAATAATAATTTCATGAATTTCGTGACTTTGATCATTTAAATATATTAATATGTAAAAATAAAAAATAATTTAATAATTATATTAATTAAAAATTAATATATATTAATAAAAAAATAATATAATAAAATTTAAAATTTAAGATATTTTTATATGATAATCAACTTAATGAAATAATAAAATTAAAAATTAATAAATAAAATAAATTAAGATATTTTGACAAATATAACCCTGAAAATCAAAGAATTTTTGTAAATACATCCTTGAAATTAAAAATATATATATTTTTACATAACGATAAACTTTATGGAATTATAAATTTTAAAATTAATTAACTAAAATAATGGGAGATTTTTTACAAATATACTCCTAAAATATTAAGATTTTTGCAAAGACATCCCTAGAAGTAGGAAATTAACATATTTAATATTATGATCAACTTGATGGAATAATTATTTTAAAAATTAATAAATTAAAATTAATTAAGGTATTTTTATAAATATAATCTTAAAAATTTAAGGGTTTCTACAAAGACATTCCTAGCCAATCACATATAAGGATTTTTTTAAAAAAAGATCAATGGTTATTTTTTTAAAACTTATGATAATTATTTTTAAAGTCTCCAATGGCTATTTTTTGCAAACACAATGGATATTTTTTTGAAGAGCTCAATGATTTTTTTTAACATTATAAAAAGGAGGTAAGTGATAAAGAACAAAGCAAATAACAATGAGCTAAAGTGCAAATTCAAGTTTTTAAAAACATGTTTTGAAAGAAACCAATCCATTGAGATGCAAGTACAACCAACCTTATAGAGTTTGAACTTAAAACAAGGAGGAGAAATTTTATCAATGTCCTTTATGAGAGGTATATAATTCATTCATAAACTAAATTAAGCTATACATGAAATTCACTCATTTATGTTTAATACTCCATGGTATTTTTAGCCTAATAGTCGACATCATTGCAATTATTTCTATTTGAGGTGATTTTTATCACAATTAAATTTAATTAAAATATAATTAAAATTGAGACTTATATATCACTAAATTATAGCTCAAATGTGGGTCTCGGTCAAACTTAAATCACATTCGAATTTGACCAAAAATTAAACTCAAATTGGATTTAAATTCTTAAGAAATTTATCTTGGACTCAAAATTGAGTACAAATTTTATCTAAAATTTGAATCAAAATGAAAAAATATAAGAATTTTATAAATAAGTTCTTAAACTAAATAAATATTTATAAATGCATCCTTTACTGGATTTTTCTTATAAATGGTTCTTGAAATAAGAATTTTGTGAAAAAGTCTAATAAAATTTTAAAATTACAAATCAGTCTCGTAAAATTTAAGGTTTGTGAATAAACCCCTCAAAAGATCCATAATTATAATTTGATTCTTATAAAATTTAAAGTTTGTGAATAAACCCCTCTAAAATTCCGTATTTGAAAATAAACCCCCGAGAATTTTCATCTTTCCCATAAAAGTCTCTTGAAAGTTGATATTTGTGAATAAGTCCATATTTTACTTAGAAAGTGTCTTGAAAGTTTAAAAAAATTATGAATAAGTCCTTTTTGCAAAAAGATTATAATTTAGTCCAATTTTTTGAAAAAATTACAAATAATTCCTCTATAAATTCAATGTTCGGGATAAGTACAACTCTCAAATTATTATTATCTACAATAATAAATACTCATCCATATCTTCTATAGAGTTATCAATCTCAAAAGAACTACATTTATGTCCCTCCACCACTATCCAATATGAAGAGAACTCATCTAAAACAAAATAGATGAGATCCTTGTTTCGAATTTGAATAAGATTCATTCCAAATGAACTCAATCTCCTTGAGCCCTATATAAACCTATTAATATAAAAAAAAAGATGAGAAAAGTAGTTCCAAGAGTATAAAAAGAACGTGAGGAAATTCAGAGAACAAAATGATATGATGGAGAATCAATCAACGAGAAGTAAGAACCCTTATCTTTGTTTCTTTTTCTCTGTCTTTGTTTCCTACTTGTTGTTCTCTCTCCTCTGTTTGCAATGAGACTCTCGTTGCTTAGTATCTCACTATCCCCTCCCGTGTGCATGCCCATTATCTTGTCCTGGCTCCACTACCATCCACATCTCCACCTCCGACCTGATCTTGGCCAACTATGACTTAGTTGGGGCCACTTCCACCTATGCCAAAGCTATGCCGCACCTACACCTATGCACCCCTCAGCAATGTCAACTTCTTCCTGGAGTTAGATCCGGTTGGAGATGGTTGGACCCAACCACCTCCTCCTATAGCAGTGCTCCACTCTTATCTCCTACCCATAAGCCTACCACTTGGCTGCCCCCCACTAGCACCACCACCAATGTCGCCACACTCCCATGCGGCCCTACCCGTGAGCACCACCAAGTCGTTGTTGCCCATGCTTTCTTCATCAAAATATTGGGACACTACTGTTCTCATTGCATCGACTTGCACCCATGCCGAAACACTAGCTTAGCCTCCATTACATTGGCCTGCATCCGGACCGAAGCCCTAGCTCTACGAGCTTCGCTTGAGTTCCTCTTCAACCATTGCTAATTTAGGGAGAAAGAAGAGATTAGTGTGGATGGTGATGGGCTTGTTGAGGAAGAGATGAGGAGGCCTGCATCTTTGGTGAAGAAGCAAGAAAAAAAGAAGGGACTACTCTTGCGAAAGAAGGAGGAAAGTAAAAAATTTTAAAAAATAAAATTGCTATAGCCCACATGGAAATAGGAAGGGGAAATAAGAGAAGTGAAAAAAATAAATAAATAAAGAATTTTGTTATTGTCTTCAGGCATAGGAGGAGAGGAATTGAAAAAAAAACACAAAAAATGGGGAGGCCATGTGGGAAAGAAGAAAGGAGTTTAGGGAAAAAAGTCAAAAGTTATTAGAGAAAAAAATAAAATATTGAAGGCAAAGAGAGAACTTCTGTGGGAGCTTAGGCAAAAAAAAGTTTTTCTCCAAATAAAAAGGAGTTGAGCAACAACAAAAAAAAAGAGATGAAGGTCCTCTCGTTTTAATTTTGGCACTTTCAACACCGCAGTCACTCACGGCCTTCTTCGCATGATGGTGAAACTTTTTCAACACCATGGTCATCCATGATATTGTGCATCAATGGACCTCCACCACCTACCTAGGGCTAACTTGCAGACTCATCCAAAAAATCAACTCTAGACTAAAGCTAATCCGTAGGCTTGCTAGGCGTCTATTTGGACTAAAACCAACTTGCGAACTCGTCAAATATTTATTAGACTAAGGACAATCCACGAACTCGTTGAACATCTATTCAAACTAAGGTCTATTTATGAACTTGCCAAATATCTATTTGGACTAAAGCTATTTTGCATGCTTGTTAAATATCTATTCGAATCAAGGTCAGCCCATAGACTCGCCAAACGTCTATTCGAACTAACACTAGTTTGCGAGTTCGCTAAACATCCATTCAAATTAAGGCTAACCGATGGGTTTGTCAAATATCCATTTAGACTAAAGTCAGCTTGCAAGCTCACCATACATCTACTCGAACTAAAGCCTACTTGCGAGCTCACTAAACATCTAAATCAAGGTCAACTTGAGAGTTCGCCACTAAATTGATTAAATTAAAGTGATTCAATCATATTGAACAAATAAAATCATGTTGACTAAAACGAATCACTAGATGGACTTAAGTTAATCAAATACATAGACTAAAACTTATATTGAATTACACCTAAAGTCCAAATTAAGTTAATTCAAGTCAAATCGGTTTAGACCCAACCCTAATCAGGTTCAGATCAGGTTAGTCTGAAAGTACATTGAATTTGAATTAAACTCTAATTAGGTTAAATTATGTTCAAATTAAACCTTAATTAGATCAAGTCAAACTCAAATCAAGTCAAAATTAGGTTGAACCTAAATCAAAACTAAGCCAAGCTTGAACTAAAATCATGTTGAATTAAATCGACTTGAACTTCAACCAACACTACACCTTTTTGGGGTATATCCGATGTTTGAGCTAATTTTGACTGAAAATTAAATTTATCAAAATTTAGTCAAAATATAGAATTAAATGTCATTGGATTATGATTAAAACATGGGTCTCAATTAGACCAAAATCGCAATCAAATTCGACCAAAAATTAGATTTAATTTGGATTTGAATTATTAAAAAATTTGGACTTAAATTAAAAAAAAACTGATTGCACAAGCTACCTATACCAAAATTAGGAGTAACATTCATCAAATATTTGGGTCAAGATAAAAATTATAAAATCCATACAAATGGGTCCCTAACTGGGTTTTTCTCACGAATAAGTCTTTGAGGAGAAAATTAAGAAATCCCTTGAAAATTTTCAAATTTTAAATTGATCCCCATAAAATCTATGGTTTGTGAATAAACCCCTCAAAATTTTATATTCACAAATAAATCCTTAAAATTTCTAACTTTCACAAATAAACCCCTAAAATTTCTAATTTTCTCAAATAAATGCTTAAAATTTTTGACTTTTCTAAATGAATCCTTCGAAAATTTTGATTTGCAAATCGGTCCAAATTTTAATGAAAAAGGACCATAAAAATTTTAGAATTTTTACAAATATATCTTTACAAAATTACACTTTTTTCTAATTTTTTTAAAAAAATTATAAATCAATCTCTCAAAATTTTTATTTATAAATAAGTCTAAATGTTATTCAAAAAGGAACTTACAATTTTTTAAATTTTACAAATATATCTTTTTTGTAAAAATACCATTGAAACTTATAAAATTACACTTTGGCCTAGTTTTTCTAGAAAATTTGTAAATAAAATTTTCAAAATTCTTATTTACAAAAAAGTCCAAATCTTATTTTAAAAAGGACTCTAAAATATTGGAATTTTTACAAATATATTATTTTTATAAAGAAGCCCCTAGAATTTACAAAATCACACTTTAGTCCGATTTTTCAAAAATAAATTTGCAAATAATCCCTCAAATTTCATCATGTGAGAATGGTAGAAAATTTGAATTTTCTTATCAGGGAAACAAATCCCAATCAAAAAATTTTACATGCCAAATATAATATTCAAGAATTCAATCACAACTCTGAATGTTCCAAAATCAAATCCTCTCAATTTGGTGTCAAAATTCTCTTCAAAGCCTATAAAAAAAATTAAAAAATGAAGATAGAATGAAGAAGAATCTGAATAAGGAGAGGATCACAGAGCCATTTTAGAGAAGAAGAATAAAGAAAATTCAAAAGCAGGTAATCTCTACCTCCTGTTTTTGTTTTTATTGACCTGCTTCTTATTCTTCTTCTTCCACGGAAGAAGTGCTACACATGTTGCTTTGCCCCCTTCATTGATGCTCCTCATGGCCTCCATTAGCCCACCAGCTTCTCCAACCTTGCCTAGCACCTAACCCTAGAACCCTAGCCACCATCACCGTCCGCTCGCTTTCTTTGCTAGCATGCCTCCCTTGCCCCCATCAACGAAAACCCAAACCGCTCTAGCCCAACTCCATCACTAGCTCCTCCTCTAATGGTAGCCATCTCAAAGCCCCTCTTCCTTTACCTTAAAACCCTAGCCACTGTTCCTATTGGAAGAAGCCGCCATTGAGTGTCGCCCCCTCAGCATGGAGCCCCTCTTCACCCTTACTAGCAAGCGCCTCGAGCTTCACAATCGCATCCTTGCCCTCATCTGTGAGAATGACCTCGACGAGGCCTCCCTCCTCGTCCACTACTCCATCTACTCCAACTGTCGACCCACAATGGTAAAGGCTAGTTAAATTTGGCTAGAGAAATGATCGGGCCAACATGGCCTGTCATGGAAAGCAACCAAGGGCATGGGCCTTTGCGAGAAGGAAAGGAGATATAAAAGGAAAGAGAAAAATAAAAAAAAATAAAAAAGTTGTCGTGTAAAAAAAAAAGACTTTCTCTTCGACACCATGACCTCGTCTTTGCCACCCATATCCCCTCAGAGATGGCAATGGAGATGGCAAACCTATGGCCTTGCCATGGCCACCCACAACCCCTCAAGGACAGTGATGAAAATGGCAAAACTATGACCTCGTCGTGGCCACCAGTGGCCCCTTGAAGATAGCAATAAAGATGACCAACCCATGATATTGCCAAGCCACCCACGGCCCCTCCAAGATGAAGATGAAAATAGCAAACCCATGACCTCATCGTGGCTACCCACAGCCCCCTCAAAAATAGTGATGAATATGGAAAAATGTTGATACTGCTATGGCCATCGCGGCTCCTCAAAGATGACAGATCCTCTCCCCACCAAGCCAATATTTGGGCTTGTACTTTAGCTAGCCTTCGGACTTGCATCCAAGAAAGCCTTTGAGCTCAACGACAAATATAGCAAACCCATGATCTCGCTATGGCTACCTATGGGCCCTTCAAAGACAATGATAAAGATGGCAAAGCTTTGATACTACTATGACCATCCATTGTTCCTTAAAGATGATGGATCGTCGCCCCACCAAACCAGCATTTGGGCTCGCACTTTAGCCAGCCTTCAGGCTTGCATCTAGGAAAGCCTTTGAGCTCGCACTTAGTCAGTCTTCGGACTTACATCTAAGCTAACCTTTGGGCTCACACCCAACTAGCCTTAGAGCTTGCACTCAACAAGTCTTTATGCTCACATCCAAGCGAGCCTTCGGACTCACACTAAACCAGCCTTCGAGTTCACATCCAAGCTAATCTTTAGACTCGCACTAGGCTAGCCTTTGGGCTTGTATCTAAGCCAACTTTTGGGCTTGACTCAGCTAGCCTTCGAGCTTGCACCAAGCCAGTATTTGGGCTCACACTTAGCCAGCCTTTGGACTCTATACAAACTAGCCTTCGAGCTCATACTCAGCCAACTTTCAAACTTGCACTAGGCTAGCCTTCGGGCTCACATCTTAGCTAGCCTTCAAGCTAGCATCTAAGCTTGCCTTTGGCCTCACACTCAGCCAACCTTTGAGCTTGCACTAGGCCAACCTTCAAGCTTGCTTTCAAGCCAACCTTTGGACTTGCTTCTAAGTCAACCTTAAGGCTCACAGTCACCCAGTCTTTGGGCTCACACTCAGTTAGCCTTCAACCTCACACTAAGTCAACCTTCGAGCTTGATTTCAAGCTAGCTTTTAGGCTTACACTCAGTCAGCCTTCAGGCTCATACTAAACTAGCCTTCAAGCTCATGTCCTGGCTAGCCTTTGGGTTCATACTTAGCTAGCCTTCGAGATCTCATTCAGTTAGCCTTTAAACTCGCATCCAAGCTAGCCCTCAGGCTTGCATCCAAGCTAGCCTTCAAGCTTGTATTCAAGCCAGCCTTTGGATTCGCATCCAAGCTAGCCTTCGGACTCTTACTCAAACTAGCCTTCGGGCTTGTACTTAGCTATCCTTCAAACTCACACTCAGTTAGCCAACAGACTCAAATTGAGCCAGCCTTTGGGCTTGCACTGAGCCAACCTTCGGGCTTGCATCTAAGCTAGCCTTCGAGGTTGCATCCAAGCCATTCTTCTGGCTTGTACTTAGTCAACCTTTGGGCTCACACTTAGCTAACCTTCGGGCTTACATCTCAATCAATCTTCAAACTCACACTCAGCTAGCTTTTGGGCACTTAGCAAGCCTTCAAACTCACACTAAGCCAGCCTTTGGGCTTACATCCAAGCTAGCCTTTTGGCTCACACTCAGTTAACCTTTGAACTCACACTAGGTCAGTCTTTAGGCTCACATCCTAGTAAACATTTAGGATCGCATCAAAGCTAGCCTTCGAATTCACACACAGCTAGTCTTTAGGCTCACACTAGGCTAGCCTTTGGACTCGTGTCCTAACAAGCCTTTGGGTTCCCATCTAAGCCAGCCTTTGGGCTTATATTCACCTAGTCTTCCTTCAGACTCTCATTCTGCCAATCTTTAGCTCATACTAAGCCAGCCTTTGGGCTTGCATCTAAGCTAGCATTCTGGCTCGCATTTAGCCAGTCTTCAGGCTCACACTTAGCCAGCTTTTGAGCTCATACTAAACCAACCTTTAAGCTTATACTCAGCCAACCTTCAGGTTCATACTCAGTCAGCCTTTAGGCTCGCATTCAAACTAGCCTCCAGGCTCACACTTAGCTAGTCTTTGGGCTCGAATTCAAGATAGCCTTTGGGTTGCATCCAAGCCAGTCTTCAAGCTTCCATTCTAGCTAGCCTTTAGGCTCTCACTTAGCTAGCTTTCAGGCTTGTATTTAGCCAACCTTCGAGCTTGCACTCAGCTACCCATTGGGCTCACACTGAGGCAATCTTTGGGGTCACACTTAGCCGGCCTTCGAGATCGCATCTGGATTGAACGAAGCTTAAATCAAATCCAAACTAATAGGGGTAAACTTCATGTCAAATCAGAACTAGGCTAGGCTTAACTTGAACTAAAATTAAGTTAAATTAATTTGACTTGAACTTTAACCAAAATCTGATAGACCTGCATTCTATAAAAGTCCAACATAAGGTCAAACTCGACAAGTTAAATAAAATTAAACTCAGACCCAGACAATATTAGTCCTAATGAAACTAAATAGGGTCAAGTCAAGTCTCACTAAGAGTGTTAAAACTTCAATAATACTCCAAGGCTATGAATAAAGGGTGATGCCACCACCCAGACCTAAACCTGAATTAGTTTGAATAGAACTAAATAAAGTCAAACTAAGTCTCGCTGGGTATTCTATCAAAGCCTTGAGCAATACTTCAAAGCTATATCCAACTCTATAACCAATGTTGATGTTATCAAATCAAAAAAGTTAATTACTAGCATGCTTAAAGCCATTGGTCATACTTCAAGTTAGTCAATCCCATAAGCATTGACAGTGCATCTTTCAAGCTAGACCAACCCAAAAGTATTAACAACACTTCAAATCAAATTGAACTAAGGTAGGTTTGAACTCGCTTAATCAGTTAGTTAGAATACCTTGTTCAAATGAAATCAACTGACAATACCCTCCAAGTTGTTGATCACACTTCAAAACTATATCTAACCCCTTTAGCCATTAATGATGTTATCAAGTTAATGAAGTCAACCAATAATACACTCAAAACCATTGTTTACACTTCGAAGCTAGTCAACCTCAAAAGCAATTGATGATGCGCTCTTCAAACTAGTCAATCTCACAAGTAGTTGACAACATACCTTCAAGGTAATTGACTCTAGAAGTAGTTGGTGATATAGTCCTTCAAGCTCATTAACTCTAGAAGTAGTTGATGACACACCTTTCAAGCTAGTCATCCCTAGAAGTAGTTGACGATGTACCTTTCAAGCTAGTCAATTCTAGAAATAGTTAACGATGCGCTCCTCAAGCTAGTCAACCCCAAAAGCAATTGACGATGCACCCCTCGAGCTAGTCATCCCAAAAAAGTTGATGATACGATTTTCAAAGCTATATCAAACCCTATAAACTATTGGTGATACTATCAAACCAAAAGGAGTAATCGCCTATACCTTACCTAGTATGGAAATACTTCAAAGAACTAAAGAACTTATTGCCTATGTCTTGTTAGCTATGTAGACACTTCAAGGTCAGTGGAGTTATCACTAATACTTTGTTGGCTAATGAAAAATACTCTGACCCAAAAGAGGTTTATTTTAATACCTTATTGGCTAACAAAAGCACTTCAAATCATGAAGTTATTGCTGATGCTCAAAACTATTGGAAATACTTTAAACTTCTCCCATTTTCTTCCACATCTTATCTGACGAGACCATCAGCACATGCTAAAGACCAAGTCAATCTGAGTCAAATGGCATGTGGTCTAGTGCAGGGGAAGTGGGGCAATAGCATACATCAAAGTTTTTTCTCCACTCCTCCTTTCTCTTTCTCTTCTTTTTTTTTTGTTTTCTATAATCTCATATTGAAATTTATTGTAGAGTAAGGATATACTCTTACTTAAGTCATGTATTATTTCTTAAAATTAATTAAATGCTTTCTTCTTTTTTTTTGTGTCTTTATTTTTACTAGCTAGATTTCTTTCTTTTGGAGGTTTATGACAATCGTCGAGATAATTAATAATAAGGGCTTGCGCACATTACAAGTCAATATTCTCACAATACCTAATAAATCCATTCAAATCAAAAAAATTATGATTTGTGATTTAAGGTCGTTCTAGGGGTCTCCACTATCCCAGACATTCGAAATTGATCCCATAAAATCTGGCATGCCTAGAGGAACCTAACTTCTCCTCCAAGTGTAAAAACCTAGTTAATATTCTAGAGACACTAATAATGTAGAATCATGATTGAAGACTGATCAATTATGTTCTCCTTTGAAGAAGAAAAAAATTAAATGACAACAATGAAGAACATTTCACCCCAAGATACAACATCATCTTGGAGGTAGGATCATCTATGCATTTATCTCAGTCAATGGTTGTTACAAAAGCAACTGAACTTCAAGACCATCTTTGAGATTATGTAGTTTAAGAAGGTACTTACTACTACACCAATTGAAATTGTTGACATGCAAAAGGAGCCTATTTCTTTCCTTCCATCAAGGGGAAGGATGTCTAATGTTGTCATCCCTAACGAGAAGGGTTGTTCAAATGAAGAGTTAAAGATCATATCTCAACCAAAAAAGAAATTAGTCTTCCAGAGGCTAGAACCGAACTCAATCTTTAGCTGCCTTCACCCAACTCCTCATAGGGGGCCATCAAAAGTAAATTTGGACACAAACATTGATGAAGAAGATCTCATCCCGGTTGTCACAAGTAAAGGAAAAACTATTAAAATCTTTAACCGACTTGGGAAACCTACTCCTCGAACAAAATTGATCATTACCATTCCTACTTCTAACTCCTTCACTCTATTAAGCAATTTGGAGAAGGGTAGGAGCAAATCACAGTGGATATATTCTTATCTTAAGATTGTAGTAAATGAGCAAATCACCAAACTAAACCATAAGAGTCACCACAATGCTACAATTCAGCATGAAAATTTGAAGGAGACCACTCACACTGTCAGAGTCATTTCTCATCATAACTTTGGGAGAAACTTAAGCCCACACCCCAGCTGACCAAATGCCTAAAGAAGGCTGCCCAAGTAAGGCTTACTGATGAAGAAATCCAAGAGAAAAGGACCCTTGTGAACCAACCCTTACTACTATGCCAAATAGAGGGTATGGCAACTCACCCCATGAACAAGTTCATAAATAAGATGACTCAACTGATGGGAGAGGTTAGCCTCAACCCAAAATCTAGACCTAATTCTCGAGACTTAGGCCATTATGTTCTGACAAAAGCCTTAGTCATAACTGAAAACTCTAATCAAGAAACAACCATAGAAGCATTGCAAGCACAGCTAAAGTAGAAAGATAAAGAAAAAGATGAATCTCAAAAGGAGGTCATAGAGTTGATAGAGATGATACTATAAATAAGATAAAAGCTTAATAAGTTAGAATGATCTCAACAGTCATCTCAAGCAGCAGAGGCGGCAGAAGGTGTATCTCCTATAGATAAGATCTATGAAAATATAGACCCTTCACAAGCACCTCCTCTAGTAAGGGATACCCAATCTCTGATTTTAAGGATCTTTGATAACATGAAACTTCCAACATATCTATAATAGTAGGTATAATGAATTATAGCTACATAGTTGAGACAAGAAAGTGGATGGATAGGGTAAATGATGTTGACAAATCATACTCTAGCTATCACGACCGAGTGCCATATCCCAGAGGTTATATAGTACCTAATTTCAAACAATTTAATGGCATGGACAATCCTGAATAGCATATAGCTCACTTTGTGACTCTATGTGGAGATTCAAGTAATAGTCCCTCATTATTATTCCACTAGTTTTCAACAAACTTGACATTAGTAGCATTCGAGTGGCATGTCAGTTTGTAACCCAAATCTATATAAACTTGGGCATGAATAAATGGGTTTTCCAAATCAGGTTCAGAGGAGTTAGCAATAAAGTGACAATTACAGACCTTATCTCAACACCAAAATTTAACAATGAGTCGATTCTGGATTATATCACATAGTGAAGAAATCTCAACATTAAGTGTGAACAATATATGAGCCAATTTGAGGCAATAAACCTAGTACTTGATGACATAAGAGGAGAATGGAGGCACCTTATATGAGTGCCTCTTTTATACATACCTTCCAAGATCTCATCATACAAGTCAAGTAGCTAGAAAGGATTGGCCCACCGACCATATCTATTTCACAAAGTTTTAGGTTAAAAAAAGATAAGATAAAGCATGGAAAGCCTTTCAAAAATGTGAGGGCCGCATTCCCAATAATTGAGTAAAAAAAACCTTCAAACCACACCATGAACAAGGGTAATCCTCAAAAACTACCAACTCTTGGAGGAGATGAAGAAGTGGAACAATCCAATTATCTCTAACAAAGGCTCAGAAAAAAATATTCTTTCAAAAGAAAAGGAGTAGCTAAACTCTTTTAGGATATTCTACAGTTAGGCCTCAAATCACCAGAATTCAAGAGGCCAAGCAAGGCCAACAAAATAGATTACCCGAACTATTATCCTTGGGCATTGCTACTATGTGTTCAAGGATTGAGCCAAGAAGCAATATCGAGAATGCAAGCTAACTCTCTTGAAGGTAGCCCTATTTGAAATAGCCATCAAACACATTAATTATATTATTGTGTTCAAGGACCATGAACCATTTGCTGAAATATTTTTAGGGTAGAAACACTATGTACTCCTAAACAATAGCACTTATGGAATATTTACATTTCAAAAAGACTAAAGAAACTAATAAAGAAAATGACTAGAAACCCTAGAGAGCCTAGGATGGTGATGAAGAAAGTCTCATCAGAGCAAATTGCTTCACCTGCTCGAAGCATCAAGAAGAGAAATAGTAGGAGCAAGAAAAAAAAACTAGTTTAGTCAAATGAATATGATATCAAGAAATTAGCCATCCAGGAATACATCGATATTTTGGATGAATATATTTAGGGGGAAAGAATCCAAGTAACATTTGAAAAATTCTTCCCTAACAAACTCAAAGCTTTACTAGAGAATCCTAATGCAGAAAATGAGGAAAGTGAACTTCCAGTGGCAACATGCTTTATCATATATACTATTGGAGGTTTACAACCAAGTTGATTCCTACCCTGCCGCTTAATAAGAAGGAAATTTAGAGTGCAAGGTAATAAGAATTGAATAGACTCATTGGGAATATTATTGATGAAATGAGAGATCTCATAAGTCTCCCTAAGGGCTACCCCTAATATGATTATCCTAGAGAGTGGCTTGCCTGTGAGTACGACTATGACATGCTCAAACTACAGCTAAATACTATGAAAGAGCTAGGTATAATTAACATGAGGTTTGTTGGGAAGTAAATACAAATGTTGAATAAGCATATGAAGACTATGACTATCCACATGGACAACATGACAAATACTACTACTATGCTCTATGGGAAAGTCGAGAGGATGGAGAAGGTGCTAGTAGAAAAGACAAAGCCATACAAAAGACTTTATAGAAGTGGTGACAAACCACTTACCAATCCTCCTCAGGATTAGAATGATCACTCGTGTCATTTACTCCAGAGACGGATGACCAAAGACCATATTGGAGTGGTAAGAAACCACTTACCAACCCTCCTTAGGATCAGAATGACCACTTGTACCATTTATTCCAAAGACAAGTTAAAAAAGCTAGACACTATTGGAGATAGTTATCCAAGTCTAAAACTTCTTGTCGTATGGTGACTCATACATCTAATATGAATGCCCGTGAACTACTATCCTAGCCTCCATCAAGCAATCTAGCAAATAATACTCAACTGACTAGGCTTGGTGATATCACAGTTCTAGAGCTTGTGAAAGGATACACTTTGCTAACTTTAGAGAATTATGCATACAAGATACGGACAATGAATATGATTATATATCTAACTCAGAGCAACTTTATGATCATTTCAGAAGGCCTCACATCAGTAAGCACCAAAGAAAGAAGCAGGCATTTTGAGAGAGGATCAAGTGAATTAATGCTAAAGCTTATTCTTTTCCCCACATCAAGCCAATTTGAATATCCATAGTTAAGCTAATTTGAATATTCATGGAAGAGTTTTTGAAGACCTCTCTATGAGAAAATCTGATGTGCCTAATTTTGATGTTAAATAAGATGACCATTAGTCAATCACATTCTCTAAGGACATTCAAGGAACTATTAATTGGAGCAATGGTCCACTACCTCCTATCGCATTATTAACCTCAAGAGTGATTTCAAAGACGAACATTATTCATCTAATGGTGTCAGATTTCAGAGGTGGGAAGGTTCTACCTTCGAGATAGGCTCCAATGCCTAGGGATAAGAACACTCCCAAGGACAAAAAAGATAAAATTTAGATAAATGAGGATATTGAGCCCTCACAAGCTAAACTTGTACACAAAAAGGTAGAATACAATATAGCAGCCCACCTGAAGAAGATTTTTGCTATGCTGAGTGTATTTGATACCTTGATGATCTCATAAGAACTCAGGAATATATTAGTGCACATCTTGCAAAATCTAACCAACTACCAAACATTCTTTGCTAAAGAAAAGATGAAAGAGTCTTTGTGTGCATGCCAACCTCCTGCCATTATCTTTACGAATAATGACCTACTACCTAGAATAACATACCATAATAGATCATTGCATGTCATAGAAAATAGCGATGGGATCAAGATCAATCGCTTCCTGATTAACCGAGGTTACTCAATCAATTTGATGACTATTTGGATATGTTTCACCTATCATCCGAGATTTTAACCATACAAAGGTTTAATCAAAATAGCCAAAGAGCTCTGGGAGACATAACTATTTCTTTGAAAGTAGGCAAAATGATGGCAAACGTTAACTTCTATGTGATTGATACTGATGCATCATACAAAGCACTACTAGAGGGGCCGTGGCTATATAAAAAAAAAGTACTATCATCAACCCTACATCAATACCTTAAATACTTCAAGAATGGTGAAGACACCGAATTAACGAAGATGTATACCTTTTGATGTTCATGAGGTGCATTATGATGATGCAAAATACTATCAGAGATCTGATACTGGTAGATGATATGCTTCCATCAGTCAAGTGAAGCAAAAGATTGTTAGCCTAATCTTTACTCCTCCTTACCTAGGAAGCAATTCTAATCCAGCCTCTTTACATGAAGAAGCCCCTCAATTCTACTTGGAATCATTACTCGTCCTTACCTAGGAAGCGATTTTGACCCAACCTCTTTACATGAAGAAGCCACTCAAGTCTTCCTGGGTGATTATACTTCTGACGAAGATGATAACAGAGGTCAAATAGATTATGCTCTCCTTATTACTAAAGTTTTGAAAGGCTTATTTAAGCCATTAGATAAGCTGAGTATTAATATCATAGGAGAATTAACAACTTTCTACATTCCTCCATGACACAAAGAAGAAAAGAAAATACTATTTGACAAGGAAATCCTTTGTGTCCCAACCATACGTAAAATACTGGGGATTGAAGATCTGGCAGATAATGGTGACTATCAACTAGTAGTCATGTTTAAGTATTTTTCATATCAACTTCATCAGAAAATCAACAAATCTGACTGTGGACTTCCACAGATAGAGAGAGAGAGTTGTTTCTTTAAAAATCTATGCAATCCATCCCAAGGACGTGCTTATATTCCTGGAGAAGAAAATAAGAATACCAAAATACTAGGCTATATTACTCCAAATGCCCACATGTGTCTTATGATTACCATTGGACTTCTCTTCGATATTCAGGATGACCAAATGACATTAATATCCTTTGACACGTATGCTAAAGTGCCACGGCTTTTCAAATATCACAAGAAGGTGATATTCTTAGTGGAATTTCATTAGAACCAAAAGAAAGGGGGCATGATGTAGCCAAAATGCCTTTAGGGGAACTTTTGTCAAACCTCATTCAATATGATGAATCACTTGGTGAAAAAATAATTCTCAAATCAAAAGAAGCTCCACCAGAATTAAGGATGGAGGCAGAGCCACAATCGATAAACTAATGTATATTAATCTAGGCTCAGAGGAAGACCCTAAACTGACTTTTATTAGTATCAACTTTTAGAGAAAAGTCAAAACCAGCTCAAAGCAATGCTCCAAGAGTATATTGATTATTTCGCATGGAGCTATAAGGAGATACCTGAACTAGACTCTAGAGTTATAGTCTATAAACTAGCTATCAATCCCGAGCTTTCACCTATCAAACAAACATCTAGAAAGATGAAACTTGATCTAGAATAGAAGGTGATAGAAAAAATAAAAAAACTAATCGAAGCAGGCTTCATCAGAGAGAAAAAACCCGAATTGGGTGACAAGCATCATGCCAGTCAAAATGGCCAAATCTATATTTGTGTGGACTACAAGGACTTGAATAAAAATATTCAAAAGATAATTTTTCATTGCCAATAATGGAAATCATGATTGATAACATAGCCAACTTTGAATTATTCTCTTCCATGAATGATTTTTTAGGATATAACCAAATCAAGATGCATTCTAATGATGAAAAACATATGACCCTCAGGACATTAATTGGCATTTACTGCTATAAGGTGATGACCTTCAGGCTCAATAATGCAGGTGCCACTTATCAAAGGGTCATGACTCAAATCTTTGATGACCCATACACCAATTAGTAGAATGTTATATGGATGGCTTGGTGGTCAAACTAAGCCTAAAGATAAGCATTTCCAAGACTTGAGAGTGATATTCGACTACCTTAGAAAATATAACTTAAAGATAAATCTTATGAAATGTGCCTTTAGGATATTATCGGAAAAATTTCCCGGCTTCATTATCAGGCATTGAGAGATTGAAATCAATCTATCTAAGATCAAAGCTATCTTGGATATGCCACCATCCAGCAACTTAAAGCAATTGAAGTCATTCCAACGCCAACACACATACATAAGAGGTTTCATTTCAAACCTCTCTCTAAGTTGATGAAGAAGAACACTCTATTCATTTGGAATCAAGATTGCCAATAGGCCTTTGAAGAGATCAAGCAGTATCTACTAAAGCCACCAGTTCTAGTAGTGCCTCTACCCAATCCTAATCCTCTACATGGTAGTAATAGAAGGATTGGACTCATTTATGTCACTCTGAGTGAGGGCATTTTACGATACTTCTACTCCCTCTTAAAATCATGTATAAACAATGAAGTTGAATATGAAGCCCTAATTGTAGGATCAAAAATGACCCTCAATATGAAAATATCATGCCTATATATTTTTGGTTATTGGCAACTAGTTATCAGCCAAGTCCAAGGTGAATATAAAGTCCACAAATTTGAGCTCCTAAAATACCATAAAAAGGCTCAAGAGCTCAAAAGGCAAATCTCACATATTTAATTACTAAAGTTGCCCGGTCTATCAACACAGAAGCTAACTCCTTAGTCAAACTAGCTAAGGCACTAGTTAACCCTGATCAAGGAGAAATTTTAATTATAGTCCGTAGTAGATAAGTGATGAGCTTCGTCTTTAGCATCAAGTATGAGAGGAATGAATCTAAACTAATAGAAGAGGCCACAGATTGAAAAACACTATTTATTAACTATCTCAAAAGTGAAAAACTCCCAAAAGATAAATCTGTACGAACATAATTCAAAAAGAAAGTCGGGCACTTTCTGCTTATTAATGACACCCTTTATAGAAAGTCCTTCAATCAACTATTTCTATATTATCTCTCAAATAAAAAAGGTCAAAGAAGTCATGTATGAAGTACATTCTGGGGTTTGTGGGATTCATCTATTAGGTCCAAAAATAATAATGAAGATTAAGAGTATGGGCTACTATTGGCCCATGATAGTAGGAGATTGCATCGAATATAAAAAAAAGATGTCACCTATGCTAAATTCATGGTAACTTCATCTATCAACACCCAAATTATCTACATCCAATAGTGTCCTCATGGTTATTCAAGATATTGGGTACATATATTATTGGCCCAATCAAACCATTTTCTTCTAAAGGCCATCGATTTATACTAGCAGCTACCAATTATTTCTCTTGGTGGGCTGAAGGGATTCCATTGAAAGAAATAAAAGCAGATATTGTTATCAACTTCTTTCAAAAAAATATTTTGTACCGATTTAGTGTCCCACAAAGGGTTATTTTTAATAATGGACTATGCTTTAGAAACTTCAAAGTAGGATGATTTGCTCATTATCACAAGATAGATTGGAGATATTCATCCATCTATAACGTAAGAGCCAATGTGCTTATTGAAGCATTCAACAAGACTCTTTTCAAGATCTTGAAAAAATTATTTCCAGAAAAAAGAAAGACTAGCACTAAAAGCTTGCTAAGACATTGTGGGCCTATCGCACCACATATCGAATCCCTATCCAATCAACGCCATATGCATTGGTGTTCGGGACTGAGGCAATCTTGCCACTGAAAATGCAAATCCCCTCTTTAAGGATTGCCTTGCAAGAAGAATACACAAAAAAAGACAAGCCTCGCGGCCTATCAAAATCTGGAAATGTATCAAGTACAAATATCCAGGGCCTATAATAAGATGGCTCGGCTTAGGACCTTCCAAAAAGGAGAAATGGTCTTAATTCTTAGAAGACCTATAATCCCAAACTAAAATTAAAAAAGTAAGTTCAAGTCTAATTGGAAAAATCCTTATATTATTGAAAGGATATTTGAAAAAAGATCCTACCAACTGATCGATAATATGGGGAAAAGGCCTATGCCACTAATTAATGGCCGATTCCTTAAAAGGTACTATACCTAAGCCCTAAGGGCAATAATAATCACAATAAAAGTGTTTATATTTTATCTATAATGAGATGTCCAACTTCCCTAAAGGGGAATGTTCGATCAAGCATGCACTTTATGTTTCTCAAAGCAAAATATAGATACAAAATCCCGGTCAATTTGTGTGACAATTAAATTCACACCTCCATAAAAGTCCATTCATTATGACAAGTCAAGTCCACTTCTATGTGGCAATATAAGTCTACTTCCATTTAGCAACCTCAGCTCACTTCTATGTGGCAATATAAGTCCACTTATATGTGACAATCCAAGTCCACTTCTACATAATAAATTAAGTTTACTTTCATATGGTAAATTAAGTCCATTTTTATATGGCAAATCAGGTCCAATATTTATGATAAATCAAGTCCACTTCTTGTGGTAAACCAAGTTTACTTTCATGTGGCAAAGTAAATCCACTCACTATGGTAACTCAAGCTCACTCTATGTGACAAATCAAATCCACTCATTGTGGCAATTCAAACTTGCCCAACATAGCAAATCAAGTCCACTTTTACATGGCAACTCAAGTCCACTTTCATGTGGCAAGTCCAGTCCACTTTCATGTGAAAATCTCAATTTACTTTCACGTGGCTAAATTAAATCCACTCAACATTGCATCTTAAATTCACTCCCTGCAACAATTCAAGATTACTCCACATGATAGTTCAAACTCACATGACCAATTTCTAGGACCTTGATGTAAAGGGTGAGCACTTGAGGAATTTGTTTGCATCCACTCCCCTCACTAAGGAAATTCATGAAGTGTATGCGAAGGGGGCATTTGTTTGAGTCAATTTTAAGTAAAAATTAAATTTAATCAAAATTTAGTCAAAATATAGAATTAAATGCTACTGGATTGTGATCAAAATGTGAGCCTCAATTGAACCAAAATAACAATCAAAATCAACCAAAAATTGGGTTTAATTTGGATTTGAATTGTTAAAAAACTTGGGCTTAAACTAAAGAGAGCTGATTGAGAAAGATATTTGGATCAAAATTAGGATTGAAGTTCATCAAATATTTGGCCCAAAATGAAAATTATAAAATCTTTATAAATGAGTCCCTCATTGAATTTTAAAATTTTACAAAAAAATCCTTGAAATATTTGAAATTTCAAATTGATCTCCGTAAAATCTAGGGTTTGCGAATAAACTCCTCAAAATTTTATATTCACAAATAAAACTCTAAAATTTCTCACTCTTGTAAATAAGTTTCTCAAAAATTTTTATTTATAAATAGGTCCAAATTTTATTGAGAAAGGACCATAAAAATTTTAAAATTTTTACAAAATATATTCATTTTGTAAAAAGACCCCTAAAATTTATAAAAGTACACTTTGGTCTAATTTTTTCAGGAAATTTATAAATAAATCTCTCAAAATTTGTATTTACAAATAAGACCAATTTTTATTAAAAAGGAACTCAAAAAATTTTAGAATTTTTACACATGTATTCTTTTTAAAAAAAACCTTTGAAATTTACAAGACAAGCAATTACATCAGAGCAAACCTAGGAGAAGGAATCTCTGTCTAGTTTTGAATGCCCCATTCTTTTTGCTCGTGGTCGTGCCCCAAAATGAGATAGGTTTTCAAGATACCTCAACATGCTTGAATCCATCAGCTTTTCTTTGAGATTACACTTTGGTATAGTTTTTCTAAAAAATTTGTAAATAAATTTCTCAAAATTTTTATTTACAAATAAGTCCAAATCTTATTAAAAAAGAACCCTAAAATTTTTAAAATTTTTACAAATATGTTATTTTTGTAAAGAATCCTTTGAGATTTATAAAATTACATTTTGGTCTAATTTTTTGAAAAATATTTATAAATAACTCCTGAAAATTCATCATCCAAGAATGGTACAAAATTTAAATTTTCTTATCAGAAAAATAAATCCCACTCAAAAAAATTTACATGCCAAATACAATACTCAAGAATCCAATCACAATCCTAAATATTCCAAAATTAAATCCTCTCGATTTGGTTTCAAATCCTCTCTGAAGCCTATAAAAAAATAAAAAAAATACAGATAGAACAAAGAGGAATCAGAACAGGGAGAGGATCATGAAGCCATTGTAGAGAAGAACAATAGAGAAAATTCAAAAGCAGGTAATCTCTACCTCCCTTTTTTTTGTTGACCCGCTTCTTTTTTTTTCTTCCTCCACTAAAGAAATGCTATACATGTTGCTTGGACCCCTTTGCTGATGCTCATGGTGGCCTCTATCAGCCCACAGACTTCTCCAACCCACCTCGCACCTAACTCTGGAACCCTAGCCACCAACAATGTCTACTCACCTCCTTTGCCGGCTTGCCTCCCTTGCCCCCATCGCTGAAAACTCGAGCCATGCTAGCCCATCTCCATCGTTGGCTCCTCCTCCAAAGATGGCCATTTGGAAGCCCTTCTTCCTCTACCTCAACACCCTATCCCTATTCCCATCTTAATCTCGCATGCCTCCTCCCCCTCTCCTTAGCCTCGCTGGAAGAAGCTGCCACCGAGCACCACCTTCACATGGGGCCCCTCTCCGCCCTCGCTTGCAAGCTCCACGTTCTCCATAATCGCATCCTTGCCCTTATTTGTGAGACAGATCTTGATGAGGCCTCCCACCTCATCTGCCACTCCATCTACTCCAACTACTGCCCCGCCATATCAAAGGCCGGCCAAATCTGACCAAGAGATGACTAGATCTAGTTGGAGAAACGACCGAGCCACCATGGCTCGGTCGTGGAAAGCAACCAAGGGCATGGGCCTTGGTGAAGAAGGAAAGGAGATATAAAAGGAAATAGAAAAATAATAAAAAAGAAAGTTGTTGGGTAAACAAAAGGACTTTCTCTTCAATACCATGACCTTGCTATGGCAATCCACAAGCCCTCAAAGATACAAACCCATGGTCTCATTACAGTCACTCACGGTCTCTTAAAGATAGTAATCAAAATGGAGAACACATAATCTCGTCGTGGCCATTTGCGGCGTCTTGAAGATGACAATAAAGATGGCGAATCCATAACCACATTGCGGCCACTCCTGACCCCTCAAAGATGATGACAAAGATAGCGAATCCAAGACTTTTCCATGGCTACCCTTGGCCCTCTCAAAGATAGTGATGAAGATGATGAAACATTGACATTGCTGTAGCCACTCACGACCTCTCAAAGATGACATATCCTCATCCCACCAAGCTAGCCTTTGATCTCACATTTTAGGTAGCCTTCAGGCTCACATCCAAGCTAGCCTTTAGGCTTGTACTCAACTAGCATTCAGGGTAAGATAACCTTTAGGCTAGCATCCAGCAAACCTTCAGGTTCGTAGGCAAGCCAATCATCAGGCTTGCAATCAGCCAGCCCTTGGGCTCGGATCCAAGCTAGCCTTCAAGTTCACACTTAGCCAACCTTTGGGCTCATATTAAGTTAGCCTTTGGGCTTACATCTAAGTTAGTCTTCAGGCTTGCATTCAGCCAATTTTTTTTCTTAGACTAGGCCAGCCTTCGGGCTCACACTAGACCACCTTTGGGCTTGTGTCAAGCCAATCTTCAGGCTCACATTCAACCAGCCTTCTAGCTTGGACTAAGTCAGCTTTTGGGCTCGCACTAAGCCAGCTTTCAAGCTCACACTAAGTTAGCTTTTGGGCTAACATCCAAGTCAGCCTTCGAGCTAACATTAGGCTAGCTTTTGGGCTTGCATCCAAGCCAGTCTTTGGGCTCGCACTCAGCCAAGTTTCGAGCTTGTACTCAATTATCCTTCAAGCTCATGCTACACTAGCTTATGAGCTCTTGTCTTAGCCAGCCTTTGGGCTCGGATCCAAGCTAGCTTTTGGACTCCCATTCAACCAGTCTTTGGACTCACACTCAGTCAATATTCAGGCTCACACCAAGCTAGCCTTCAAGATTGTATCCAAGTTATCCTTGGGCTTGCATTCAACTAGCCTTCAGGCTCATACAAAGCCAACCTTGGGCTCGTACTAACTAAGCCTTTGAGCTCACTTCCAAGCCAACCTTCAGGATCACACTTAGCTAACCTTCAAGCTCACATCCAAGCTAGCCTTCGGGCTCACACTTAGCCAGCCTTTAAGCTCACACTCAAGCTAGCCTTTAGGCTTACACTTAGCTAGCCTTCGGGTTTACACTCAACTAGCCTTTGGGCTCACACTCAATTAACCTTCAGGCTCACACTCAGTCAACCTTCGAGTTTATACTCAATTAGCCTTTGGACTCACACTTAGCCAGCCTTCGAGCTTACATCTAAGCTAGCCTTCGAGCTGGCATCCAAACCAGCCTTCAAGCTTGCATCTAAGCCAGCTTTTGAGCTCATATCTCAGCTAGCCTTCGGGCTCGCACCTTAGCCAGCCTTCAGGTTCACACTTACTCAGCCTCGAGTTCATATCTAGGCCAATTTTTGGATTCGCACCCAGTCAATTGTTGGGCTTACACCTCTAAGTCAACTTTCAAGCTCGTGAACTAAGACAGTCCTTGGGTTTATACATTTAAGGCTAGGTCACGGGTTCACCTACAATTATCATAAATAGCCAATGACCCTTAAATCAAACTGCTTAATATAAAGTAACTCTATCAAATTAAAATTAAACTCAATTAAAATAAATAGACAAAGCTTAAGTTGGCTTAAATGGACTTAAATTGGTCAAATAAATGGACTTCAAAAAAATCAAATTAAGTTAACCTAAACTCAGGCATACCCTAAACAGACTCAAAATGAGTAAATTTAAAATTAAGTTGAGTTCAAATCAAATCCAATATAGATTGAACTAAGCTAAAATCAAACCCTAATTGGGTTAAATCAAATCTAAACTAAAAGGGGTAAACTCCAAGTCAAACCAGAAAAGGTAGGCTGAGCCTAAACTAAAATCAAGTTAAATTAAATTGACTTGAACTTGTGCCAAAGTCTAGCAAACTCAAACTCTATAAAAGTTTAACATAAGGTCAAACTCAACTTAAACTAAATAAAATTGAACTTAAATCCAAACCATATTAGCCTCAATGGACTAATTAGGGTCAAACCGAGTCTCATCGGGTGTGCTGAAACTTCAGCAATACTCCGAGGCTATAAATAAAGGGTGATGTCACCACCCTAATTTGAAACTAAATTAGTTTGAATAGAACTAAATAAAGTCAAATTGAATCTCACTGGATATACCACAAAGGCCTTCAGTAACACTTCAAAGATATATCTAACTCCATAAGCCGTTAGTGACACTATTAAACTAAAAACGTTAATTGCCAACATGCTCAAAACTATTGACCATATTTTAAGCTAGTCAATCGCAGAAGCCATTGATGACACATTTTTCCAAGATAGGCCAACCCAAAAGCATTAGCAATACTTCAAATCAAACCGAACTAAAGTAGGTTTAAACTTACTTAGTCAGTCAGCTACAATATCTTGTTTAAATAAAGTCAACTAACAATACCCTCTAAGTTATCGGCCACACTTTGAACCTATATCTAACCCCCTAAGTCGTTGGTGACATTATGAAGTCAGCCAATAATACACTCAAAGTCGTTGGTCATACTTCAAAGCTAGTTAACCTCTCAAGCAGTTGATGATGCACTCTTCGAACTAGTTAATCCCATGGGTAGTTGATGACACACCTTCAAGCTAACCAACCCAAAAATGGTTGGTGTCATAGCCCTTCAAGCTAGTCAACCCCAAAAGTGGTTGATGATGCACCCTTCAAGCTAGCCAACTCTAGAAGCAGTTGATGATGTGCCTTTCAAGCTAGTCAACCCTAAAAGTAATTAACGATACACCCCTCAAGCTAGTCAACCCCAAAGGCAGTTAACGATGCATCTCTCATGCTAGTCATCTCCAAAAGCAGTTCATAATGTGTTTTTCAAAGCTATATCCAATCTCATAAGCTATTGGTGATGCTACCAAACAAAAAGGAGTTATTGCCTACACCTTACAGGTTATGAAAATACTTTAAAAAATCAAACAAATTATTGCATATGCCTTATTGGCTATGGAAAAGCTTCAAGATCAACGGAGTTATCACCAATGCCTTATTGGCTAATGAAAAACACTTCAGCCCAAAAGGAGTTATTGCTGATGCCTTATAGGTTAATAAAAATACTTCAAATCATAAAGTTATCACTAATACTCAAAACTATTAGAAACACTTTAAACTTCTCCTATTTTCTTCCACGTCCCATCAGACGATACCATTAACACTTGCAAAAGACTGACTCAATTTGAGTCAGACGGTATGTGGGCCAATGTAGGAGGAGCAAGGCAGTAGCATACATCAAAACTTTTTCTCCACTCCTTTCTCTTTCTCTTTTTTTATTTCATATTTTTCTATTATCTCATTGAAATTTGTTGTAAAGTGAAGATATATCCATGCTTAAGGCATATATCATTTTTTGAAATCAATTAAATATTTATTTTTTTTATGTCTCTATTTTTATTATTTAGGTTTCTTACTTTTGGAGGTTCCTGACAATCATTGGGGTAATTAATAACAAGAGATTGTGCATGTTGAAAATCAATATCCTCAGAATACCATATAGCATACTTTAAACTAAAATAAATTCTAATTTGTGATTCGAGGTCGCTCCCAAGGTCTCCACTATCTCGGACTGCTGAAATTAATCCCACACTTGACATTCCCCTAATAGTGCAAAAAACACCGGCAAAGGTTTTTTGCATTTGTTATGGGTGTTTATTAAATGTCTGGAATGGAATAGTCGCAAAAATTCCTAGTATTTTTTTAATATTGGAAAAACCTTTTGCTGGCATTTTTTGTGGTGTTTGAGAAAAGTCGGCAAAAAATAACCTTTATTATCATTTTAGTAATAAAAAGCCAAATTTTTTTTTGGTGTTTCCCATAGGAAACACTAGTATTTTTTCTGGTTTTTCCTGGCATTTCCCACAAAAATGCCAAAAAAATCCTAAGAACCTAAAATTATTTTCTATTTTTTAGTAGATATCCTGTGTTTAACAAAACATACAAAATATTGAAAACTGAAAGAAATCTTACATACATTACACATACATAAAAGTGACAATTGCCTATGTAGTCCTCTGAAAATAACAAACAAGCATAGCTTATATAGTAGTTCAAAAATTAGACATACACAGTACTAACAATTACATATGTAGTTCTTAGAACATAACAAACAAGTAGGGCAACATCCCTAATGCCTTTGAATGTAAGTGTGGATCCTAGACTAACTCTGATTTCCCTATAGAGAAATAAAATGAATAATATTTATAATGCATGAGATAGAAATACATATTGCTATGGAAGTTTTCATGATTACCTCATGAGATAATGAAGAAGGAGATGGATTTCCTCCAGAGCTCACCTGTGTATCGGATTCTTAATCAATTCCTTGTTAGTTTGTTATGTCCTGAACCTATATATTTTCATACATATAACAACTAACAAACAAATAACAATATATAATAGTATGTGAAATAGTAGTATATAATAAATAAAGAAGTTCATTTAAACAATAATAAATACCATGGAGACTACAATGTGTCCACTACCAAAACAAGCCTCTAAAGTCATGAATGCACTTTGCAGCCTAGCTATAATCTCTTGAAGAGGACCAATATGTGCTTCTACTTGTTCTTGTAATTGTGCATCTACAAGTGTATCTATTTTAGCATCTTTATAATGGCGTATGCCATGGGCTCCCTCGGAGGTACCACCAAAAAACTGTGTGAATGTGGGTCCCAATTTGAAAGTTTGTAGTTGACCATGTCTCTCACAGCCAAATATTTTGGCATAAATCTCATTTTAAGTTACAATATCTGATTGAGAATCCTCTGGTAATGCTTGTTGCATTTGTTCAATTTGAGCCTATACATAGTCAAAGATGTAGGCAAGTAAGTTATTAATAAAACATGCAAATGCATTATGTAAATATTCTCACTATTGCTTCTACAGATGCCTTGTCAATCTGTTATCCATCTTTTTTTATATGGGAAGCTAGAAACACCTCAACACTTAAAGACTCGAAACCAAACTTCTCCTGCAACTATGAAAAGTATAATAGAAGACAAATTCAAAGGTATATTATATCAAAATAAATAATATTAATGTATATCAATTTCATGTACAATTATCAAAATACCTTGGCTCTCAAATTGGCATAGCCCTTACAACCCAGAGAATGACTTTTCTTCTATTTTTTTGAGATCTTCTATTTTCTTAATTTTTTTTCCTAAAAACAAAAAAGGACTAATTAGTTTAATAGGTTAATATGCATAATATTTTAAAAAAATGTAAAAAATGAGATAAGAGATATCTGAACATCAAAGCTATGCCAATATACCACTAGAAGGGGCCACTAATTCAGCTCAACCTTGGGCGATGGACAAGGCATGGCAAGTTGCTCCAATTGGTTCTTCTATTGGATGAAATATATTCTCTTCACATCTGCCTTCTAATCTTACCATCTCTTACCCAATAATTATATTACATACTTCTTGCAATCCTCCTTTAAATTTGTATTTGCTTGTAAAGTGAAATACCAATGTGTTAACATACAAACATACAAACATACAAATAGAAAAAATTATAGCATTGTTGAAATTTTTACTTTGATATCTTGCCATATCCTCTATTTTTTTGCTTCTAGCATTGCTTAGTAATCAGTGTAAGTTAATGGCATTGTTACCATTCTTCGCCATGATGCCATACTGAGTAGTGAGTTTTGCCGAGTTAGGCCTGATGATTTGGCTATATCAATTGATGGTCAATTCTAGCTTGTATCCCTCTGTCCTCCAAATACCAATTGGTCTACTAGGCTCACATTATTTAACTAAAGTTGTGCCACTTAGACCTTAAAATAAAAATGCTTAAATATAGATATGTATCATTCAATGTATTTAAATTTAATGGAAAAAATCTTCAAACCTTCATCATTGTCTATCTCCTAGTTCTCCACTCCATGGGGTAAAGAAGGCATGTTATCACCGTTAAAATCCGAGTTTGAACCACCACCTAATGAAAATTGTTCCTCCATTTCTATATTGTCAGGTGGGCTAGATAGTCCCAATATGTATTCTTTATCGAACCATTTCAACATGAAGATCAGTATAATATTATATTTAACATATTAATATACAAATTGTAAGGAATGGGATTGATAATAATATATTATACATAACATGATATGTATATATTAATATACAAACAGAATAAATCAGAATAACCCTCACATTAAGGCTCATTTTCATCAGATATAAAATCATTATCATTAGTAGCAATGATGTTATGATCATCACTATCCTCAAAGGAGTTGTTCTCCTCATCTGTTTTGGATTCATCACTAATGGATTTGTTTTCTTCATTTTTCTCTATACACAATGGCATTGAATTAGAAAGAGGTATGCCAATAAGTAGACTTCAATATCCACCTTTGTATTTTCAATGTCACCTTCCTCAAGTTGTTGAGTATTACATGGTTTTGCCATTTGGTCTTTGTTATCTATATTAATTGAATCCTCATCAATTGTGCCAATGTACTCTCTTGGAGTCATCTCAATAACCACATGCTATTCGCATTGTTCTGGATCTTGCACATAAAATACCTAATGAGTTTGATGAGCTAGAATATAAGGCCCGTTAGAATATCAATTTTTCTCATACATCAAGTAGTTAAAATTCACCAATTTGAAACCAAAATCATCTATCTTTGTTCCAACATTATTGTCCACCAATCACACTTAAATAATACATACTTAAGTTTATTGTTGTACCATAGTTCAATAATGTTTGTTATGATCCCATAAAATGTGAAATCTTTAGACATCGGGTGCATATTCTTTCAGCTTGAGAATCTTCTTGTTATTGCCTTTAAGATGACACCACTATTTTGAATTTGTTGATTCATTTCATGACTTTTTATATAAAACTTGAATCCATTAATAAGGTACCTTGAATATCTCCTTGCTCACTTGTCTAGTTTGACAACTAACAAAAAGATCTCATTCAATACATATATTACACCATTGCTTCTTTCTAAATTGGCAACCTAGAAATATAAATCATTAATTACTTTGACATATTGAAAAACTTCAACCCTAAAAAAAATTATGTGATATGTGCTTACATGATCTCTAAATCATCTAGGAAATATTTCATTGTGAATTTTTTCTCTTTCAAATTTTCATCATCTACATCATCGATCCACCTTAATTGTCTACCCTACAATACTAAAAAAAATATAAGCATATGATTTTTAAATGCAACTTGAAATCTTATGGTGAGTAATCACAAACCATCACTTATTCACAATAGGTATTGACCATATCAAGATTGAAAAGTTCATAAAGATGAGCTTGAGTCCACGCAATCTCATTTAGGTAATGAACCTCATACAATGACCCAATTGGTCATCCTAATTTAGACTCAACCTTATGATTCAGAGAATATGAATAAAAGTTTGTAAATGAAGTAGGGGGCAGGTAAGTTTTACTACCTTTTTTCTGTGAATGGAGTTCTTTCCTTATGCTAATAGCTTCAGATCTAATTCTGTATTTAAATTGTCTTTTAACTTTGGCATTCCCAATAATGTTCATAGTACAATATTGAGAAAATTTTTCTCAATATGCATGATATTAAGATTATGTCACATTTGCAACGTGCTCCAATACAGCAAGTCAAAGAACACACTTACTTTTTTTCAATTGCTCTTACATATCATTGTGTTACCTGTAGCCCCTCTGATCTTTCTCCTTTTTTGGATTGAAAGTAACTTTGTATGAGTTTACAAGTCATTTACCACACCAATCACTTTATTCAGTGTATCCTCTCTGAATTGCCTAGAGAGAGGAAGACCATGCTTGTATGTCTTATCGAATGATAACTTATCTAGCCAAACCTTATGATCTATTGGCAAAGCATCAATGACATATATAGCAAAACTTATGACCATGTTTCAGTCAATGAGAACATGTGTTCTTCACATAGATTAGACAAGTCTTCTATCCTCTCATCATATAACTAGACAGATATGCATATGGAGGAAAATTACTGATATTCCACATCAGTGCTGCACATATACAAAACATCTCTTTTCTATTAGCATCATATGTTGGCATACCTAGTTTTTATAGTTCTTTCGATTCTTCTATCAATAGTTGTAAATATATATTTATGTCATTTTCTAGCCCCTTTAGTCCCTCGATAAGCATAGATAGGATAAATGATGGTTACTTTATACATAACTATAGAGATAAATTATAGAAAATTAGAATAATGGGTCATGTGTTGTGTGATATGTTCATTATTTTGAAGGGATTGAATCCATTTGAAACTAACCCTTTCGTACACTGCGATAATCCATTGCAAAGACAAAATACTTATTATCAAAATCTTTTCAAGCCATGTTATTCGTTGGATGTCAAAGTAATCCATTTGCTAAATGGCCCTCAGCATACTATATCATGTGTGGAGATATTTTTTCTAACATAAAAAGCTATTGTAATCTCGGCTTCAAAAAGAAGTACCTAACCACTTTCATTAGTATATTTTGCACTTCTTGACTATCAGTATTAGCATTACTTTCTCATTGCTTGTATCGTGGTGATTTGCAATATTTACAATATGTATCTGACTCTCTCTCATTCTTGTAAAGCATACAATGATTGGGACAAGCATGAATCTCTTTCTATACCCAAGGTCCAGGTCTTTTACAATGTTCCAAACCTTGCAATAAGAACATGAAAATGAAACAATCTCACAAAACTTGTCCTTTAAAGTCTCTAATAGAATGCTAAAAGACTTGTTACTCCAATGACACTTGGCTTTCATGATCAACAACTACATGATGAAAATTCTTGCATCCAAGATACAATGCTCTATTAGCTTCATTCAATAATTTAAAGAACTTTATATTATCTTTCATGGGAACTTTTGTCGATATTTCTCTGCTTGCAATATCAAATGCATTGTACAACATACATTCAATGTCATTTCCATCTTCATTATGCACTTCAATTGACTCTACAATCTGACTATGTTGCATCTATGTTGATACTATGGTTTCTCTCCATGAAAAGTCCAATTAATATATGATAGACTATATTTCTTTACTATTAAGTGTTCATAAATCTCTTTCCATGTATGATTGTACATATTTATATAATCAATGCATGGACATCTTATCATCTAATTAGTCCTTTTGTTCCTATAGGTATATTCAAGAAATATACAAACTCCTACGATTTATTTTCGGTCTAATCAATTCTTTATCTTGATCTAACTTTTATCCATTGTGCTACTACAATGTAGGGTCCTCTATGACTTATATATCATTGATAAACAAAAATCAAATCCCAATGCAAATAAATAGAAGTTAAAACTGCACTTGAAACTAGTTAAAAGGTTCACACATACCCTTTAATAATAAATATCAATTTCATCCATGTTCATGTATCAGTTTAATTTAATATTATCTATATGAAAATCTGATTGAGAATATACACATGTAAAATGATCAAAAATATACACGTGTAAAATAATGCCATGGGCTAGATCTCATGTAAATTTTGCCAAAAATTGAGTTTAATTTATACCTCAATTATTGAAAAATTTGGGCTCAAAATAGACCTAATCTAAGTGGGATGAGTAAGTTGGATACCTAAATTAAAATTAGGTTCAAAATTTATCTGAAATTTAGACCAAAATAATAAAATATAAAAATTTTATAAATAAGTTTCTAAACTGAATAAATCTTTGTAACTCGATCCTTAGTCAAATTTTTTTACAAATAGATCTCTAGAATAAAAATTTTACAGAAAAGTCTAATAAAATTCTAAAATTACAACTTAGTTTTGCAAAATTTAGGGTTTATAAATAAACCCCTCAAAAGATCGTTAATTATAATTTGATTCTTATGAAATCTAAAGTTTGTACATAAATCCCTCTAAAATTTTGTATTTATAAATAAACTCATAAAATTTTAACTTTTTATAAATAAGTCCATTAGAAATTTTTATTATGGATAAGTCTAAATTTTGTTCAAAAAAGACTCTAAAAGTTTTAAAACTTTATAAACAAGTCCTTTTCCAAAAGTCCACTAAAAATCATAAAATTATAATTTAATCTAATTTTTTTAAAAAAATTATAAATAACCCCTCCATAAACTCAATATCCGGGATGAGCATATTTTTCAAATTTCATCATCTATAATGGATAGGTTTATCTATATCTCTCCAAAGACTTATCCAATCTTAAAGACACTACATCCATATCCATTCACAACAACGCAATTCAAATAAAATTTATTTAAAACAAATAGATGAAATTCTTAATTTAAATTTAAAAGAGATTATTTTCAAATCAACTCGATCTTCTTGAATCTTATATAAACCTGTTGACCAGAAAAAATTGTAAGAGATCAAAAAAAATTAGAGAGGAACAAAAGAAAAGATCATAACAAGAGGAGGAGATCAAAATCTATAGGACGGGAAGGAAAGAGGACGTAAGTTCTCTGTTTTTTTTGTTTTCTTCCTTTCTTCTCTCTTTTCTAATCTTCTTTATAGGAACCTCATCCTTCCCCAACCTTCGCCCTCAGCTGTGCATGGAGGACCACCTAGTTTCATTGACGCCAGAGAGGAGGCCATGTCGGCTTCATCTTTGCTCCACCTCCCTATTGACCGTTTGTCTCCACTTGGCCAACATCACAAGTGGACCAGAGCCGACCACCACCGAGCCTTTTCCTCCATCTGGCTCTCCGCCCTCAGCCTCACCGCCTCCAACCAACTCGCATCCTAGATCGACATCAATTTTATCACCCACAACCCCAACTGTAAGCTTATCTTCCTATACGACCCCATCTTCGTCTCTGCCTCCTCCAACAGCATCAACGTCGGTGATGGCTCATTTTTGGGCTTCAAACATGATGCTAAGAATATCACCCTCTTGAATGCGAACCTCACAAGCTCTAGCCAGGACCTGGATTCCTTGGCAGCCTCAGATCTGAAAAGGAAGATTAGCCTCTCGCTGTTGCAAGGCCGAGCTCCTCCTCCCTTTGACATGGGCTCTACCCTTTCTCCTTGTCGATCAAGGCTTTCATTACCGCTCGCCTTTGATTAAGGCCAGATATGGCCAAGATTTGGATTCAAAGAAAAGGGAAGCAAGGGTTTTGTGATTGGGGAAATAGAAAAGTAAGGGCCCAGTTGAAGAAAAAGAAGGGAATAGATGGAGATTAAAAAAATATTAAAAAGGAAAAGTTGTAATAACAAAAATAAATTCGGCCAAAAAAAAATAAATATGAAGAAAAGAGTTTGTTGGCCAAAACAAAAGGAAATCTAGTAGAAATAAACAAAAGAGTTTGTTCAAAAAAAAAAAGAAAAGACTTTTCTCATTTTGATTTTAGGTGAAATTTTATCAACATTGTAGTCACCCATGATTCTTAGTACAATGACAGAATTTCACCAACACCATGACCACTCATGGCCTCTCAAAAATGGTGAATCCTTAATGTCATTGCGACCACATGTAGTCTGTCAAAGAAGGTGAAATCTTAACACCGCTATAGCCACCTGTGGTCCTTTAAGATGGCAAACCCTCAATATCGCTGTAGCCACCCATAACCCTTTAAAGACGGTAAATTTCCATCACTCCAAGCTAGTCTTTGAGCTCGCATTCGGATCGTACTTAGCTAGCCTTCGGGTTCACACTCAGTCAACCTTCAAACTTACACTTAGCTAGCCTTTGGGCTTGTATTTCAATCAGTGTTTAAGCTCATATCTAAGCTAGCCTTTGGGCTCACACTCAGCCAACTTTCGAGCTCACACTCAACTAATCTTTGAGCTAGCATCCAAGGTAGCTTTTAGGCTCACACTTAGCCAGCCTTGGGCTTGCACTTCATCAGCCTTCAGACTCACACTCAGTCAGTCTTAGAATTCATATTTATCTAACTTTCAGGCTCGCACTTAATCAACCTTCGGGCTCACATCTAAGTTAGCCTTCGAAATCACACTCAGCCAGCCTTCGAGCTCACATTTAGCTAGTTTTCAGGTTTACATCTAAGTTAGTCTTTGAGCTTATACTTAGTTAGCTTTCAGCTTACACCTCAGTCACCTTTCGGACTTGCACCCAAGTCAGTGTTTGGAATTGCATTCTGCTAGCCTTCGAGTTCACATCTAGACCAGTCTTCAGACTCGTACCCAGTCAGCCCTCAAGCTTGTACCTCTAAGCCAGTTTTCAAGCTCACGAGCTAAACCACCCCTCGGATTTGCATACTTAAAACTAGATCACCAGTCCCCCTAAAATTATTATAAATAGTCAATGACCATTACATTAAATTGGTTAATATGAAGTAACTCAATTATAATAAATGAATAAGACAACTTGGTTCAAATGGACCTAAATAGATCAAACAAATAAATTAAAATCCAAATTAAGCTAGACTCTAAAAAAATTCAAAATGAGTTAACATAAACCAAATAAACTCAAACTCAACGCTAATCAAGTTCAAGTTGATTCAATTCAAAATCTTTTAAATCAAGTTAAGCTAAGTTCAAAATTAAACTTGAACTAAGCCAGACTAAGTCTGAACTGAAACCAAATTGAATTAAATTAACTTGAACTTAAATCAAAGTCCAACAGACCTGGACTCAATAAAGATCCAACACAAGATCAAACTTAACTCAAACTAAATTAAATCAAACTTGGACCTAAACTATATTAGTCCTGATAGAACTAAATAAAATCAAATTGAGTCCCACTAGGAATGTTAAACCTCTAACAATACTATGAGATTATAAATAAAAGGTGATGTTACTATCATAACCTAACCTAAAATTAGTTCAAATAAAATTAAATCAGGTCAAACTGAGTCTCGCTGGGTGTACTACAAAAGTGTTTAGTAACACTTCAAAACTATATCCAACTCCATAAGTTATTGATAATGCTATCAAACCAAAGGAGTTAATTGCTAATACACTCAAAGCTATCAGTCACACTTTAAAGGTATACCCAACACCCCTAAATCGTTAGTGATGCTACCAAATAAAAGAAAAAATAAATATCAACATGCTCAAAGCAAGGCTACACTTCAAGCTAGTCAACTCCAGAAGTAATTGACAATGCGCCATTCAAGCTAGTCAACCTCAAAAGCTATTGATGATGCATTCTTTCAAGCTAGTCAACTCCAAAAGCAGTTAATGACACACCCCTTAAGCTAGTCAACCCTAAAAGTAGTTGATGATATAGTTTTTAAATCTATATTCAACACTATAAGCCATTGGTAATGCCATCAAGCCAAATAAAATTATCGCTAATGCTCGAAAATATTGGAAATACTTCAAACCTCTCATATTCTTTTCCACATCACATTGGATGATGCCATCGGCATCTGCTATAGACTGAGTCAATTTGGGTTAGATGTCATGCGTTTTAGTACAAGGGAGTGGGGCAGCAGCACATATCAGAGTTTATTCTTCACTCATTCTTTCTCTTTCCCTTTCTTCATTTTTTTATATTTTTTATAATTTCATATTAAAACTCATTGCAAAGTGAGGGCATATCATTATTTAAACCATATATCATTTCTTAAAATTAATCAAATGCTTTCATCTTTTTTTCTCTATTTTATTAGTTAAGTTTTTTGATTTAAGAGATTTCTAATAATTGTCAGGATAATTAATAACAGGAGCTTATACCTGTTAGAAGCTATGTTCCCATAATATTTTATAGCACACTTCAAATTAAGTTAAATTTTGATTTATTATTTTAAGATTACTCCCTGAGGTTTTTGTTATTTCGAATGGTCAATTTCGATTCCACACATAAGGCAGCTGAATCATCTATCATCTTCTAAAACTACATTTCTTCTCCACAAGGTTCGCTTCACATATCCCAACTTCTACTTCAAATGTGCTCAGAACATGAAATCCATATATTTCCTTCCTTATCTCTATGATGTAACTTTGATCCGTAAGCACAAACTTTCTTGTCCATCTAACAGCGAAGTTCCTCCATTGCCTTGCTTTATTTGCCTTCCTTCTAATTTCATGTATAAAATCAACTATAGGGCCTAAACCCGTAGAGCATCTAGAATAAATGTATTAAATGGCTCTTAACATATTTTTTATTAGTCAAGTAGTGGAACTCATAAATTTCATTAAACTAACTCATTCTCTCTGGTTGCTTATCAATTTTTTAGGAAATTGGTTGCCTTTGGAGATGCAGCCCTCGTGGGATATATGGCTGATTGATGTCCACCTTCAGTAAGAGATGCAGAAGATATCCGAGCAAGTTATTCGAATAGAGCAACATGAAAGCTCTTGAAATTTTTGCATACATGTCTCATGCAAATCAAGTGTTAGCCCTAGGTATGTCAGGCATAGGGACGAGTCAAAAATTTAAGACAAAGAGCCATAGATTAATAACAAATTAAAACAAAAATAGGATTTCAAAATTTATTCAAATTATTACCATCGTTCTTTCATATAGTTTGAAGTCACGTATAATCTTATTAATTCAAAATTTTTTTGCAATTTCTTTCTAGATAAATATGACCATATTACCTCTAAGAAATTCATCTTTTATTTTGTTCCAAGGTTGGGTTTTAATGATCTTCATAGCTAAGAATGTCCTCTTGGTAGTTGCAACTAACATTGGAAGGGGTCAATAATAAAAGAATACGTGGAACCAACCATATTATAAATATTTTATATTCCTATAAATGATAGTTCGTGAAATCCTCAAATTTTCCTATATATGATAGTTCTTGGCAAAGCTCTGACACTGTATTAACTTTCTACACAACTTTGGATGATGAGACACATCATTATATAATGCTACAATGGAAACCAAAGATGTTTTTTTCTTGTTCAATTAAGTCTTGAGAATAATATTTCTCGACTAAGAAGCAAACATCATCAATTTTGAATCTTCTATAGCCATACTAAGAACACTATGACTCTCACATTAAGTATGCTATTCAATTCTAATGCCAATTTACCAATGGTAATAACAAAGATATCTATGCGATAGTGATGTCTTATGGTAATTTGACTCTTCTCTTTATCTTAAGCACAACCGCAACTTGTAGTTTAATAAGCTTTTATATCTAGAATTTCAATCTCATGAGTTTTGCGAGATAACAAGACATTGCAAGTAAAGAATCCCAACATTTATCTCTAATTTTTGTAGAGCTTGAAATAATTCATTAGAAACTTTCAAAAATGTAAAATAAGATAAACTCATAATATGAGCGAACCATAAAGGAATCAGCCTATGCTCTTTGACTAAAATGCCATCCCATGTTTAACAACACTTCCAAAATTGAACAGGTAGCCATTACATATTCAATAAACTACAAATAGATTTTAAGTGAGAACTCCATCTTGTATCCCCAACTTGTTGTAAGGTTCCAATTTGGTTAAGCCTAGGACCAATTTCTAACTCATCCATAAACATTACATGTTAAATTTCTGCTGCTTGAGTAGCTTGCATCTTGTCATAATGCTAGCTATGAAAACTAGAATAAAAAAAAACCTAAATAAGAAACTTATAAATTTTGGGGTTTTTGCGAAAACACAATTATAAATCTCTAATCCAAATTTCTCTATTTAGGAATTTCTACAAACTAAAAAACCTAGTGGCGAAGGAATCTCCCAATGGCAAGCTTGGTGGCATGATTTGATGGCTAAAAAAGAAGAGGACATATTTCACCATAGGAGCGTGAGGGCATCGATCTTTTCTATCAACTCACGTTCTTGATGTTGAAAGTCATGAAATTGAGGTATTTTTTTTCTCTCTCCTCATTTGTTTCAATGATTTATTGGTTAGATTTGGGAGTATACTTGTGAGAATTGTATTTTCAAACTAATTGATTCTATTTGGGCGATTTCTATTGTTGAAGTTAAACCTAATTTTGCTAGTAAAATTTTGAACTTATCTTGATGCTTTAATCTTTGCATGTGAAATTAGATATGAATTTATAATAAAAACTCCAAAGATTAAATAATACTGTAGTTAATTTGAAGCCATGGATCTTGTGTTTGCATTGAAATCTTGTAGCTAAGATTAAAATGCTTTGATCATATTGTTAAGACTATAATGCCTTGAGATCTTGTTGCTTAGACTAAAATAGTTATAAACTCATGTCCATAAATTAGAGTTTAATTTATTCATGTTATAAGTGTTGATCGTGGGATTATTATGGTCTTGAGCATGATATCAAAATAAAACATATGCTATTAGTCAATCTTGTATAATGCTTTTAGAATGAATAGAATAAGGCCAAAGAGGGTTAGTTGGGCTAGTAACTAATAAGTTAATGTATTAACTAATGTGGTCTCGTGATTTTTAGTGTAATTATGTTTATCCACTTCTATGCATTAAGTTTGAGTAACGAGACTTGAATTAATTTCTTTATGCTTGTCATGACTTTCCCATCAAGTAAGCATATGAGTACTTTTCAATAATATTAAGTGGCATTTAATTTATAAATTTTATTTCTTTTGATGGTTAATAAAGTTCCAAGTGCTATACTTATTTAAAATAATATTTTGACATATTCTTGATATAATATAATAGTTGTATTGAGATTTATGATGTACATATAATTACACGACTTAAAAAAAAAACATGCATGTGACCATGCAAAATTTTTATTAGATCTGGACACATACTTGTCTTTATTTATATTTAACTTATAAAAATCAAACATATTTTCATAGTAAAGATTTCTAAGTCATGAGTATCTTGTAAATTTTTGTGTTTTGTTGGTTTTCGACTTTGTTGTTTCTCATGATTTTTGTTCTAAACCTACCATTGGGATTAAATAATGATCATATTGATATATAACTATTTATCATGAGAATCTAATTTTGGTATCACCCGTGGATATCAAAATACTGGCATATTCATCTTACAATCCTCTTTGGGTATCCCTAATTCGTGATTCAACTACTCATTTCACGTATGTCAATTTATTCATGATTCATGACAATTAATATATGTATATCCTATTTTGTGATGGTGACACCAGTCTTAATGGTTTGATTTTTTTTCTCTTGTGTTTTCCTTCAAAAAAAATAATTATTTTAAAATGTTATATGAATTGCTTATTTATCTTAAGCATATATTTGTATGACATTTATTTTAGATACTTCTAATAAGATTTAATTTTTCTTGCAAATGAGTTCTTAAATACTTTATTTTATTTTAAAATATTCACTAAACCTAGGATCATCTAGTAATTTCTTTACAAATAGTTGTATTTATATGAAAAAATATAATATAATTATTATGTTTTTGTATTCACACTTTTTATTTTTCAAAAAAGTTAAAAAATAGTTATGAGTAAATGTTGTATAAACAGTTTTGTTTGTATGAAAATATGTGATACAACTGTTAAATTAGTATATTTTGACTTTTTTTTGAACTATTTTTAAAAAAATAATTTTGAGTAACTATTTTACAAACCATTGAATCTTGAATATTAGCTAAGTCTATAAAAGTATATGGAAGCTTAAAGTAGCCTTATTTGTTTTTATACTTGTAAAATGTATAACTATATTGTAGAATTACTTGAAGATGTATAATCGTACTGTCAAGGATTATTTTCTTGAGTTATAAGTATAATTTTATGAATTATTATTGTACATATTTAAGATTATGGTCTTACATGCTTATGAGATTTTAGTCACATAAGTATGTAACATTGTTATATATATGAGTCTTCAATCCTTGGGTTTAAGGCGTCACACTAGTAAGAAGCTCCAACAATATTAATGATATAATTTAATTTGACAAAGAATTGGTGGATTGGAATAACCTCTTTATACCAAGCTACTAATGTCAATTGAAGATGATAGGCAAAACAATGTATATATTAGGCAAATGAATAATCGACCAAAAGTAATGATTGCAAACATTCCACTCACCTCTTATATTTACTACATTGTATCCTTGTTCTCACATATCCTGAATATTATAATTGTACTTTTAAAGTACAATAGAAATTTTCTATTTCAATATTGATGCAACAATATTTGAAATATGAATAAGATAAAAAAAAACTCTCATGTAAATCCTTCTTTTTTTAAATTCATCTCAAGTCTCATCAACGATGATATAATATTTTACGCTTTCAATTTATTTATTATTCTTGACTTGCACTTTACTTGAAAGAATTTGTAATATGTCCTTTTAGATTGTAGGAGATGTAAATTTCACATTTTCTAGGACTTTCTCTAGAATAATCTCATCAATATCCCTATTGTAGGATGCTAACAACCTTATTAACTCAATGAAATTTCATTGATTCCTCATTATGCTCTATGAATACACTAAAAGTACAAAAATGGCAATCTAAGAGAGGGGGGATGAATTAAGTTTATAAAGAATAATAACAACTTTTGCAATTAGAAACCAAATTCATAAACCAATGGTAATAACCCAAGTCCATAAGTAAAAAAATAATCACGAATGTAATAATGTAAATAGACAAGAGAAGAGTGCACTATAATATAACATGGTTTGGAGAATAACAGCTTCTACATCATAGCCCTTACCTTGCTCTTGAAGACTTTAATCACTCCAACCAGCAAGATCTACTCCACAGCCTTTATACTCTCACACTCCTAATAACCTAGGAGTGTTTACAAGTGAAAAAAAGATAAAAAAAATGATGCAATTGAAGCTTGCTATAAGATCTCTCAAGATAGTGCACAAGAGGTAAAAGATTTGAAAGTAAATTCAAAGGTTAGAGCTCTTATAAGGCTAGAGGACTTGGAAAAACTTGTTCTATCTCTCAAGGATAATCAAAGATGTAAAAATCTTACATTGAACAAGCTCCAAGTCTCTGTATACCTATTGGTGAGAGAGTTAGTCATTATATTCTATGCTGTGTCGAATTTGGATGTTCAAAATATTTCAATGGTCAAAATTGAATTAGCCATTATAAATGATGTCACAGGTTCGAACATCCAATCTTAAGGTTGGGGTGTCCAAACCAGATAGGTTTGGACTACCAAAGACTATATCGGATAATCAGTCCCTGAAACTGAGAAAATTGAAGTTTACAATAGCTGTTCACTTCAAGTAGCCGAACTTGAGGTTCGGGCATTCAAAGCAGTCAGTAATTTCAAAGGTATTTCTACTAGAGTTGAACATCCAAACCCTAAGTTTAGGTGTCCGAAGTTAACAAAAAAATTTATTATTTTACTACAACTTCAATCTCTTAGTTTGACACCTTCTCATAACTTATCTTAGATAAAATGTTAGGTTAGTGAAAACATTCCAAGATAATTTTGAGTGTTAGTTAGAACTCTAAACTAAGGATTTAAATGTTTGACTCAAATAATAAATAAAAAATCTAAACCTATTGAGCTGACTTAATAATCTCTTGAGCCTTCTCCTAGCTATCTTCAACTCTTCAAGCTCCGTCCATTAATCTACCATCCATCTCATATTTAACATTGTCTTCATATTTATTTACACTCGAGACTTCTGAATAGACTTGATCTTTATTTCGCACTTAGCTTAGCTATAAGATATACATGCTCAAGATGTGATCAAATACAGAGTTTATTCATCATCAAAATTACAAAAAGCAATAATCTCTCTCTTTTTGATGATGACAAATCCTCATAAAGATAAAATGAATAAACTAGTTGAATAGAAAATTTGCAATTGAACACATGTATCAAATAGAGCAACATGCATGAAAAAATAGAGCATACTCATGAAAACAAAATATATTATACTCTCTCTTACTCTTACATTTCTCCATTACTCTTAACATTTCTTTGTCTTACTTAAACAATTGCCTCTTTCTATGTTACTTTCAATGTTACTCTCTTCCTTTTAGCATCAACAAAAATGGTACAAATAAGATTAAACATTGACATAAGGAGAAAGCACAACACTCATAGAATAAGGTTATAGATACAAAGAATATACTAGTTTCAAGGTTTGAAACATAAGAAAATATAGGTATATCCAAATCCAAGCAAGTACGAAAAAAATCCATAAGATTCAATAACATCATCAAGACATAAATAAACACTCCCCTTTCAAATGATACTAGTAACATCATATCTAACCAATGCATATAAAATAAGAAATATCATGTGAAGATCACTACAATGAAGGGAAGTTTAAGAGAACTGGAACAAATTAGATTACCTCATGGGATTAAATTACCTTTTGATGTTTATAAAGATGTCATCCAATTTGACTTTCTCTTCATAATCTATAGAGCAAAATATATTTATCTATGCAAAGAGAATTAGCAGCATAGCATACTAGCATAGATAGAAGTTGTGAAAGATTAAAATAAAAAAAATAAAAAATCAAATGAAAGTGAAAGCCCCACTTAAGCTAACTAGGCTCGAAGATGATTTGAGGATAAAGCAATTTGAAAGGCAAATGTCATCCCTAACTTAATAAAGATAGCTTAAGTGGTGGAGGATTCTGAAACCCAAACTTGTTTGGATTCCATAAAATTTGGGATCATGTTCTTTAGTATCCAAACTTATTTAAAATTAACATTTTTTCTAATTGGACAGCAAGTGCAGACATGACCCTTATAAGAGCAATAGTAACAAGTCCAATTTTTTGAAGAAGAACATGCACAAAAAATATTTAAAAAATTACTTCTTCATATTACAAGTAAAACTAGATACATCCTTTCTCAAAAACTCATTCTCATTTTGCAAAATATAAAATTTAGTTTCAAGAGATGAGTTGTTTTAAATCAAATAATCATTCTCAATTTTCAATGATTTAAGATTAAATGAAATTAATGAAAATTCTTTCTTTAAATATACATGTTTTAAGAATAATTTTTCAAATTTGGCATGCAACTCATGAAATGATTCAAGTAATTCATCAAAGGTACAATTTTGTACCTCATTCTCCTCACTCTCATGATCCTTTTTTATGAGATAAAGGTGGACATCTTGATCCTTGGAGTTATCATTCATGTCATTCCTTATAAGCTCCCTTTTTTTTTGTTTTTCTTCTTCTCTTGAGCTTGAGGGGATCTCCTTGGCTTCAAGTTTGCTCTTCCTTGCTCCTTTTTTTTCTTCTCTATTATCTAAGACATGCTCAACTATTTCATGAGTAGATAATAAATAATTTCAAATATTGTGAGCTATTGCAAAAAATGAATTCTATTTAATATATTTATCATTAAGAGCACAATGAAAATATTCATAGTGATAGAATTAGTTGAATCCTACTTTCTTTTATGTTCATTCCACTCTTAAAGAGGATTTGGAACCTTTACCTATCAATTACCTTAGTGGGTGGAGATTATCCATTTTTTACTAAATTTCAAATTTCAAAAATCAACGTCTTTCATAAAAACTTTGATATGAATTCTTCATTGATTGCAGTCATTTTTATCAAAATATGGTGGACAAAAAATAGATTGACCCTTTTTAAAAAAATGAGAAATATCAAAAGTTGTCATTGTAAAAATTGATCAAAAACTCGAGGTTGTTAAATCACAAATATGAGAATTCACTCTGATTCAATTGAAAGCACAAAAATAGTAATCAAAGAGAAGGGTGAATTAGGTTTATAAAGAATAATAACAACTTTTACAATCAGAAACTAAATCTACAAACCAATGGTAATAAATCAAGTTCACAAGTAAGAAAACAATCATGAATGCTATAATGTAAATAGACAAGAGAAGAGTGCACCATGATATAACGTGGTTCAGAGACCAATCACTCCTATTCCATAGGTCTTGCCTCACTTATGAGGACTTTAATCACTCTACTATTGATTGCGCTTCGTTAGGGTGAAGTCATGCCCATACAAATTATCTTGCTCCAATTGGCAAGAACTACTTCATATTGGAGCCTTTATATTCTCACATTTCTAACAACCTATGAGTGTTTACAAGTGAAAAATATTTTAAAAAATGATGCAATTGAAGCTCAATACAAGATCTCTCAAGATAAGGCACAAGGGCTAGAAGATTTGAAAGTGAATTCAAAGGTTAGAGCTCTTGTAAGACTAGAGGCCTTGGGAAAGCTTGTTTTATCTCTCAAGAATAATCAAATATCTAAAAATCTTACATTAAACAAGCTCCAAGCCCCTATATACCTGTTGGTAAGAGAGCTAGCTATCTATGCTTTGTGGAATTCGGATATCCAAAATATTTCAATGGTCAAAATTAAACTAGCTATTATAAATAATGTCACATGTTCAGATGTTCGATCTTAAGGTTAGAGTGTTCGAACTAGGTAGGTTTAGGCGATCAAAGACTATATCAAATAATCAATTCCTGAAACTAAGAAAATTGAAGTTTATAGTAACTATTCACTTCGAGCATCTAAACTTGAGGTTTGGGCGTCTGAAGCTATCAATAATTCCAGATATATTTTTGCTAGAGTTGAATGTCTAAACCCTAAGTTTGGACTTTCAAAGTTAACAAAAAAACTGTTATCTTACTACAACTTTAGCCTCTTAGTTTGACATCTTCTTATAACTTATATTGGATAAAATGTTAGGCCGATGAAGACATTTCAAGATGAGTTTGAGTGCTAATCAGATCTCTAAACTAAGGATTCAAATGCAAATCTTCGACACAAATAATAAATAAAAGGTCTAAACCTATTAAACCAACTTGATAATCTCTTGAACTTTCGTTGAGCTATTTTTAATTTTTTAAGCTTCGTCCGTTGATCCACCATCACTCCTTATCTCCAATATTGTCTCATGTTCATTTACACTTTAGGCTTTTGAGCGGGGTTGATCTTCATTTTGGGCTCGCCTTGGTTACAAATTGCATATAGTCAAGATATGATTGTTTGAATTAATTTTGGCCAAAAATCAAATTTAACAAAAATTTAGTTAGAATGTAGAATTGAATGTCATTGGATTATGCCCCAAATGTGGAATCTCAATTAGACTTAAATCACAGTCAAATTCGATCAAAAATTGAGTTTAATTTATACTTGAATCATTAAAAAATTTGAGCTCAAACTAAAGTAAGCTAAGTCGGTCAGATATTTGAACCAAAATTGGGCTCAAAATGTATCAAATGTTTAGACCAAAATGGAAAAAAAATACTGACAAATAACTCCCTAGACCAAATGCATTTTACAAATGGGTCTCTGACCGGGCTTTTCTTATGAATAATTCATTGGGATGGAAATTTAGCACAAAAAATTCCTTGAAAATTCTAAAATTTCAAATCAATCCTCGTAAAACCAAATATTTACAAATAAACCCCTTAAAATTTTATATTCACAAATAAACTCCCTGAAAATTTTTTATTTACAAATAAGTCAAAATTTTATTCATAAAGAATCCTAAAAATTTTAAAATTTTATAAATAGATCTTTTTATTAAAAAATTCCTGGGATTTATAAAATTATATTTTAGTCCAAAAAATTTGCAAACAAATCTCTTGAAAATTTAACATCTAGGAATAGTACAAATTTTAAATCTCTTCATCAATAAAATAAATCCCAATTAATGAATTACATGCCAATCATAATAAACATAGAAACCCAATTTAATCACCAATCACAATCAACATGTTTCCAAAATCAATCAATCAAAGATTCGATTTCAAATTTTTTGAAGGCCTATAAATTGATGAGAATCCAAAAAAAAAAAAAAGATGGCGTGCCTTTAAATACCATCAACCCCTAGAAGCAATTAATGACACATTCCTCAAGTGAATGTAATCCCAAGAGTTGTTGTTAACATTTTTCCTTCAACCAATCAATCCTAGAGAATGTTGAAGATGCTTCCTTCGAGAGTCAAACTCGACAAGCCATTGGTAACACTGTTAACGAAGTTAAACGCCAATGCCCGAAGCTATCAATCATACTTCAAGCTAAACCTAACTAGTCATCAGTAACACTATCAAAAGAAGTTAAACATCTATGTCCAAAGTTATTAGCCACACTTCAGGCTAAACCTGACAAGTTATTAGTAATGCTATCAAAAGGAGTTAATCGCCAACACTCCTTATTTCATCTCTTTATGCCCCACTAGACTACGTCGCTAAATTATGTTATCAACATCCGTCGAGGATCAAGTTAAGACATGTCTGAGTTAGAATCCACATAATCCAAATGTAAAAGTGGAACAATAGTGTACATCAAAACTTCTTTCTTTTCTCCTTTTTTCTCATTGTTACATTTTCCATGATTTTAAAATTTATTGTAAAGTGAGGATATACCCTTACTTAAGTTATTTACCATTTTTCAAAATCAATCGAATGCTTTCTTCTTTTCTTTTGTGTCTCTATGTTATTAGTTAGGTTTCTCTATTTAGGAGATTTTTTGACAATCGTTAAAATAATTAACAATAGGAGCTTGCTTCTATTGGAAGTTAATATTCGCACAACACCTAATAATAGTCTCAAAATTAACACACTTTAATTTATACATTGAGGTCGGTCCCTAGGATCTCTACTAATTTCAAGCCGTCGAAACTGATCTTACAAATTCTGCCATGCCTAGTAGAATTGAATTAACTTAGTTCAGTTCTATTCCAATGGGACTCTTTTCTTTGATTTGTGACAGACTTGTGTGTTGTATAAACTAAACACCTTATAGTATTGATCAGCCATAGTGATCAAATATAAAATTTATTCATCATTAAAATTACAATGAGTAATATACACATCTCTAAAATGCTAGCCAATAATTTGCATCAATTGTTATTATTACTCATAACCTATTTCATTTAATTTCAATTGAATTTGTTTGCTAAAAATTCTCTTAGTCTAAGTTATCAAATCTTTACAAGCTTTCTTAGCTACAAAATTTTGTGAGTTTGAATCCTTTTTAATATTGCCTAAGAAAGCACAATTCTTTCCATCATTTACATTTTTTCAATTATAAAATTATTCTTTAAAAACGCTTGCTCCATGATGTCTATAGGAGGTAACATGACAAACAAAAGAATGCTACTTTGGAATGTGAATATTCAAGCCATGGAGGACATAATTTGAACCAAGATGCTTGGAATAGACGAGGATTTTTTTTTGAGTCCAAAAAGTGAATAACATTAGTTATAGATAATTAAGGACCATTTTTAGTGCAAGCACACCTAGCTTCATCCCTTTGATCGAGATGATACTCCCATATAGGAGAAATCTTGGATCATATTCTAAAGAACAAACATCATCTTTTGAATTGACTTTTGAAAATTCTAAAATATTCAAATTATTAAATGAAAGACTTTTTAAAGTATTATGTAAAACAAATTGAGACAATTCAACGCAAGGAGAATTAGCGTTTGTGAATGCTAGAAGAGGACACATCAAATTTTTTGTTGAAATTTTCTCTTGAAGTATGAGTCAATTGTAGATTACCCATGTTGTAATATGAATTGACAAGTAAAGCAATAAAAATTAATATATAGCTAGAAAAGATACTAGTTATTAGAGAAAAACAAATAAACATATTATAAGGCATAGATAATATTTCATTATAAGTAGCATTTCAATGGAAAGTTCAAATAATTTGAAATTATTGATAGAGCCTGGTTTACCACCAATTTCAGTCTGAGAGCCTCCTCAAGATCTTGATTTGTTGGACTACCAACCTATTAATCTACACAAGGAAAAACCATAAAGGAGACCGCCGGAGTTCTTCAATGACGGCCCTACGATGCTCAAATCATATCAATATTCAATAATAAAGGGAGAATGAGAAATTTGACATTAGTTTTGTACCTATCTAGTTGCAATGTTCTTTATGGGGCTTTCAAATATTTGGTCATATTAGAATCCCCTGATTTAGGGTAACAGCCATGCCATATTTTCGTGATGGAGGGATCAATTCTAGATTCTTTAGGATTGACTATGGGGATCATTGCAAGTTTATTGGCTAGCATATTGGTGTAGGTATATCGCCAACCTTGGTTGTGGGTTCACCTTACCGAACTCATAATGGTTCAATGTACAGGCCATATATTACCTCAGTTGCACTTGTTCTCAACCTATTCTCCAAGCTCAACTTCCATTAATTTTAGGCTCAAGGAATTTAGCTCAAAGATGCCTTCTTTCAGTGAGTTTGGTTGACGGCTTTGGTCTGTATGCATCTAGTTCTGCCAAACTAGTACTTGGTGTATCATCTGTGTCCCCCAACTCTAGGCTCTGAACCCTAGGTTTGGGGACTTGAGTTTTCAAAGCCTCTCTCTGCTTGCCAAGATGGTTCATCTTCCATTCATTATATCTCAAGAAATCTAAATTGAGATTCCTCTTCTAGAGAAGTATAGTATTAATGATCTAGGGAAGTGCCACTTTGCTTAATTTGATGAGTTTGGATGGAAGGTGCCAACTGCCACAACACTTAGGGAAATGGGTCATTGCCTTGTTACACCCTGTGTAATTATTTAGGATTTTGCTCCTTTTCGAGGTGCCAATCTGAAACTATCCACTCACCCATCGAAGCAACCTCTTGAGTGTCTTGAGATTTGCTCCCCTTTATGCTTCGAGAATTAGATAGTGGACACATGCTACTGCATCCAAATGAGGATTCTAAAGATCCAGCCTTTTGGACTTTGTTGGCCTTGATGATTCCACATGGAAATGATTGAACGGTGAGATGAGAACTATATGAAGGATTCTATATTCCTTTTTTTTTACTTTAACAAATTTGTGAACCTTCATCTTCTTCCTCAGCATCTTCATCCTACACCAAAGAGCTTTCTAATCAATGGCATCCTCTTCCAGTCCCTTAGGTTCTGAAAAAAGACCCTCCTCCACCAAGAAGGAGAGTGTTTCAAGGCAAATAGGCCCTGTCTCGAGGGAGTCCTTGACTCCATGCAATGCTTCACCAGTGCAACTAGGGGCCAAAGCTCCACACCTATGTTGAAGGAGGCACATGTGGTTACTACTCCTCTGTCCATCGTCACACTTGCCTCAAAGGCCACCCCATTCCCTGCTACATCATTCATGGTGGGAACTGTTCCATCCTCTACTACACTACTCTCAAGAGGGGCCAGCTCCAAAGCTGTGAAGGGCCTTACCTTGAGAATGTGACCATCCTGTCCTCATCTATGCCCTTAATGCCCTTACTCTTTCTCCAGTTCACCCCAAGGTGCGAGAGCACTCTCTGCCACCCTCTGCTGCAAAACCCACGCAACCCCCCCCCCCCCCCCCTCCCCTCCCTCCCTCTCCCCCATCCCGAGGCACTTCAAAAGATATCAACGCTGAGGAGTACTTTCTAGAAGATTTCAGGGATAGCACCAATCTTGCCATTGACAAGCTCTTCCTCAAGGAGGCCAAGGCTTGTCACAACGTAAGTCTATCTGAACTCAACTCAGTCAATCTTCCTTCTTTCTTTCATTATTCTAATCACTAGCTTGATTGCAGGCCCTGCAATTTTTTCACAATGCAAGGAGTCATTTTTATAAGACTCAGAGGGGGACTTCCTTGGGGAAAGACAAGGTCAAGAAGGAGATGAACCTACTTTGCTGCTAGCTTGCATCCCTCCAAAGTAGCATGGAGGAGTCAAAGAGGAAGGTAGAGGAAGAGCAAAACCTCCTCACTACCAAGTGCAACTCAGCCTTAACAAACATGGAGGCATTGAAGACCTAGCATCAGGTTGCCCTGGATGAGGCCAAGACCACTACTGTTGCCACCTACCTTTAGAGTAAAGAGAAAGAGCACTCTAATGCTCTAAAGATAATGAAGCTTTATGCTATCTCAGTGTTCAAGACCATCGATGAGTACCTTAAGGAGTGTGCTAAAGCCTCTACCAAGTGCTTCACCGAGGGCTACCTTGTCTATCAAGATACTGTGAAGCAAATACATCGGGAGGCTGACTTCGACCTTGAAAATCTCCACGTTGAGCATTATGATGACTTGAGAGTTCATCTCCTCTCATGGGAGTATGAGGCACTTCTTCAGAAGGAGAAGGAATCTGCAAGGATGGAAGGTGAGGCTTCGAGGGGGTGGAGGCAATAGAGGCCGAGGTCAAGGTCCTTCCAAGTCCAAAGAAGACAGCAGCTTTGAATATTTTTGATTAGTTGCGGTTCTTTTCTTGTAATAAATGAGTTTTCTCTTGAAATAAAGCTTTTCTATTCTCCCTATATCTTGCTTGAGAATTTTTGCTGATCAAGATGGTCAAGTATACTAGCCTCCTTTAGGAAGAATTTCTTTAGTAGTAGTTCGGTTGATAGGTTCTGAGTGCTTGCTAGTGTTTCTTCTATGAGTATTTAGCACCTCCTTTCTATGATGGGAGGCTTTCACACATCACTCATGACTCCAGAAAGAACCTCTTTAGATGAGTGTATCTCTGCTAAAGTACTTTGTATCAAAGTCTCCTCAGTCCTCCATGAAGCTTGCCTTAGATATTATTTAATATTGTGCTTGCTATGAGGTTAAACATTCTACTTGGACCCATGTCTTTGTGTCTAGCATAGGTTTGAAGTCTTAAGCTTTGTTTGATTCGAGATCTTTACATTTGGCATTAGGTCGAGATTTTATGTCTCATCTGATCTAACATCTTTGTGCCTAATATTTGGTCGAGGTCTTATACCTCATCTGATTCGAGGACTTTGTGCCTAGCATTGGACCAAGATCTTATGTCTCATTTAATCTGAGCTCTTATGCCTCATATTATTCGAGGTCTTTGTATTTGGTATTGGAGCAAAGTCTTATACCTCATCTGAGCCTTCTGGCACTCGGGGGCAAAATGTCTTTTCTTTTGCTTGATCAGTTTGTAGTTTACCATGCAAATACATCTTGATTATTTTATAAAAGCTCCCTAAGTTTGTCATGGAGGGGCTCTATATGGTTTTCCCTGAGCTTTAGAGCCTTCTCAAAACTCTCATCAATCACCAGGTTGATGAGCTACTCCACCAGTTCGAAGTACATCTTTGTCGGGTTGGTGAAAGACTCCTTGACCTTAGCAATTGGGTTCTTTTCCTTCTAGCTGAGGTCATTTTGCTAATAAATTACCTCACACTTTTTTTATGAGGCTTTGATCCCCCCATGCTTCACTTGTACCATGTTTAGTGGAAAATCTCATAATCAAATAAAAAGTTGAGATTACCACTTGGAGCTGGTTCAGTATTGGATGACTCAGTATTACATTATAGGTTGATTGAGTTCGGACCATCATGAACTTTGACTTGATCATGGTAGTGTTTGACTTTTTTCCAACTGTTAAAAGTAAGTCAATCATGCCAAGTAAGGTGACTGAATCACCCGTAAAGCCAGTTAATGTCCATATATGAGGTTACAGTTTCTGTTCAGTCTTCATTTGATCATAGGCCCAAGAAAATAAGATGCTAGCCAAACTTCTTATGTCTACCATGATACATTGTGTGGAATAACTGTCCATAATTGCCAAGATTACTAGAGCATCATTATGAGGTGTTGAAATTTCTTGCAAGTCTTTTACTGAGAAGACTATATTGCCAAATTTAGCTGAGCAATGCTGTCTTTTGGCTTTCTCCTTCTGCCCACTTAGTGATAGCTCAGTGTTTGTTAGTTGATGCTGAGGCTTCACTTTGATTCAGAGGTTTCTCTAGAATCATATTTAAGTGGTCTTTGAGTGGTGGGTTTTGTAATTCTCGAGCCAAATTCCTCCAAGGAGAGCCCTATAGATGAGCCTTCTGAGTTGGGACTTCATCGGCCTTCTCACCTCGATATATAAAGTGTAAGATGGCCTTCCTTGATAAGTCTCTCAATCTCATTCTTAAGGTACCCACATTCCTTTGTATTGTGATCATAGTCTTTATGGAAGCAACAATACCTTGACTTATCTAAATATCACCTATTGGTATTGATGGGCAAAGGCTTACTCAAGAAATCTCAATATTCGATTTGGGCTAACACCTCTGACCTCGAATTGGGATAGGCCCAAAATTCTTGTTGATGCTCTCATTGCTTGATCCTTTGCTTCTTTGGCTCAAGTATTTTGTTTCCCTAAGCCTCCTTCCTTGGCTTACCACTACTCACGAACTTCTTCTTTGCCAACACTATTTCTATGGCATCAATGTGTTTTCAAGCCACCTGGATGAATTTCGCCAATGTGTTGGGAGGTTTGCGGGCCATCTCATAGGCTAGCTAGGGTTTCTAATCTCGTTGATTACCATAGAAAGAACAATGGAGCTATCTAGCTCTGAAACCTCTAGTCAAACTTTATTAAATTAGGCTAAATACTTACTTAAACTCTCTCCTTCTCTTTTCTTCAAAGTTAAGAGTATAGAAGGATCCTTACACCAAGGTACTAGTGAAATAAACTGTTCAATAAACTTATTAGCTAGGTCATCAAAGCAGATGATGGAGTATCTTGAAAGCCCAACATACCATGCCCGAGCTGGGCCTTGTAGTGTCATTGAAAAATATCTTGCATATAGTAAAATCCCATGTGTCTTGAAGGATCATAGAGTTTTGAAATAATGCTTACATGGTTAACAGGATCCTTTGTGCCATCATAAACATGATATGGAGGAGGGCAAAACTTTGACTGTACCTACGAGTAAGTGATCTCAGGGATTAGGGGTGTGTCATAACTTGTCTGGTTGGGATGAACTAGTGCTTCAAATATTTCCTGAGCTATGTGAGAGGTTTCTTCTCTTTGGATGCTTGAAAAGCTATATTTGAGATCTGGCTCATAGGAGTATAATACGTAGCTTCATGGGCTAGGTCATAAGTGGGGTCATACCTTTCATAACCCCTCAAAGCTTGGTATTGAAGTGAGACTCTCACTAATGGGTCTTGATGGCTTGAAAGGTGATGTCCACTTGGATGTGAATGACTCCTGATATGAGGTTGAGGCTCGTTGTACTGGCTCGGTGCCTTAGCTGAAGCTGCAATTTGTGATTGATGTTTAGTATGGAAAACCTAAATGTTTTGCATCACTTGGGCTTGATTCTGCAATTGATGGGCTTGTAGATTCTGCATCACTTGTGCTTGAACTTATGCAACTGTGTTATTTTCTGAACTACAGTAGCCAATGTCTAAAACTCCCATCAACTCACCAAGTTGGAGGACACTATTGGTAACTCAAAAACAGTTTGTAATGGAGCTCCCTGAGGTTTCGGTTGTGGAGGTGGCCAAATGGTTGAGTTGACTTGATTAATTAGTTCACCTAGTCTGTTGGCAAAATTATCTAATTTCGTCAATGTGGGTGCGATTTGCCCCCCACCCCCAGGCTGATTTTTGGATGTCGAAGCCCTTATCATTAGAGGCATGATCTAAAAACTTTTGGATGGTTTGCCGAAGTAAAGTGGCAGAGTAGATCTCAATGAAAGCATTATTGTTGATGGGCCCTGATTCACCACCGGTTTTAGTCTAAGAGGCTCCTTGAGATCTTGATCTATTGGACCACCCGCTTGTTAATCTGCACAGGGAAGAACTATGAAGGAGACCACCAGGAGCTCTCCAATGATGGTTGTTCCAACACTCAAATCAAATTAATATTCAATAATAAAGGGAGAATAAGAAATTTGACATTAGTCCCATGCCTCTTTGGTTGCGGTGTTCTTTATGGGGCCTCCAGAGATTCGATCATATCAAAATCCCTTGATTTAAGATAAAAGCTCCACGTATTTTCTATGATGGAGGGATCAATTCCAAATCCTTCAGAATTGACTCCAAGGATGACTGCAGCCTTTTTGGCTAGCATATTAGCATAGGTATATCACCAACCTTGGTTGTGGGTTCACTCATAATCAAAGTTACCAAACTCATAATACTTCAGTGTATAGGACATATATTACCTCAGTTGCACTTATTCTCAACGTATTGTCTAAGCTCAACTTCCATTAATTTTAGACTCAAGGAATTTAGCTCGGAGATTTCTTCTTTTAGTGACTTCAGCTGGTGGCTTTGGTTTGCATGCATCTAGTTCCGACGAATCAATACCTGGTGTATCATTAGAAATAATAATATAATTCATCATAAAATAAAACAAAATAAAATCAAAGATGAGATATATCAAATAACAATAAAATCTGGATAAGATAATAATTTGTTATAATGTTGTTTGATTCTCTTTAAGATTTGAACAATTCTACTATGATCTTCCACAAGCCACACCCACATATTACTTTTTTCTTTCTAATATATAGGTCTTAATAGCTTGTAATTTTTTTCCATCAGATCATTCAACTCTTGCATTTGGGATAGTGATTCTTTCTCCCTAAATTTTTTTGTTAGGTACGTGTGTGGGCCTCTCAATTGCACTTTTACTTTTTTTTACCGTAGTAGTCTAACTAGCCGAGTATTTTTGCCAATTGGACCAACTCAATAAGGCATTACTCTTGCAAATTATTTATAATTTATGCTTTACACATTTAAATATTCATAATCTTTGTTGGGCAAATGTAACATAAGTCAAACTAATGAAAATCTTCAAATACTATTTTCCTAGTCATACATTAGTGTCAGAGTTTGTTGATTAAATAATTATATGCCTCTCAAAGATTGGAAGGTTTAGATAGTTAAGAACAGCCTACATGGCTTGCATGATGAAAAAGGATAGTACTTTTGCATATGTGGAATCTCCTCTTTGGGTCAAGTTTATGAAATTAACATATAATTTGCATGGTGTGTTTTGGTTACCCGTGCATCTAGAATTCATAAAGCCATTATGAGGATTGACCCTCTAGTTCTCCAAAGTTCTTGTTTCTTGATCAATGTTAAGCTACAAATGTACTAAATGAAAACACCTCACTTTAATGGCATGCAACTTATATATGGAAGATCAAATCTTCACCTAGGGAACTGTTTGTGAAAACATTTCCTACATTTTCCAAAATATTTCCAACCTTGCTTTCCTATTGCTAAGCTTTTGCACTCAAGGAACATTACTAGTTAAATCTCATGCTCTTATCATAGGCACAATGTAGAAAATGCTAATATTGACTTTGTTATTACCACCTATTTAGTTTGGATATTTTGAATTTGGATTGGAGTTTGAGTCAGACAAACCTATAAAATCTAAATTTCGATTCATAGTAGTTTTTTATTTTAAATATTTATTATGTAACATTACGAGTTATAGTTAGAGTAAAATTCAAACTCAATAAAGGTTATAGATACTTTGTAAAATTCAAACTCAATAAAGGTTTTAGTTTGGTGCAGTTGTGAGCTACAGAGAAATGGAGAGAAGGAGAAAGAGAGAGCATCTGCTCTTGTGTATGGATATTTTTTATGCTTCTTGATGGTATGTTGTAATGCTCTCTTGGAGATTCTTTTTTAATATGAAGACATCACCAAGCCTTAGTGAAGAGGTGATTCTTTTCTTGTAAACTCATGTAATATTACTAATAGTGGATCTCTTGCTCTCTCATGAACACAATCCGCTTTCGGATAAATTATGTATATCTCTATGTTTCTTCTTATTTTCTATTTTTCTTGCATTACTTCTAATTTTTGGTCTTTCTTGCAAACAAGATGTTCCATGAAATTTCCACTATGAATCATAAAAAATGGTATCAGAGCTCAAGAACAAATAACCAAGATAATGAAGTCCTTGTTCAAAGTGAAAAATTTTGATAGTAAGATAAACTTTGATTTATAATAGAAAAAGATGAAAAATACTTCTTATTTACCGATCTCTAGAAGGTGTTAGAGGGTAAAGAAAAAACTTAGCTAAGATGAATGATAATGATAAGAACGACCTAGATCAAAAGACATTGAATTCAATTATTTTGTGTCGAGTTGATGAAGTTTTATACAAACTCATTGACAAAGAGACGACAGTGGATTTTTGAACAAAACTTAAGAAATTGTACATGTTAAAAAGTCTTACCAAAAAGTTTTACTTGAAATAATTATTATAATAGTTGTGTATCAGTAAAGGCACAATACTGTTGTATCACTTGAATATCTTTAACAAGATAATAATGATTCGCTAAAAATTAATATAAAATTTGAAGATAACGACAAGATATTGATTATTTTAATATCTCTTTCTACTTTGATCATATTGTAATCACAGTTCTCTGTGATAAGAAAACTCTCAAAATGGAAGAGGTAAAGGTTGAACACTAGTATTGAGGTTGGTAAAGAATTAGCTATTCATGGAAGAGGAAGATCGAGGGGATATAGAAAAGGCAAGTAACAGTGCAAATCAAAATCAAAGCGAAAAGTGCAATATTATTTATGTAAAAAGTATGACCACATCAGATAGTATTGTCTAAAGCTTATGGAGATGGAGTCTTCCAATGCCACAACAATAATGACAAATGATACTTTCAATAATAGTGTAAATAGAGACATTCTTATAGTTTCCGCAGACATCGACAATTTTGTTAAGTGAATTTTAGATTTAGGTAGTTTCTTACCATGTTTTTTTTTCATGAATGATTAGGTTTCTTTTTATAAGAAGAATAAAAAGAAAGAGATTGTTTGGTTGTGTGATAATTCAGCTTACAAGATCACTAGTATTAGAACAATTAGAATCCATATTCACACTTTGTCTAGGATGAGGCATGTCCTTAGAAGATTATAATCTCACTTGGTGTCCTACACTCAAAATTTTGTAGTTATCCAGTGAGTAATGGAGTTATGAAGGTGATGTGTGGCATCAAGATTTTGATGAAAAAAATACATAAATATTTATCAATTGGTAAAGAACACCATTATAGGTGAAGTTCTAATTACTACAACTACAAGGAGAAAACGTGATACTCAAATTGATTCAATAAAAAATATACATTCTTCCTATGACATCAGACACAAGCTTTTTAAGAGGTTCCAAAAATATAAGGCAATAGGCATGAAGAGCATATTCGAGGCTGACTCGAGTTTATATTTTATAATTAGCTGAACAAGCTAGAGGCTAGAGGATCTGGATAACAGATGATCGCTGAAACTTCGTGATAATGTTACACTCGAGTTTAAGTCAAGGTGAAAATTCTTAAGTTTGAATACCTCAAACTCATATTGGAGTTTGAGTCAAATTATGAATCCAAAGTTGAATTTAAATTGATTTTTGATTTAATAGTAATATTAGAAATCATAATCGGATTAAGATTCATATTCAATAATGATCTATAAATACTCTAATAATATATAGAGTTTAGTATATTATAATGGTAAAATAGAGAGAAATACAAAGATGAATAAAGATAAGAAGAAAGAGAGAGCATTGATTTTTCTTTATGGGTCTTTTTAGTATTTTTCAATGATCATTCATATTGATTTTTTGTAGTATTCTAGATTCTTTTTTAAGACGAAAGCATCATGAGACTTGTTGATGAATTTGATTGGAAAGAAAAACGTGATTTTTTTCTTGTAAACTTTTGTAATCCTATTGATAATAGATTTCTCACTTCTCCCCTAAACATAATCCACTTTTGGGCAAACTATATATATTACTTTATTTTTTCACATTTCTTGTGTTATTTGTAAATAACATATTCTATATATTTTTTGTTATGAATTACAACAATCATTCATCTCTCATATATGAAAAATCATATATTTGAATCTTATTGACATTGTTATTTTTCAAAACAGAAAAGCGAGGATTCATGAAGAAAAAAAAGAAAAAAAAACTTCAAAGGAGTCATATGTAATAAGCTAAATCTGAAGGATTCATGCGAAATTAGGCAAACTTTTACAATTAGCTCCATTCATGGATCACAAATATTGAAATATATATATATATATATATATATACAGTTAGCTTCATCGACCCCCACTGAATATCAGAAACTAAGTTCACAACAAACATGGTCACAAATTGAAGTGCCAAAAAAGGAACCACCACCAAAAGGGAATAAATCATATTCACCATTTGCCTCAGCAGCTGGGAATGAACAGCCGGAGAACTGCATCTCATTCACAGGCAAATTTAGTACCAAAGCTTGTGAGGCAGATTGCAAAGGCCTGGAAGGCCGAGAGCGGCTGCTGGTAATCCATGGTGAAAATGTCATCTCCAACCTTCCCAAACTGAAGCAGCACCGTCTCCTCAACCCCTGCAGCTCCAGGCTGGCAGGGGTTTGCAGCTTCCACTAGCTGGAAGTTCTTCACTGAGGCAACAGTGACCTGCCCATGAAAGTTCAAGCACCAGCACTGCAGGTGCTCATGCCACCTTGGGGCTTTGTTCTTCAGGATCATGGCAACATGTCCAGGCATGGAGGAGCAAGTTTGCTTTGGTCTCATTTGGGGTTCTCCAGTGGCTCGCATTTGGTCTGGGATGCAATGCAGGGTGCACAGCATTCGCCGGGGGCCCCTTGTTTTCAGAAGGTTGAACTTGTAATAGACCTTGCCAATCTCGAAGTTACCTGCAGGGACCTGTGGGCTGATCTGCTTGCTTGCAAAACGCCGGCTTGCCCGGCAGCTTGATGCCTTTGCACCATTATATGGGGGATGGCTGTCGTAGATTGTGAACTTTGTTCCCAGAAAGTCAGATCTGGAAAATGACGACAGGAACATTAGAATAAAAAATCTTACCAAGAAAAAAGAAGTCTCAAGACATGTATTTGATTTTTAACTAAAACTGAAAATGTTGTGCAACTTGAAGTTCAAGTCAAAAACTTTCGGACCTTAAGAGGACTATATTGTGAAATAATACTATGATTTCACAACAAAAATGCTGAAAATGGAGTAGATTTCATTCAAAGCAAAAGAAAATTATGTCCATTCATTTGCAATCTACACTTCTCTAGGTCTCCCAACTCATGACCTCACATATAGGAGGGGTGGTATAACCACCAAGAGCTATGCTTGATGAGTGCTAAAAAAACTCAAACTAAGTATGGCAGCAAAACTTCAAACTACATATAATCATACTTGACTAGATGTGATCCATGCATTTTATGAATTGATGTGTATATGCTGGCATTTACAAATACAATAAGAGAAAAGTCATGAATATTCTTTTATTTGTTTTCATGAATGGATATTATTGACAATTCACATGTTGCAATAAAAGTTAAAAAATGGAGAAAAAAATGCAGTGCATGGTTAAAGCATGCCACATACACATTGATTTAAGACCATCGGAACTAGTAACAGAGCCCTACCTCAACTTTCCAACATATGCATTACTTCCTTGCGACAAATCATCAGCGTCTAGAGAGATTAGGTACTCAGTAATGGGGCCTTGCCTATACCTTCGAGCAGCCAAGAGAAATTTCCCTTTATCCATGAATGCTGCACAACAATGCCAAAAGCCAAAATACATCACTTAGTAAGAACATAACTCCAAAAGAAGAGTTCAAATATATAAGCTTATGCCTTCTATACACAACAAAAAGAATAGCTCTATATCACAGATCAAAATAAGTAAAATCTGACAAGCTGTCACAAATTGATCAACGCTGGGACAATTAAGAATGTTCTCAAGCACTTGTATACAGAAGAATATGAATTGGTGCTAGATTAATACTATATATATACTAACCTTCTAGGTATTCTGCACATATGCCTGAAAGCAAGTTCAATGCAACCAAACTCCAGGCATTTCTATCCAGAGTTGATTACACACACCTCCCAGAAATCTTTTGAAATTACGCATTATATATACCTTATTGTCTTCTTGATAATGATGTCCATGTCCGTCCTAAAAACGCAAAATTTCTTACTAGTAGCTCCTGATGAGTCTATTTTAAGGAACTGGTAACCATCCTTGGTTACTCTTAATGAGGTGTCTAAATGATAGCACTGCATTTCATCATCTTTGATTAGCCACCTCTTTCTTTCCTTTACACCTGATCAAGGGTCCTTAAAAAACAAAAGGAAGAAAGGAGAAAAAAGCATCTCCAATCTCAATAGAGGGATGAAGAAGAGGAAGCCATTTGGGGCCTCTGATTTATGAGTTTAGGATTCCAACTGTAACCTGTTGGACAATAAGGGCTCCAACAGTGCCATCACTAACTTTGACGAGAAGGGCAACATGGTCACCTCATAACATTGATGCTAGAAAAGCAGAAAACATCTAACACAAAAAATACAGAATATCCCAAGATTGTCACTCTCATCCAGTGTTTACTTGATCAAGAAGAGATACTTGTAAGGAATCTTAAGAATTCAGGGAGGCATATGTAATTTTTAAAAAGACAGGAGTTACAAGTAAATTTGCAATATTTTGGGGGGAAATATGTAACTAAATCAGGAGATCAGCTTTACTCTTCCTGGAAGGAAAATTGTAATTTAAAAAATTTTCTTAGTACTGGTCAGGATCAAGCTGACCTCAGGCCTAGCAAGGTTGTCATGCTCCATCGAGATAAGAAAGTTTAACATATCATATGTACACTAGATTATCACAACTTTTAAGTAGTCAGTGTTTTGAAAATTAGATAAAGTGGTTCTAAATTTTGAAGAGGATGATGAAAGAAAAACGCTTTCTTCTCCTTTGAAGTTTAAGAAAAGAAACTTTCAAAGTTTTTCTCCCTGAAAAAACTTTCAAAGAAACCCCAGAGACCCACTTCTACCTGATCAAAGGCTTGAAAGGCATATAAAGATTGTAGTATACAGTTGACAAAAGAACTTAAGACCCTATTTTCCTGAGATGAATCATAGCTTTCAAAGATGAACACGAACAATTTTTACATGAGAAAATTTAACCAGTCAAAGCAATTTTTTTACCCAAACTGCAATGAACATGAGTTTTAACCTTGTAACATCCATGTAATAGTCAAATCATTCCCAGGTGTGGTAACAATTATCTAATAGATCATGCTGGATCCTAGGATTTCCACAATTGAAAAATTGTCCGCTCAAAGCAAGTTGAACATTATATGGTATTAAAGACTCAAAGACACCTTAAAATGGTTTGGTCCAAACAACAAGAGCAAAAATCAAATCAAAGACATGTTGCAAAAGAGCAGTTTCTTTACATGGTTTCCTACGGATATGCACCTGAAAAACTTGTTTCTTTACACAGTTTCCTATGGATATGCACCTGAAAATTTTGTTTTCATGTTTGATTTTGCTCTAATTTTCAACTCTTGCCTTATATTTCACATATAAGTTTTGGCTTTTGGTTTGAGGTATAGAACACAGATTGAAGAATATCTTCCTCATTCAGTTGAATAAAGAAAGGATTAGCAGATCTTGATATCCACATTAGCAAGCCAAAGGCAGGTATTGTTTAGTACTAACCAAAAAATTGTTGATGGTTGGATGAATTTTATCTAGTGTCAACATACAAGAATTCACTATCCAGTGCACAATTATGTAGTTTAAAAGTGTGGACAAGGACGTGCACAAACATATGCCAAGAGAAATAGAAAGAGAAGGTATCCCAATTCAGACATGGACAGCACAATCTCGATTACTTTTCCACTAACTGAAAACAAAATGTCTTTAAGAGGGATCTCGTTGTACAACTTCATCCAATTTGTGAATGATGAACATTGACTCTGATGCAATTTCTCTTTCAAAGCGTTTTATGTCAGAAATCAGAAAGTAGGTAAAACACATTCATATCAAAATACATCGAAATCAAAAGTCAAAGTCAATATAATCCAGCCACATATGTGCCCGACCAGATCAGAGTCAATCTCAAACATCATACTTTTCCGCAATCCGTCAGTAAAATCACAAACAGTCATTATCCAATCAAACAGAAACGCAATCACAAATTAATAGCAATAATTCAATCGGAGAGAAATTACTCTGTGTTAAGCTCAGAAACAAATAGAACGTTGACGTCTTCTTGTTCCTCTTGATGAAGCACTGCGCCGGATGATTCCGCGGCCCCGGCTACATTCCAATTGAAAACTTAGCCAAAAAAAGGAAATAAGAGAAAATTTATTAAGAAAAAGAGGAATCTGGATCCGACCTCTTTGAGCGAGGAGGGGAAGGTGATCGCGCCGGAATCGCATGGCAGGCGGACGGCGCCTGCGGCGACATCGCGCCAGCTGCGGCAGACGCCTGCGAAGGCGACGACGCTGCGGCGGAGCGGCCACCGATGCTCGCTGGACTCCAGGCGCCGGAATATCTCCACCATCAGCTCCGGCAGCATCTCCGCCCACCGACCCTCCCCCTCCTCTACCTCCTCCTCCGCCTTCGGCCTCTTCCCGCCATCGCCGACGAGGGACGAGGCGGAGGAGGACGAGGAGGAGGACTTGGAGTAGAAGGAGGAGGAGGAGGAGAGGGGCATCTTCCGGCGGCGAGATTGGGGAGGCGGAGAACGAGGAGGAGGGGCGAGATGGGGATTTTCGGAAGGCTACCGTTTTTAAAGGCGTTCGCCGAGATGTCCGTGCCTCTCACTTTGTTTTCTTTTGTTTCACGTGTATTTTGTTTTTCTTTTTTGATTTTTTCTCAATTTCTGTCAGACAACGTATACGTATCGGTTCTTTTTAGGGCCAGGCTCGGCTAGCCCGGAATTGGCCCGATAATTTTGCATCGCTTTCTTGGGTCGGGACAGTCCGGCCCGTATGATTTCGGAAGCAATTAAATTAGTTTCAAATTAGGACCGGCTTGGCAAGGGAAATTTTCTATTTATAGAAAATTATTATTGGCTAATATTAATTCCTGCTTACTATCAGGGTATCCCTTGACGGTAATTTGCAAGAAGGCTTCCTTGCATTCATACGGTGAAAATTAGCCCAATTGGATGTGTAATATTCCTTTATGACCTATGTATTTGGTTGTGTAATTATTTTTTGAAGATAGTTGAAAGTAATACATTTTCATTGTTTAATTAAATAAAAATATATTTTAAAATACAATTATTTATTTATAAGTAATTATTGATTTCAAAAATTTTTATAATGAATAAATAAATAAATAAATAATAAATTTTGTTAGTTTGTAAGTGTAATTATAACTCGAAATAAATAATACAAATTATTAGTCTCATTTTCAAAAATTATCTCTAATTAAAAAGTCTGAAAATAAAATCTAATTTATGTGTACTTGCAAATTGGAAGTAACTTGGAAGTAATTCAACTTCTAGAAGTTACCATCATTTCCATACAAATAAATAAAATAAATAATGAAAGTGACTTCACTTTTGTTTTTTTTATTTATTTTTAAATAAATAAATAGATCCTTGCCCTTCCAAATCAAAAATAACTTTGTACGTTACCCATACAAATTTTAAAATTCTAGCACGCAAAAATGTGCAGATACACACATTTTTTAAATTTATATAAATTTAATTGTTAATTTTATATGGAACTATGAACTACTAATACATTCAAAAATTAGCGATAAAAATATTAAAGTATGAAAAATTATCTATATTTTGTAGATAAGGTTTACAAGTATTGCACATATAACTCATATTTTTAATATAATAAGTATGAATTAACAAATTATTTATTAATATAAATGAGAGTTTCTAATAATAAATCACTCGTCTTATTATGAATTTATGAAAAATCACTTACATTATCAATATTAGCAAAAAAACATATATCTTATACTATAAATTTATAAAAAAATCACCTCAATTAAAATATTTTTAAAATAATTTAATTTAAATTAATATAAAAGATAAATTATTCTCATTCGGTTTGATTTCCAATAATCAGTTTATAATTATTAGACAAATAGTATAACAAAACTTGATTTTAAATTTTTATTTTTATAAAATAACTGATCTTTTATACAAATTAAAATAAGATAAGTTATTTTTTAAATATATTAATCAAGGTGATTTTTTGTAAATTTATAACATAAAACGAGTGATGTTTTACTAATATCGATATGCCAAGTGGTTTTTCGTATATTTAAAAAAAACAAGTGGCTTATTATTAAAAATTCTAAAATAAGTAATTTATTGTTAAATATCAAAAATACTGTTAGTCAATATATGCTATGAGAATTTTTTGATGAGTGTATTAAATTAACTATATTTGAGATGTCTAGTGCTTGTACTCTTAGGATTATTAAAGTGATGTAAACTCAGTGTAGTTTCTCAATTATAAAAAAAAAGGGTAATTATGTACACCTCCCGTAATTAAGACTAATTATGTACACCCCCTAAATTTCCGTAATTACCCACACCACCCCCCTTTTTAAAATATTTACCTACACCCCTCTAATTGTTATTTAATCAAAATTTTAGCCAAAAATTTCGATTTTACCCTCCGTTATTTTTACAATTAAACCCTCAAAAACTTATTATTTATTATTTAACTTTCAGATATTTCTAAATAACACTCCGAAATTATTTCGATTTATAAAAAATCCTCGAAATTTTTAGATAAATTTTGTGCCATTTGCACTGTACCTCTAACCCTGCTCTCGCTGCTCTGTGCCTGCACCACCGCTCTGTTGCTCCCCCGCACAGTCGCTACCCCTTGCCCCCCGCGCCGTCGCTGCCTCGTCAACAAGAAGATCGGTGTCCCATCACTGCCGTCCACGAGCAGATCGGCCTCCTTCCTCAGTAAGCTTCTGCGAGCTACGCATGAGCCGCGCACCCCAACCACCCCCCCCCCCCCCCCCCCCCCCCCCCCCCCCCCCCCCCCCCCCCCGCGGCACCGTCACTTGGCCCCACAGGCGAGAAGATCGGCGTTCCGTCGCTGCCATCGCGCGAGTAGATCGGCCTCCTTTCCTCGGTAAGCTTATTACGCCCCCACCCACCCACCCCCAGAGGCTAGTGTGATGGGGCACGGGCGTGGACGCCCGAGGCCGGGTGGTCTCGAGCGTTTGTGTCGCGCGCCCTCGTGCCGGCATCTGCGAGCCGCCCGCCACCCAGCGACCACGGACCCCCCTCCCCTGCCCCCCCCACCCCACCCCTCCGCGCCGCCCCGACGACCCCGGACCCCCAACCCCCCCCCACCCCCCCCCCCCCCCCGAGACGACCTCCAACACCCCTCTGCCCCCCAACCAGCCGATTTAAAATAATATTTGATGTTGTGTATTTACAGATGTCTGATTCGGAGAATCTTGTACGATTAGTATTCCGTTATGAAGGATATTGGAAGGAAGTAGAACATATTCAAAGAAGAAAATATGTATTTGGTAGACAGAAGTTTTTATTGGTTGATACAAAAAAATACTCATTTGCAAAGTTATGAACTGAAGCCTATAAATTGGTGAAAATAAGGATAAATGAGTTACTTATGATCAAGTATTTACTTCCAAATAGCACTCCTCCAACTTATATGTTAATCAACAGTGAAAATCCGCTGGAAGTAATGTGGACAGTGATTCAAGTCTTGAAATATAGCAATATCTATATATCAGTGGAGGACATGAGACGATCCCTTATTAGCGGTGTCTGCACCAAGGCTGATTTCTTTGACTCCTACATTTGGCACATCACAGTATGGTTTATGTCAGGAGAATCTTCTGAGTATTATAGTGTGCAAAGGAATGAGTATATTGACTTAAATTTAGATGTTTGTCCTTCTAATTTTAGTTTTCACATTCTGAATTTTTCTTCTGATAATGATGAAGATGAGGAGGAGGAGAATAATAATGATCAATTAGTGGCTGAGTAAGAGGAAGAGGATATAAGACAAGGCGAAGAAGAAGGAGTAGAAGACAGAGTAGAAGATAATCTAGTACATTTACTTGAAGATTATTTGAATGATAATGTTCTAAAAAAAGGAGACATATTTGAGGATGTATATGCATTCAGAATGGCTCTTAGACAATACTGTATTAAGTACAGATTTCAACCTTTGTTTGTGAAAAATGAACATAACAAAGTAAGAGTCAGATGTGATTCTGCAAATTGCCCATGGAGGCTTTATGCTTCAGAGAGATCTGATGGTTCAGGTTTTTAGGTAAGAAAAATAGAATCAATTCATACATGTATTGCTGTCAATAATTTTGGAAATAAAATGGCAAGTGCTGAATGGGTAAGCAATTAAGTTTTGTATTGGATGTATGTTCACAAGCAAATCACAGTCAAACAAATACAAAATATGACGAATGATAAATACAGTCTTAAGCTGACTTACATGCAGGCATGGAGGAAAAAATACTATGTATACAGGGTTATTCATGGCAATGAAGAAGAATCTTTTAATTTATTTTATTCGCATAATGCAGAGTTGGAGAGGAGGAATCCTGATAATATTGTGCACTTTACTCAATATCCAGATATGTCTTTCCAAAGATATTTTCTATCACTACATGCTTGTAGGAGAGCTTTTCTTACTGGATATAGACCTATACTGGGAGTTGATGGATGTTTCTTGAAAGACAAATATAAAGACACATTACTTTCAGCTTGTGAAATTGACGGGGAGAATAACATAGTTCAAGTTGCATTAGCAGTTGTAGAAGCAGAAATATACCAATCTTGGTTATGATTTCTATATAACTTACAATAGGTTATAGGAAATTTGGATAGTTTGGCTATTATTTCAAATAGGCAGAAGGGTCTTTCTATTGCTGTGAAGAATATTTTCCCACATGCTGAGTATAGAGCTTGTATAAAATATGTGATTGCAAACTTCAAAAGATCTTACCCTGAAAAAAGATTAGAAAATTTGGTTTTTAATGGTTAAAATATATTTTTTTTTCCTACTGAATTCGTTAAGTACATATAGAGAATTAAACAGCTATCCATACCAATTTGATAGTACATGAAAGAAATAAATGATTTTGTATGGAGTAGAAGTCATTTTGATCATTCAATGAAATGTCATTATGTGACTAATAATATTTCTGAGTCATTTAACAGTTTTATCAGGATGGCAGGAAGCTTCCCTTTCTTAAACTACTTGATTTCATCAGACATAAGATAATAGTAAAATTTGCCACAAGAAAAAATGAAGGATCCCACTGATCTAAAAAGCTAGTGTCAAGAATAGAAGCTTTTATTAGAAAAGTTTCATAAACACGTGGCGGATACTATATTTGAAGATCTTCTGATGATATTTCAGAGGTCAGTGATCCTACAGGCCGATGGATTGTGGACATAAGGCAGAAGATTTTTGACTATAGATAGTGGCAGTTAATAAGAGTGTCCTGTGTTCACGGTATTGTTGCTCTCCTTGATGTTCGGCTTGATCCAATTAATTTTGTTGATGATTATTACACTCTGGAAACATACAAAAGAATATATGATATTCTTGTCACTCCATTACCAAGCAAGTAACTTTAGGTGTCTGTGTCAAATGCTTTGCAAGTGCTTCTTCTACGTTCAATGAGACAACCTGGTAGGCCCAAGAAAAAAAGGATTAAGGATCCAATGAAAACATCAAGTAGAGCGATATATACTTGCAGTAGATGTGGTCAGGTGAGACACAACAAGAGAGCGTGTAAAGAGTCTCTTGGACTACAACAATAAATTGAAGCTTCTGGATCTAACAGCAATCAACAATCAGTGGGAAATAGATATGTAAGAGGATGTGTCAGGAAAAGAGGAAGGGAAAGGTCTACCATGATGACTTCAAATTTTAGTATGCATTTAGTATGTGAGTTTTTCTTAAAAAAAATTGATAATTTTTTTATCTTATTTTATGTCATTTTGAAACAATACATTAATAAATGTCACTGTGTTTTTTTGCAGAAAGTTCATCAGATGTTGAATGATGTCCTCTATGTGATTTTTTAGTTGTAATGTTGTGATTTTGCAACTTTTATTTGAGAATTGTTTAAGTTCTGCTGACACTTTCACTTCATTGCTCTAATATTCATATTATATTGATTGCTCAATATGAAGTTATTTAATAGTTATTTCTTCTTATCAGGTATGCATGCAGGGTTACCAAAGTATGTTACTGTCAACATAAATGACATTGAAGCTACAAGTTTAGCAATTTCAATAGAGAAAGGCGTTTACTTTCGAAAGTAAGAATGGAATATCACATTTTCATCTAGATGCAAGTTTAGCAATTTTTGTGATCTAATAAAGTCATTCATTTTCTTCCTTCCAATTTTTATGTAGATACTAGGTCTCAGAATTCGTTTGGTTGTGACATCTAGGGTTCATCATATCTGAGCTTGGATTCACTGTTAGCTCTCTAGGTTTTTCAAAATAATTTTTTTAAATTATATAAGATCCTAAGGCTATTTGGTTGTGCCATAATTCTCTTCATTAAGAGGTTATGACATGATTCTGTCCTTTGATACTTGCAGGTAGCAGCCTATGATACACAAGAGAAGAAGATGACATTTTTTTATCCTTCCCGTGCACAAGAGGATAATGGCAAGGAGGATCTTGGGTAGATTTTGAATATTTCAATAACATGTAACTATAATAAATTGGTTATTTATTTGAGTATGCAGTGCTCTCTATGGAAGGTTACCATGTGTGCATCCCATCAATCCAATTTGTTGGCTTTGATTTTATAAATTGCTAGTGCATAGTGAAAAATTTGTGAGAGTGCTTCTCACAAGATCAATAGTCATTTTCTTATTTGTTTCTCATTGAAAATATATTTTCGTACTAAGGAGAGCACTAGTGATTTACAGAAAATTGATGATGCAGGTCATATTGTTATTCAATCCCTAAGATCAAGTGCTTGTACAATTTTAACCTTCTCAACAATAATACACATCATATTTATTGTAATTATAATACAACAACAGCACCAAATAATTCTGAGACCTTATCACTATAATTTTTCCTTCCAATTTCGTTTTTTTTCAATTTAAATATAATTAAATTTAAACTGAAAAAATAAAATAGGTTTAAATTTTTGATTTTCAATTTAAAATTTCAAATTACAAGTTTAATATTTGTATATTTATAAATAGACTCCTAAAACATATTTATTTTTAAATAAGTCCAAATTTATTATTTTTTAAATAAAATTTTATAAAGATGACATTGAAGGTTTTAAAACTTAAAATATGAAATTACAAGTTTCATATTTGTACATTTACAAAATAAACCCCTTGAATATTTTTTTTATAAATAAGTCTAAATTGTAATCATTTTTAAAATTATATTTTACAAAAAAGACATTGAAGGTTTTAAAATTTAAAATTTAAAATTATAAGTTTAATATTTGAACATTTAAAAATAGACCACTTGAATATTTTTATTTGTCAATAAGTCCAAATTTTATTTATTTTTAAACTAAATTTTAGATATAAATTATTGAAAGTTTGAAAACTTAAAATTTAAAATTACAAGTTTCATATTTGTATATTTTCAAATAGATCCATTGATTATTTTTATTTATAAATAAGTTTAATTTTTTTATCATGTTTTAAATAAAATTTTACAAAAAAGCCATTGAAGGCTTCAAACTTAAAATTTACAATTACAAATTTAACATTTGTACATTTAAAAATAGACCCCTTGAATATTTTTATTTATAAATAAGTCTAAATTTTATTTATTTTATAAATAAATTTTACGAATAAGTCATTGAAGGTTTGAACACTTAAAATTTAGAATTACAAGTTTTATATTGTACATTTACAAATAAACCCCTTTAATATTTTTATTTATAAATAAGTCTAAATTGTTTTATCATGTTTTAAATAAAATTTTACAAAAAAGATATTAAAGGTTTTAAAACTTAAAATTTAAAATTATAAGTTTAATATTTATATATTTTAAAATAGACCTCTTGAATATTTTTATTTAAAAATAAGTCCTAATTTTATTTATTTTAAAATTAAATTTTACGAATAGACTACTCATCGGACCCTCACTGGCTGGCGTCCGCGCCTACACGCTGGACTTGGATGTCAGCGCCCACGCGCCAGCCTCTGATGTCCGTGCCCGCATGCCGGCCTCGGGCGTCGGCGTCTGCGTGCCGTCGCCCACGCCACCGTCGCCGCTGTCGCTAACCGTTCATTTAGAACTATTTGGACTTTTTTATAATTAACAATATTTCATGGGTTTATTTGTAAATGGTTTGGGAGAAAATCTTTTTTGTAAATCGGAATAATTTCGGGGTGTTATTTGCAAATATCTGAGAGTTAAATAATAAATAATAAGTTTTTAGAGATTTAATTGTAAAAATAACATAAGATAAAACCGAAATTTTTGACGAAAATTTTTATTAAACAACAATGGGGGATATAAGTAAATATTTTGAAAAAGGGGTGGTATGGATAATTACAGAAATTAGGGGGTGTACGTAATTAGCCTTAATTATGGAGGTGTACGATAATTACTTAAAAAATAATCCATCATTATACAAAACGAGTTGGGTTAGCTACGTCCTTAACTCTCCTTAACTCTCAACTTGAGATTTTCTAATAAATAAGAATTACTAATTTTAGAATTTCATGCAACTCCGTCACAATTTGTTCATTTGTCGGAAGCGGCGAACTACTAAAATAATACGGTACGTGAATATTAAACCAAAACAGGAATTGATTTTAGCCTGGAGTGAAGCGGAGTTGTCGGCATCACGATGGCAGGCCGTGGCGAAAAATGAGACTGCTAGCCACGTCGTCGAGTTGTGTTTCCAAGAGCCTTTTTTTTTTTAATTTTACTGAATTTAAACTTGGATTTGTATGTAATTTCGTTAAATGTTTAAAACCCGTATTTTAAATATTTTAAAAAGTGCATCTATACCCTTGAAATTATTCATAATTATTTCGTCCATTTCTCTCAAAATCTAAAAATTATTTGTACACCTCTATGAACAGAGCATAATCATCTTCACTCTTTAACGACTATTTTACCTCTCCCTTTCCTTTAAAGTGACAATATTTCACGGATCCAATCTTTTGTATTTTGAATTTACACATACGTCCTAATCATACATTTTACAAGCAACTTTTCGTTTTCGAATTTATACATTAGTCCAATTTTTAATATAAGTTTATATTTTACAAATACATCCTTCAGATTTTGAACTTAGACAAGCTAAAAATTTTAAAATTTTATAAATACCCCCTACATCTAAAATTTATATATAGTGTTTAATATACTTTTGACAAATACACCCCTTAAGTTTTTATACTAGAGCTTCTGCACTTGTACAATTGCAGCCCAAGCTTTCAAATTTATACATCAGTTCGAAAATTTTAAGCAAAAGTTTTGTATTTTGTATTTACACATACGTCCTAATCATACATTTTACAAGCAACTTTTCGTTTTCGAATTTATACATTAGTCCAATTTTTAATATAAGTTTATATTTTACAAATACATCCTTCAGATTTTGAACTTAGACAAGCTAAAAATTTTAAAATTTTATAAATACCCCCTACATCTAAAATTTATATATAGTGTTTAATATACTTTTGACAAATACACCCCTTAAGTTTTTATACTAGAGCTTCTGCACTTGTACAATTGCAGCCCAAGCTTTCAAATTTATACATCAGTTCGAAAATTTTAAGCAAAAGGTTTGTATTTTTACAAATAGGCCGTATAGTTGTTGAAGATTCCAATATAACAATTGGTCAATAAATAATTAATTATTTGTAGATAGGAAAATTAAGAGGTTTATTTGTAAAATGCATAATATTTAATTAAAAACATTAGGCTAATGTATTAATTCAAAAGTTGAGGGATAACTACAAAAACATAGGACTTGTTCAATTATAGAAAATATTTTCTATTTTTTATATCTAATTTTCATCTCTATTTATGTTTTTATTTCTATAAAGAATGTGTTCATTTTAGTAAAATATGAAACCAATTTTCTAATTTAGAAAATAAGAAAATATATACAAAATTTTATATTTGAGAAAAAATACAAATAAATTAATATTATTTTATTCTTATAATTCATTAATTTTATGTCTACTTTTCAAGACTATTCATTTTATTTTTATTAAGTGAATAATAACCCTCAAATTAAAAAATATTATAATACTATACTAATTTAAATATAATGTAATTATAAATTCTTCGTACAAAATATGTCATTGAAATAATACAAAAGTAAGAAACAAGGAGAAACACATATTTTCTTATAGAGATAAGTTACAAAGAAAATTTAAGAAAATAACTTTAAATGCTTTTCAAAATCTAATATAATTTTAAAAAACAAAAAAATGGTTCTCAATTTTTTAAGTTCGAAAAAAATTATTTTTGAACAATATCTCTATTTTTTATCTCTATAAAAATAATTTTCAAAAAACTAGAGTAGTTTTGTATAACTAAGTAGGCCCATAAAATTTCAACTTAAAAAGAAAATAGACTAATGTGTTAATTCCAAAATAAGGTTGTATTTATAAAAAAATAGAGATGCCTTGAATAATTAAAGTTTTATATCAATTCTTGATACAGGGGTGCATTTGTAAAATTATATAATTATATTATATAAGTTTATAATTTGTGTGAAATAAAAAATTAGGGTTGTGTATTTGTAAATATACAAAAAAGATTTTAGAGTTTTTAGTAAATAATCATCTACTTTATTGTGAATTTATAGGCTTATTTTAAAAATCACTCATCTTATAGTATAAATTTACAAAAACTCACCTCAATTAAAATATTTTAAAAATATTTTATTTTATTAATTAAATTAATATAAAGAAATCAAATTATCTTCATTTGATTCTATTTTGGACAACTGGTTCACAATCACCGATAGTTGATCTGACAAAAATTGGATTTTAAATTTCTATTTTCATAATATTGGATAATAGGTCTTTCACATTTTTTTTTATATTAATTTAATAATTATCCAAACTAAAATTAAATGAGAATAATTTGATATTTTTATACTAATTATAATTAATAAAATTGAATTAAAAAATATTTTAAACTATTTGAATTGAAGTAATTTTTTAAAAATTTATAATACAAGGCAAGTAGTTGTTACTAATAATAATAAAATTGGTGATTTTTTATAAATTCACAATAAAATATATAATTATTTGCTTAAAACTCAAAAATTTATTTTAGAAGTTGGACTTACATATAAATTTAAAAAAGAAGAGTTTTTTTTATTAAGAATAATACTCTTATGTCTTTGTCCAACTAGTTAATCGCATTTTTTTAATCACATTTTTTTATTGATAACGCGGATAAATGATATTGAATTAGAAATCAAGTTGGATGTGGGATTTTGATTTGCAAGTGTATAACTTCCAAGTCTTTCAACACTGGTTGGATTAGTCAAGAGTCTTGTCGTTCGTGACAGACTCCTTGAAAAGTGCACATAATCGATTGCCATTTAGATGAATTTATGATGTCACAGATTAATGCTGCATCTATCATGCTAGGTGGTCTTCCAATCAAAGTTGGTTATCGCAGTAGTTGTATACAGGGTGTGTATTATTTGGTTTAAATCAAATAAATTAACTATTTAAACTGAAATCAAATAATTATTTTGATTTAGACTATTTAGTTTTTATTTTCATTTAATTTTAAAATAAAAAATTTTAATATTCAGTTTCAATTTCAATTTTGAATTTCCAAAAATTATTTAAATTGAACTATATATGTGTGTGTGTGTGTTTGAATCGATATTGGTTTACGGATTAGGAATTTAGGTTCGCCGTGCACTCCGCACTTGTACCCGCTCATTGTCCTAAAAGTTCTTCTTCTTTTCTATGAGTGAGAAGCACCCATTGAGGAGTCAAGCAACCCTTTGACAATCTAACCTCTGGCTCTATTTCTCTGCATTCAACTCTGTCCTCCACTATCCACTTCTACTCTATGTCGTTCATCTTCGCTTCGGCCTCTAGGCCCTCCACCCTCCACCTCTAGTCCTCCACCCTCTATCTCCAACACCTCAATCTATCTCTAGGGCTAGCCTCAACATCAAGTTGTTAGGGTTTGTGAATTTAAAATCTTGATTGTTAGGATTTATAAAATTAGGGATTTTGGTTATGAAATTAAGAATTTTGGTTTGTGAATTTTTTTTATTTTGCCAATTGTTATTGCATATTGTTTGTAAAATTAGAGCTTTTGGATGTGAAATTAGGGATTTTGGTTTGTGAAATTAAGGATTTAGTTTGTGAAGTTAGGATTGAAATTAGAGATTTTGGATGTGAAATTAAGGATTTAGTTTGTGAAGTTAGAATTGAAATTAGAGATTTTGGATGTGAAATTAGGGATTTTGGTGTGAATTTTTGGTTTGTGAAATTAGAGATTTTGGTTTGTGAAGTTAGAATTGAAATTAGAGATTTTGGTTGTGAAATTAGGGTTTTTGGTTTGTGAATTTTTTGGTTTGTGAAATTAGGATTGAAATTTTGAAATTAGATATTTTTTAATGAATTGCCTTATTTTTCTTGTAAATCCAATTTTTGTTGTTAGTCCAATATGGTTGTTAATTGATTTTCAGTTCAAACCAAACCCAAATCAAAAAATTTGGTTTCAATTTCAGTTCAACATTTGGATCAATTCAATTTGGTATGGTTTTAGGGTTTTAAAAACTGAATTATCAATTTTGTCTATCCAATTCGGTTTGGTGATTGAATAGACCGAATATACTCCCCTAGTTGTGTAGTTTCTTTCCTTCCTTGGTCTTACAGGGCAATTTGAGATGATTTGAGAGACCATGTCAATATGTATCTAGAATATTAGGTGATGTCATTGAGGTAGAAACACCTATTGGATCGAGAAGGCCGAGTTTGATTTGTTTGCTAGGCCACACTCCTTTTCATTCTCTTTGCAGCACAAAGATATTGTAAGGGGAATTGTGGAGAACTTTCTGACTATGGTATCTCTAATACTTAAATAAACTAGAGTAATAGAAATATAGTGCAGAGGAAGAAGATGGGTATTATGTTTTTCATCTTGCTTTCATACCTTATTGGTGCTTGTTGAAACCTTATTCAATTTGGGAAGTCACCATGTATGGCTCTATCTAGATAATTTCCCTTCGAGCTCTGAAATAGCTAGGTCATGCCTACAATACTATAATACAAAAGAAGTCACTACCCGTCAAAAAATTTTTTAATTGAAGTCACTCCAATGCTCGTGTTAGATGAAGTTTCGAGATCAATCCAATGGTATAAAAAATACTCGAGACGATGGATGTATGCCTTCCTCCAATTACCTTTTTTTAGGGATGATCATCTACTACCCATTGGGAGTTTTCTCAGTAGAAGCCATGCCCATGCCCAAGTTAGAAGAGATTTCAAGATCAATCTGATGGTGTAAAGGTGCCCGAGATGATGGATGACCACCTTCCTTTGGTTATCTTTTTTGGGGGATGATCATCTACCTCACAGGTCGTCAGATGCAAGATATGGGAGATCACCTTGTAGGCTGACTTTGGTTGTTGGTTTCTCTTTCTCCCTTTTTTGGGAGGAGAACCTCGAGAGTCCCTTCCTCCATAGTGAAAGAATTCTTTTATAGTGATGAGTTGTAATTTTGGAGAGCTTTTAATGGTTGACAAGTTAGTCAATAAGGGGGAATCCGTACTCCCATAGCATCCCTACTTGTCATGTAGTAGGAGGTAGCATAGTGCATGGCACTATAAATATCAGGAGCATAATGAGGGGACCATATTTAGAAGATGCTGTGATCATCTAAAGAGGACCAAATTGCAAAAACTAGGCAGATTCTATCCTCAAGGATGCGCTCCTTGGGAAGACATATTCAAAATGGTTTAGGCCCTCGATTCTAGATCTTCTACAAATTTGATTAATTGGTGATCCGAGGCTTGGAACTCTAGTTCACCATGATTGAATCATAGTTATTGATATTCTTTCCCTGATGTCTCATGGTGATCCATGTAGAGATAACAATTGTAATTGGTATGTTATATTATGGATAAAGGGACTATGAGTTGGGTCCTTAGACAAAGGGGATATAGTATTTGTGTACACATCATTGTCCCTCAAGCCTGCTTTATTTGTAACTTGGTGTGTAGAGAATGTAGGTGTAAGTCTCAAATGATATGTCCAAGATTTGGCTCTTTGATGGCCTCGGTGAGTCCATGCTTTTAACAGCTAGTGGAGGAGTTATTATTTTCAGACCAAGAATATTTCACCCTATAAGTAGGGTTTGGATCTAAAGAATCACTCAAAAAGATTTAGACTATTGATACTTTGGTGGAACTTAGCTAGATTCCTATCTTGAGCTGGAGGCTCAGGTCATGGCATTTGAACCATTCAAGATTCAATTATTTAAGATAGAGAAACCCTAGGATGCCCTACTCATTATTTCTAATCTTCTTCCCCAGAGACAGCGATAGTGCTTCTTACAGCTTACTACCTCCAGTGATTACTTCTCCCCAATCTCTAGTGTGAATCGTCTTCCTTTCCTCCTTGGATCAATGGCTAGTGAGTTTGTGGAACCTTTTAGTAGTTATTTTTTAACATTTTTCTCCAGTGTTTTCTTTACTTTTATAATAGCTTTTGCTAGTGACCCTTGTAGTTACATTGGTGACTTCATTCTCTCCTTGGGTCGGGACGAAGGTGTTAATGTTGACAGCTAGTGTCCACCTCCCACTAACCTATACCAATAACTTGGTTAGAATTCTCTAATGTGGCTTCTGTGTAGGATATTCACCTCTGACATTCAACCCCTATAGTTTTAACATTCTAACACTTAGAATTTAGACAACAAGCCTTAGAGATTTTTGATCATAGAAAATAAGGCATACATAAGAGTGGCTCAGCTATCTGACTTGTAGTTTAACTTATAGGTTTATCCTCAACCAGAAGCCTAGCTCACATGTCTAGCACCAGATGAGACTTGAGATCTTTGGAATGCTTCACACCTCTAGACTATCTAGAATTATCCAATTTTCAACTATTAAGTGCCTTGTCCCTGTCATGTAGAGCTTCTACTTGGGTTAGTGTCCAGGTATCTAATAGAGTGCTTAGGGAAAAATGGGTTGACCTCCTTGTTTTTGAGTTTGGATTTTCTATACGAACTCAAGTTGATAGCTGTAATAGTGAGGAGAATCTTAGAACACTTTCCATGGACTTTGGTTATTGTTACTTGGTCTTTTGGATCTTGTTTGAGTTACAACATAAGTTTTCCATTCAAGAGTTCATTAGGGAAGCTCTTATAGGTTATGATCTCTTTGTGTGTTAACTTTCTCCTAACACCATGTGTACTCTGACCATGTTTTGGGCTCTCAACTAATCTTAGGGACTTAAACCTTCTATAGAGATATTTAAAAATGCTTATAAATTTTGTAAGTTTGGTAGTAGTCCTAGGAAATGACACCTTTCCTCTCGATTAGACATAGGTTATTATGGGATAATTTGAGCTCCATCCATTCTTGGAAGGATTAAAAAATCAAGATTTTTTATAACTGGGTATCTAGGTTCACCCTCGAGCCCCAATAATCCCACCATGATAGGCCAAAGCTCACCAAATATGAAGTCAAGCTTCTAATTCATTGGGAGGACTATGTTGTCTCCAAATTTTGCAAGTGCCTATTTTGAGCTTATAAGGAGAACTTCTACTTTTGGAGCCTTAGTGTGGCTAGGGAGAGTAGTCAGATGTTAGTATCGATGACCATCTTGCTCTTTGGTTTTATTCTAGGGAGATCTAGATCTCAATGACCACCTCAGGTATTGCATTTTATAAAATAAAACAAAGAAGCAATTAATGTTAACAATGACATGTTTAAGGCAAAAAGTCTAAGTACATACCTCAACTCACAAATTAATGTATCCTTTATGACCTATTCAATAAATCATCTTCTATTTTCTTTACATAGCTCATAAAGAAACAAAGATCTTAAGTTAAACACATTAAATATTACAAAAATATATATATAAGAATGAAAGGGGGAGGGAATTACTACAATATCTTTACTATGCTAGAAACTCAGTAAAAGAGGCCATTGATTATCTTCAATCCTAAGATCTGGATGGGTAGCAGAAAGATTTTATGGTGTGTTCTTGAAGAGCATGAAGTATTTTTTTTTTCATCAGGCTTCCAATCTCGCCACTACTTGTCAAGACTCTACAACACAATTTTCTTACATGCATCCTCTAAATTGGTATTTTCTTATACGGTTAAACATTCAAATAATCAAACGATGATCAGTTGTAAAGAAATTAATATGACAACAAACAAATACAACCTATCTTAAAGTTGATTTTATCTTAATAACTTATCAGTTGATTTTATCTTAATAACTTATCAGATTCATTCCTTAGGTTCTGCAGGCATTGCTTCCCAAAAGATATAAGTTAAGGGTAATTTATTATCATCTTCAACAAGAATCCCCAATTTGGGTAGAGAGTCTCATTGATTTCTCCCAAATGACTTGATTAAGCTGATTGATGGTCAACATCAACTTATACCTTTCAAAGTCCCAAACTACAAGTTGTTTGTTTGGTCCATGAACACATTTGTTGGGGGAGCCGCAAGAGTGTCAAACCAAATCCATATAGTGAGCCGGACATCAAATCATCCCAAAAGCTCAAGCTCATGGGATATGGGTGTTTTTCACTATATCTATTGGACTCTATCTATCCAATATCCGATGTGGGACTAATTCATCACACTTGATATTATAACAATCTCCACCTTCAAGTGTGATTTGACCATATCAATTTAACACTCTTAATCAAGAACTCTTTTATTCGATCACTTCCACCGTGTGACCCATGTCTTCGCACCGTCCTCTAGTGCCCGCGCCCTTGCGTTGGTTTCTGGCACCCACACTTGTGGGCTCGCCATCCTGGTGCCAGCGCATGCGCCCTCTCTCCAGTCTCAAGCTAGCCTCGTGCGAACGCCCGAGCCCTTGGGCCTGCGCTCACGCCCTTGTTGGTCTCACGCCCGCGTCCTCTCGCAAATCTTTGCCATGAGACTAACATGTGACTCAATTTTGTCGCATCATCACGGTAATATTATTATTATTATTATCTTTGGTCTTAAGAGTTTGCACAGCTTCGAACCTAAAGCTCTGATACCACTTGCTGGGGGAGCCGCAAGAGTATCAAACCAAATCCATATAGTGAGCCGGACACCAAACTATCTCAAAAGCTCAAGCTCATGGGATATGGGTCTTTTTCACTATATCTATTGGACTCTATCTATCCAATATCTGATGTGAGACTAATTCATCACACCTGACATTATAACACACATTTACAAGAATATTGTTCAGAAGTTAGATCTACAAATAAAAATATCATCTTTCAAAGTTAAAAAAAAGTATCCTTGCATCATATATATAATTAATAAAATAGTTAATAATTTTAAATAATTAATAATTAACTATACTACAAACGTTCATTAAGATTCCTCTTCAAGGGGCAACAATAACAATTTGTCTCTTATAGAGTTAAAATCAGAATCTCTATTGGATGACCCGGTGTGTCCAACAATCACAAATCTCTTGCTTGGGCTTCAAGTGCCTCTGACATAGCTCCACTGAGTTGAGATCCCTTGGAGTGAACCATTATAACGTGAAAATAAAAAACAAATTAGTACAAAAGTTATATATCATGGTATATATATGCTTGAGACTTATCATGAAGTTAAAAAATAAAATATGTAACTAATCTCACTCTAACAAGTGGAGGCTGACAATCATGATAAAAAATGCGAATGAAAGAAAGCTATAATATCAATTTGCAAGACAATGAAGATAAAATTAGTATCTATTTCAAATAGCCTATTATACTATTTCAAATACACAAAATTTTATATAACTCGCTCAATGGAAAGAAAAAATGATAATCATATTAAGTGTCATTTTCATCATGCATAAAATCATTTATCATCATTATCACCAAAAGATATCTTCCTTGTCAAATTCATCTATTTGGAAATCATCCTCTTCAACATCTTTAGCAAGTTGATGCTTTGGATCAGCACAAGAGACATCAATGGTTAGACCTTGAATGTCTATTCTTTCATATTTGATATCACAATCATCTACTTGTTGACTGTTGCATGGCTCAGCCATAGGGTCTCATCATTATCATCAACTGATCCATTGTCAAATGTGTCCACATACTCTTTTGGAGTCATCTACATAATCACATTCCAATTGTGACCCAAAGGGTCATGCATGTAAAACACTTGATAAACTTGATGAGCAAAAATATAAGGCTCATCAAATGTCGATTGTGTTTCTATATCAAATAATTAAAATTCACTTATTTGTTACCAAATTCTTTTTTTCATTTGACATTAAGTTATACTTGAACAATACAAACCTAAGTTTGTTGTTGTATCAAAGTTTAATGATATCCATCAAAATCCTATAAAATGTGATACCTCCTAATGTTAAGATTCATATTATTCCCACTTGTGAAGCTTTTTGTTATATCCTTTAGTGTCACATCCCTATTTTGAGTTATTCGATTTATCTCATGCTTCTTAGTATGAAATCTCAGACTATTTATTATATTGCTTGAGAATCTCCTGGCCTATTTTTCAGGCATGATAGATAGTAAGGAGATATTTCTGGATATGTCTTTGGTGTCACCAGTTCTTTCTATATTAGCAATATACTAAAGGATCTACAGAAGTAATCTCGAATAAAAAATCAAGTAACATTCAGTTCTAGTGGGTTTTTAGGCTACTGTTGATTCATGACTTCTAACAAACACAAATCTCTATTGTTAATTACCCTAATAATTATCAGAAATTTCTTAACTTGAGAAACTTGGCTAATACAAAATATAGGCAAGACAAGAGATATAATCGATTATATGAGTTTTGGATTACAAAGCTTTAACAAGGGCATAACCTCATTTTATAATTTAAAATATTTAAATTCATGACTAAAAGAATAAAATAAAAAGGGATTAGAAAGGCTTGATGCATGCCATTGCCCCACTCCCATGCACTTGATCAAGCACAATGTGATAGATGGACTTGCTGGAATTAGTTTGGCTAGACTAGATGCTTGGTTTGACTCTTAAAGGATATTAATAAACTTATTTAATTTTAGGGTGTTGCTAATTACCTTTCCTTGTGTCATTTGGCCCCACTTGGTCTTTAAGTATCGTTGATGGCTTTCTATTTATTGTCAGTTGACTTATTTGACTTCAATTCAAGTTTGGCATTTGATTGACTGTTTGAATGCATGCAAGCCTATTTTAGCTCAGTTTTGGTTTAAAGGGGCTAGTTAGTGATTTTGTCTTGTGTGAACCATACTTGACTTAATTTGAACCTTATTTAAATCTTTGATTCAGGTTTAGGCTTGATTATGGTTCAATCTTGGATTTAGTTCGAACTTAGTTTATTTCATACTTAGTGTTCATTTAATTATGGTTTAGTTTGAATTTGATTTAACTTAGACTTGGTATTAGTTTAAGTCTAGCTCTCGTTAGAACTTTGTTCAATTTAGAAGTTGGATTCAAACTCTAATACAACCCAGTTAAGATTTGGTTTCAAATTGGATTTGTCTTGACTAGAATTGGACCTAATATGAACCCACTTTTGTGATTGGTTCAAGCTTGATTTAAACTAATCAAGATTTGGGTTTGAACTAGGTTTGAGGTTCTTTGAGTCTAAATCTGATTTGGACCCACTTTAGGGATTGGATTTGATTCAATTTGATCGAGATTCAGGTTCAAACTAAGTTAGGCCCAATTATGGTTTGGACATGATTTGGCCCAAGTTTCATAATTGAGTTCAAACTTAAATCTAAACCAATCAGGATTTGGGTCTGACTCTAATTAGGTTTGGATTTAATCGCTTAATAAATCCCTTATTGGAACCTTATTGAATTTGGCTCCTTATTGAATCCTTAATGGATTTTTTATTTGGCCTGTGTTGGACCCTTATTGAGTTCATGTTCGATCCTTATTGAGTTTGAGTTTGACTCTTATTGTGTTTGGGTTTGATTTATGTTGGATCCCTATTAGGTTTGTATTAGACCCATGTTGAACTCTTATTAAGTTTGAGTTTGACTTATGTTAGACCCTTATTTTTGTTTAGGTTTGATATGGTTTTGATTTAGGTTCAATCTGGCTTTGCTTTTGGTTTGACCTAATTTAGGCTTAGGTTTACCTTGATTCCAATTCATGTTTGATCTGATTTTGGTTTAGGTTTAACCTAGTTCTAGTTCATATTTGTCTTGGTTCATTTAGGGTTCACTCTTTAACCAATTCAGTTTTGATCTGGGGTTGAGTTTAGATTCTTTCATTTTGGTCTAATGTCAGTCCACAGTAAGTTTAATGACTTATTTGAGTTCAACTTATTTAAGCCAAGTTTGTTCAATTTGGTTTGATAAAATCGATTAGTTGAACACCAATAGTCTGGGATATAGTAGAATCTGATTGGAATACAAAGGAACATGGCCAGAATACAGTGGAGTAAGGCTAGAACATGAAAGAACATCATAGTAATATGGTGGAATATGACCAAGACACAAAGGAAAATGTCCAAGATATGATGGGATACTGACAAGGTATAAAGGAACATGGCCAGAATATTACAGAGGTTTAGGATCCTAAAGAATTTCCTTCAATCAAATGGTGGTTAGGACCTCAAAAGATTTTTTTAGACCAAGTGGCGGTCGGGACCGAAGGCTTCCCTTAGGTCGATTAATGGTCGAGATCCCAAAGAATTGCTTAAGCCTAGTGACAAATAGGAACTTGATGGATTCTCTTAGGTTGAGTAGCAGTTGAGACCTCAAAAATTCTCATAGGTTGAATGATAGTCAAGAACTGGGACTTCAAAATATTTTCTTTGGTTCGAGTCATGGCAGTTGGGATTGAGAAAGATTTTTTTAGGTAAAGCTGTGATCAGGGCTTTAACTGATTTGCTTAGGTAGAGTTATAGTGATAAAAAAATCTGAAGGATTCCCTTAGATTATTTGACAGTAAGGACTCCGAAGGATTCTCTTAGATTGAAAAAAATAATTAACCTGATTTGCACGCAAATTTAGACAATATAAATAATTTATTATTTTTTAAATAAGCTTCATCTTTTTTTAATTTTCCCTCTTTTCTTTTTTTTTTCTTTCTTTTTCTTTGTTTTCCTCTTACAAAAGTTGCCAACCACCACTCTTTTTTGGTATTTTTTTTTTTACTTTTTCTGTTTTCCTTCTTCCCCTTCATCATCTTACTTCTCCTTCCTCATCGCTTCAAGCTTTACCTCTCCTTCTCATGGTCAGATCCAACTAGCTTCGGCCTAATCTGGAAGTGGACAATAACTAGTAGGGTAATTTGGTGGTGAGCAGCGTCCAATAGGTGATTGGGATCTCCGGTGAGCAGGTGCAATAGAGGCGTCTGACCAGGACTGGAGGAATTCTGGCCAAGATCTTGTGAAGTTCAATCGGAACTAACAAAGTTGTGACTAGGGCAGGGTGGTGTCGTATGGGAGACCTACAAGCAGAGATAGTCAAGGGAGGTTAGCTTGGTGGTGAGCAGTGAAGCTTGATGCAACTATAAGCAAAGATGATGGGCTACATATAGACCATAAATAGGCCTGAGTATGGTTGCTCACTCCTAAATGGTGTGGCCAAGGGTGCCTTGGCACCAGTAGTAGTAGTGTGATGGAGCGGAGTTGATGGCGGCAATGACTATAAGTTCATGGGGCCGTGGGTGGCTGTAGGCATGAAGAGGAGAAGGTTAACTAGAGGTTCAGGTGACTGAACTTCAAGGCTCGAATAACCGAACCTTGAGGTTTGGCCACCCAAACTTGGATAGCTAAATGCAGGTGCTCAGGGTGGAGGTGATGTGCATGAACTCAACATAGCAGAACACTTACAAGAGAGAGAAGAGAAGAGTAGAGAATTTTTAATGAAAACAAAAAAAGGAACATAGATAAGTTTGACTCCTACCCTTCCATTCCAATCTTCGATCTGCTATTTTTTTCATCACTTTTTTCTGATCTTTCGTTCTTCTCCATTTGTCTCTCCCTCTTTTCCATGCAGGTCTCCACCTACTTTTATAGCCACCAGATGATCATCTTTGTTTGAAGTTTCAAATCGTTATGGATGATTAGATCACAATCTCTCTTTTTTATTTTTGGACATTTATGAGGATAGATATGATCAGTTTCGATTTGGATATGGATGGTTTTTTTTCTTTGATTTGTGTGTAAATAACAATCTGAATGAAATTGATAATATTTTAAACTTTGTATCATTTTGCAATATTACAAAGTAGAGGGGGCATTTGTAAATTTTTTTGCTTTAGAGATTGATATGTAATTTTGAAAAATTAATAGACTTTTTCATAAAATTGGCTATAAGAACTTATTTGTAAAATTTTGAAACTTTCAAGGTCCTTTTGTAAAATTTTATTTACAAATAAATTAACTTTAGACTTATTTTTAATTAAAAAAATTTAAGGACTTATTTATAAATTTACAAAATAAGGGATTTGCAATTTTACATCTTAAGGAGGATTTATTTGCAAAGTGTAGAAATTTTTCAATGAATTTATTTATAAATATTAATTCTCAAGAAATTTTTTGTAAATTCTAGATTTTATAAGGACCAACTTATAATTTAAAAATTTTTAATAAAATTATTTGTAAGAATTTTTTGCTTGAGGAACTTTTTATAAAAGTTTTGTTCGACCAGGTTTATTTGATTTGGGGACTTATTTAAAATATTTTGATACAAAGATCTATTCTTAATTATCTTATTTAGCCAGGGAACTATTTGTAATTATTTTTTAGCTAGAGACCTATTCGTGATGATTTTATTAGTTCAAAAGACCAATTTGTCCATTTAGAATTTCAACCCAAATTAAATTTAGATTTGGCGAGCAATTTGGGCCAGTTTAAGTCAAATTCAATATTCAGTCCAACTTGAATTAAACTATAATTACAATTCTAATTTTTATTAGATTTAGTGTCAAACCAGGTTAACAAAACCCATATAAACAATAGATTATATCTTGTCTATCCTTATATGATCTCGAAATCACTTATTAAACGTGTCATTATGAATCTTCTCCAATTTAAACTTTTCATTGCAATATTGTTTATCTACCTTTATCATTTTGATATGTTTTCTAGTAGACAAGTTCAAAATAATGACTTATTTTATATACAAATAAGTTATGATAGATTACTTTTAAGTCAAGCTTGACATTTATTCACAAAAGACATTAACAATGTTTAAGTTGAATAGCACATTTTGGGGTACTTACTCCTATTATACATCACCATGGTATTAAACTTCATGCAACGTACCAATTGGCCGGCCAACTCAACTATTAGACTCAACTTTCTGATTTTGAGAAGGTAAATTGAAGTTTGATTAAAAGTCATGTAGGTGGCGTATAGATTAATTTCAAACCTGAAATTGAAGAATTAGCCAATTTCCATCAAAATTGATGAAATTGAGAAAATTGGGTTATTTTGGGTATTTGGATACATATTTTTCGGTGGAATTGCGTAATTCCAAATTTCTCCATTCCATAATTACATTTTTTGATTCACAAATGAAATTATGAATTTTATCAATTATCTAAATTTTGAAATTTCAGTATTTGGTTGGAGTAGAAATTGGGAAATATTATTTGATGATTTGGGAAAGAAGTGATTTAATATAATTTTCTGAACTAAAAATACATAACCTTTTTCAAAAAATTGATAATTTATTTGTAAGTAAATAGAAAATTTAATTTAATTTAATCTTAAATTTGGTAAATTAATTTGAAGAAAATGATAAAATTTTAGGAAATAGCCCAAAAATGGATGGTTATAGAAATATATTTTAATTAATTAAAAATTTAGTTAATATAATTTATTATTTTTATTGTCAAATAATTTTTATAAATTTAAAATACATACTTTTTAAAAAAAATGATAGTACATAGGAAAATTTAATCAATATAATATTAAATTTTTATAAATTTAAAATACATACTTGTTAAAAAAAATTTTGATAGTACATAGGAAAATTTAATCAATTTAATATTAAATTTGATAAATTAATTTGAATAAAATAATAAATTTTTACAAAATGATCCAAAATGAATGGTTATAGCAATATATTTTAATTAAGTAAGGATTTATTTAATATAATTTTTTACTTTTATTGTCAAATAATTTTGATAAACTTAAAATACATATTTTTAAAAATTTTGATAATTTATTTATAAGTACAAAGGAAAATTTAATAAATTTAATAAAACTCAATAAAAAAATTTGAAAAATCTTGACACATAATTTAAAATACATCTAAAACTCATCCATACATTAAAAATTAAAATACACAAGTACATAATAGCGTTCTAACTCATAAGAAGTAGAAAATTTCTATATGAGAATACAAAAAAGAGTCTTCTTCTTCTAAATTTGTTCTTATTGGTTTGTAAGAATTTTTTCTCCTATTCTTACTTCATATTTTTATATAACTCGAGTCTCCTCTACTAATGAAAGATAAGATTTATAGTAGTTACTTGAAAATCCATTGAGTTGATCATGGCAATTTGGCTTTGAGGTATAAATATCTGGTTATTTCTCACAAAATACAATATAGTAATGCATCCTAACAATATTTTATAAAAATCAATTAACATGTATAGATATTAGAATAAGGCATACAGTTGACCTTAAATCACAATATAAAATGGAGGCATACAATCAATCATCAATAATAACACACATATTAGACATATGGTTGGCCTAGAAAAATAACATAAAAAAACACACATAGTTAGCCTTCAATCATAATATAAAAAAAGTATACAGTCGACCTCCAATGTAAATTTAGAAAAAAGATAACATAAATATAAATATAACATGGTCAAAAGCAATAAACACAAATAGATATAATAGATAGGATCATCACATAGTCATAATAATTTAGATTCAACAAATAGAATTATCACATAATCATAATAAGTTAGTTTCAACATATAGGATTATCACATAATCATAATAAGAAAGGTCCAATAGATAGGATCATCACACAGTCATAATAAGTTAGGTCTAATAGATAGGATCATCACATAGTCAAGGAGTATTGTGTAAAAGTTGTGTATGCATTGCATAATCGCATAATCAAGAAGCTCTTATAACCACTTAATTCTGGTCTTGTTGTCCTTGCTATCAACAAATGTCATGCTATCAATCTCATTAGTATGTAAGTATCTTTATGCATGCTTCGAAAATGTAGTGCTAAATCATTCCTCTCTAAACCTTTTCAAGGTTGGGTACAATGATTTTTTCATGAATCTTTTTTGGCTATCCTGATGGTGCACACAACATTGGGCATGCCAAACATCAACTCTTCTATCATAATCTCATCAGGATTATTCCCCTTTCACTTTTAAGGCCTCGAGCTATCCCTTGAAGGATAGGCCTACCCCTTACCTTTTGTCTGACTTATATCATTATTCCTAATAGAAGGTCCCTCTATACTCTATCTAGATCCACTAGGAGCATTAGAGGCATCCTTACCTAGAGGAGGTTGTTGTTTGATCTCCTCTTTATTAGGCTTATCTCCGAAGTCCTCAAACATAGATCTAACCATACTACCACAAGTCAAGAGTAACTCGCATATGGGGGTATACTTTTATTTAAAAATTATTTAGCCTCAGGGATTTATTGTAAGTTTATATTTGTAAAATATTAGAGAAAATGTAAACTCACAATATGATTTGAACACAATTAAGTAGGTAAAATTTATTTCTTGCTTATGACTAAGATATCAAGCTAGACTTATCCATTGGCTGTAATCTTTTTCTCGCTATCAATTCAGCCCATCCCACTAAAGTCCTATACCTTTTTGATAGTTGAAGTGTACTTCTTCAATGTCTTATTATAATGACCTTTGACATTATTAGCAATGAACTCAATGTTGAACCAAATATTCACGGCACTTGCGACTACTACAAAGGCTTGTTGTTAATGATTTATCCTATTTAAAACTTGCATATAGTTGTTCAATCAAAAACATAATGAGAAACTCCAAATAGCTTTTAGGCCATAGGTTATGTGGTTTGTAGCTCCTAGTGGTTTAACAGTCCTGCTCATTCCTTGATCAACAATAGCAATGTTCAAATCATGACTCATCAAGTTAGCAATTGAGTTGGAGTCCATTTGTTCAAATTCATTGGAGCTTGTACCTTTAAAATAATAAAAGAGACTAGCAAATAAGTATAAAGAAGAATTTAATAACTAATAATAAGCAACATGCATAATAACATTAAAATAAGCATCATTCTAGCATGTCCATAATACATATGACATAAATGTATCAAGAAGTGAAGCCCTTCAATGTCTACAAAAAAATGTAGAAAAAAAAACATATATTTGCAAATACAGATAAATCCTACTAATGATTATAAACCTCCCATATTATAGCCATTATGTTATCCCTCAAATGAATCCAGTAGAGATTCTCCTGATATTGCTTCCTGATCATTTGATTGGTATACAATGTTCATCCTCAATTCATTTGATTTATCTCCCTCTTTCTCTCCATCCATATCCACCTCCCTATTCAATATTTCATTATTTGGATTAATCATCATGATATAGTTGTGGAGGATGCAACATACTAGAACTATATCGACTTGGGTTTTAAATGAAAAGAAAGGAGTCTCATCCAATATACAGAAGCAATTCTTCTAAATCTCAAATACACATTCTATTTTAGACCTCAAGAATGTGTGCCTTTAATTGAGCAACTCCTTTGCATTTTGTGATGGCTGTCTAGAATGATCCTTCATATGGTATCGTGATACCCTTGTATGGTGTATTAAAGCTAGCCATCATTGTGTAGCTGGAATTGACAAAGGTAGTATTTCCTACAAGAAGATTAATATAATTACTACACTATACATAAACGCCTAATGTAGTTATTAACAAAAATTAATATCTTCTATATATTTCAAAAAATTGAGAGGAAGTTGAGATATAGCATCTCTCAAAATAGTTAAGGCATTTGTCAATCCCTCTCATCCTATAGAAAATGCAATCAAATATTAAAGATAAATCTTTAATCAAAGAAAAACAACGATTATGAATAATATGTTTTAAACTATAGATAGTAGTTAGGGTTATTCTTTATGATAGAATGTGTTGAAGAGATTGCCTTAGACATGAACTAATATATAATTTCACATATAGCTCTCAGACATGCATTAAAGTATTAACTAATTTTCTGACTAGTCTTTTATGAAGACTATCTTCAAACTCCTATTCTTTGAATGAAAACCAACATAATTATTGACGAAGCCTGATTCACTACTAGTTTTGACCTAAGAGACTCCTTGAGATCGATCCGCTAGGCTTCTCTCCCACTAATTTGTAATAAGAAGAAACCGTGAAGAAGATTACTGGAAATTCTCTAGTGGTGACCAGTCTAATGCTCAAGTCAGTAAAGAGCACTTAGAATATAGTGGATAAGGAAAAAAAATACTCTTAATCCTTACCTCTTTGAATGTAATGGTATTTACAATATGCCAAACAATTCGGCATATCAGGAACCCACGATTTTAGGTCATAATCTCATCAAACTTCTCATAATGGTTGGTTATGAATCCTGGATCTTTTGGAATTTACTTCCAAAAATAGATATGAATTAGATCTCATGACTGTCCGATCTTCATCGCATGTGCACCAAGATATCCAAGTCTAGTGGAACCTTGGTGCAACTCCCTTACAGACTTGCTAACACATGAAAGGGTCCATTATTAGTTGAGAACATTGAGCTTCTCATAGTTTGATATTGAGGGAATTCGGATTGCTTGCACCTTGTGTTTTGAAGCAACTTTTCACCTCAGATGCATCAATTTGTGACTTGGTTTAGAGTTTAGTTCTCATTGAAATTTTGATGCCACCAATTTACCTCACTGTATCATCAATGTGCCCTAAGTTTGGATGCCAAGCTTCTAGAACTCAGTGTTCGATGTTGCCAATAAGAGTTTGTCGCCTTCTTGAGACACTAAGCGATTCCTCAAAAATCAAGCTATTGCCCCCCATAAATGTGGGACATCATCTCCTCATCATGCTTGCATTGGTTTCCAAGGCATCAGCCTTGTATATCATGTTGGTGATGGTTCAGTGGCTCAATTAGATCCTTACCATGTATCTTTCGAGATTCAAAAATTCAATTTGAAAAGACACAAGCAATTGAATGACTCAAATTTTGCACTATATTCTGTAATGCGAGATGTCCGCCGCTACCATGCTTGGAAAAGTAAGCCATCATTGTATTAAATTCTATGCAATTATTGGGGTTTTGCCTCTTCTCTAGGTGACAGCTCGGAGCCATCCACTCACTTATCGAAGTAGTGTTTTTGCATGGCTTGTGATTCTTCTCCCCAAGGTCATTCTCAATCAGATGGAGGACATATGTCCCTAGGATCCAAGAGAGGATTTTAAGATTTTCTTCCCTTGGACTTCAACAATCTAGGTTGAGCCACATGGAGGTGATCAAACAGTGGAAAGAAACTTATATAAAGGATCATTTGTCCCTTTCCTTCTACTTTGGTAAATTTGCAAACCCTTGCTTTTCTTCTTTTCACATCCTTGTCTTCCATTAACAAGTTTGCTCTCAAATGGCATTCCCTTCTACTCCTATGGCTCTAGAAAGGGATATCTTACTTTGAAGGAAGAGGTAGTCCCTTTTATAAAGAAAACTTTGACTTCTTCTATCATCTCAGGACCGATAGTAAACAAGTTCTCATCTCCTCATGTTGTCTCGATGTCGGTCACTAGGGGTAAGGTCCATTTGGATCTGGCTTTGCATCCATGCCAAAAGAGGCCCAGGAGCCTATTGTTGGTCTATCTACTATAGGAGCTAGCTCCAAGTTGGTAATGGTTCACTCCTCCAAAGCTTTGGGAACCATCTTGCCCTTAGCTTCAAGTGAGTTTCAACTTCAACCTTCTTATTATATTCTCGATAATTTTAATATGAACTTCTTGTTTTGGTCTGGTTTAACCATGGAATGTGACACTACTGGGATTGCTCAAATATCATTTATGAATTAGCATTTGAAGTAGCAAGGTGCTCCTTGGCTGTCACCAGCTCCTCATGCTAGCAAGAAACTTCAAGTGGGAGACTTCTACTTGTTCCTAGCTAGTGTCTCAAGGCCAAGGGTGCGAAAAGGAGGAAGAGGGAAAGAGCCTAGGTGCCAGTGAGGAGCAGGTGAGGAAGAGGCAAATAACACCTCATCCTTCTTCACTATCTTTTCAAATTGATGTCATTGAGGACAACACTCAATCACCAACTCATTATATGATGACAAAGAAGGTTGATCATGGTAAGGGAGTTGCTTCTACTCCCACTCCTTCTTTAACATGTGCCGAAGGGCAAGGGAAATCTCCTTTAGTGCTTTAAAGGAAATCAATGTCGAGGAGTACTTCTTCTCGGACTTTGGGGATGATGCCAACCCTTCCATCGCTCGACTCCTTGATGATAGACTTTTTTTGAAGGGAGTTAGATCTTGCTCTAACGTAAGCTCACTCAAATTTGTTTCTCTATTAATAGTTTTCCTCTTCTTCCATATTATTGTCTGACTTTTGATTCTATTGCAGGTCTAATAATTTTTCCACTACACGAGACATTAATTTTATGAAGCTCAAAGGCTAGTGATACCCGAGAAGAGCAAGGTCAAGGAGGAAGGAAATCTACTCCTTTAAAGCACTAAAGGAGATTTCCCTTGCCCTTCGGCACATGTTAAAGAAGGAGTGGGAGTAGAAGCAACTCCCTTACCATGATCAACCTTCTTTGTCATCATATAATGAGTGTGAAAGAGACAAAGAAGAAGATAGAGGAAGAGAAAAACCACCTTGCGGTTGAGTGTGACTCGGCTTTGTCTGGTTTACAAGACTTGGAGACTCGACATTGGGCCACCTTGGAAAGTGCCAAAATTAACACAGTCTCCATGTTCCTCCAGAGCATGAAACATGCAATGCCTTAAATTTAAATAGTATAGAAGCCATCTTGGAGTACAATGCTAGCATTGAATATCTTCAGGATTGTGGGAAACTATCCGCCATCTCCTTCTAGGAAGGGTACCTCGTCTGCCTGGACATGGTGAAACAAACTCACTGTAACCTCGAGTTTGAGCCCAATGACCTTCAGATCAAACTCTACAATGAATTAAGGGTTTGATGCCTCAAGTGGGAGTACAAGGAACTTACTCAAAGGGAGGCCAAGGCAACAAAGGTGAGAGAGGCCAAAGTAGGCGTCCCGAGGCCAGGCAGACTGACAGAGTCTGTCGAGCCTCTGAATATTTCTGAATAATTGTATTTTCTTTTTCTTGAAAGAATGTTTGTACTAGTCTTAGTTCAAAATTCAATAAAATTCTATCTTTTCTTGAACTTTTATTTTTCTTAGTTTAGTTTTGAAATTGAAGTCATTCGGCTAAGTCTTTCTCAAAGAACTAACCTTAATCGATTCTACTCTAATGCTTCCTTTGGCCAATAGCTTTAGTAAGCAGCCAGGTTCATTTTTCTAAGGTGAATTTCCTCAAGTATTAGTTCAGCTAATGTCTTCATGTGCTTACTTGCAACCATAAGCTATTCTTCTAACTGAAGGTCATATGCTTGTATCTTTATGCTCAGGCTAAAGTCTAAAATGTTCAATGCTTATCCCTTTAGTTACAACTTTAGCATGCCAAGGGTTGAATGCTTTTATACCATGGCTGAGATTCCCTTGTGGTGAGGGAGTCTACTTTTACTTCAGCTAAAAAGTGAAGTACCTGGTTGGACCGTAAGGCCGACAAAGCTTGGTTTTTGGTAACTTAAGAGATAATACTTTGGCTGGGTGGCCAAAGCACTTCGTTGGATCATAAGACCAGTAGAGCTAGGTTTTTAGTAGCTTAAAAGCTAATACTTTGGTTAGATGACTAAAGCACCTACTTGGACCAGAAGGCTGATAGAGCCAGATTTTTGGTAGTAGCAACAAATAATCTTCTAGAGAAATAAGAATTATATTAAAGATAAAACCTTATAAGATTATGAAGATGCTAAGTTTGAGGAAGCATTCTATCATCAGGGTGCTCGATTTTGAAGGTTCCTCATCCACAATTTGAGAGATTTTGAATGGGCCTACCTAATTTGGAGATAATTTTCTTAAGATTCAGTCGATAAGTTTGGCTTGGCGGAGTACCCAATCACTTAGTTGTAGTTTTCAGCTATGAACTTCGGCATTATAGTATCATACCACTCGTCACTAGTACTTAACAATCCTAGTGTAAGCCCTCTCCCAAACCTCCAAGACAAAATCCTTCTTAGCTCAGATGTTTACCTTGTTTACCTCGGGATCATGGGTTTTGATTCATGGGAATATAAGTCCAATCTCCACAGGAATGATTGCCTCACCCCGTAAGCTAGCGTCAAGGGTGACTCCCAATTGGTCATCTAGGGCATGGTCTGGTAGGACCATAATACATGTGATAGTTCTTCGACTCCAAACGCCCTGTGCCGTCTCAATGCATTTCTTTATACCTAAGAGTAGAGTTCGATTTATTGTCCCAACCAAGCCATTAAATTGGGGGTGTACCACTGATATGAACCTTTGCTCTATAAAAATATTACTATAATATTCCTTGAACTTTAAACTGTCAAAGTGTTTCTCATTACTTGTGACCAGCATGGATGTCAGTCTGAACTTGTAGATCACATTTTACCAAAGAAACTCTTAGATCTTCTTCTCAGTGATCATAGAAAGTGTTTTGGCTTTCACCCACTTGGGTGAAGTAGTCAATGATGATCACCAAAAATTCCTTTGTCTCAAGGCTATTGGAAAAAGACAGGATGTCCATCCCCCATTGAGAAAGACTCAAGATATCCATCCCCTATTGATTGAAAGGCCATATAATTTGCATCTATTGGAGTTAACTGTGGGCTATGATATATTGAGGCATCACATTTGAAAACAAACTCAGATGCCTTGGAAGCCATATTGAGCCAGTAGTATCCTTTCCCGAGGAGCTTGTGTGCAATGGTTTGTCGTCCACCATAACTTGCACATATTCCTTCATGAACTTCACAAAGGGTGTAGTCAGCTTCTTCAATCCTTAAGAGCTTTGAAGAAGGGCAAACACTTCTTACCCAATCTAGATAAAAAGTAGTTGAACACTATCAACCGACCTGTGACTCTTTGCATCTCTTTGACAGGGCTTAGAGACTTCCATTTCATGACTACTTTGATCTTTTTAGGGTTTGTCTCTATCTCTTATTCTGAGATGAGTAGCCGAGGAACTTTCCCAAGCCTATCCTAAATAAACACTTTTCTAGATTCAACTTTATTTTGAACTTTCAGAGTGTGCTGTAAATTTCTTCTAAATCCTTCAAGTGTCCCTCAACATGGAGGCTCTTCACGAGCATGTCATCAATATATGCTTCCACATTTCTTCTGAGTCGAGGCTCAAGAAACTTGTTCACCATCCTTTGGTATGTCACCTCTATATTTTTTTGACCTAAAAGGCATTGCGACAAAGTAGAAGTTGCCTTGGTTGATAATCAAGTTGGTGAAGTCAACGTACATCCTCCATTTACCATTAGAGATTTTTACCATCACTATATTTACTAGCCACTCGGGATAATGAACCTCTCTAATGAATCTTGCATTGAAAAGTTTGTTTACCTCCTTGGTGATTGGTGATGGCTCTTTGTCATTTGGGGGTTGGGGGGGGGGGGGGGGGGTGGGGGGGGGGGGGGAATGGCTCTTGTTTTGCTTGACCAGTTCATAATTCTCTAACACTATAAGTTCTTGTTGTACAACTGAGGGGTCTATACCCAGTAGGTCTTTAGAGGACCATGCGAAAACATCTTTGCTCTTTCACAAGAATTCTCTTAGTTTGTTGTGTAAAGACTCCATGAGATTCGCTTCAAGCTTCAATATTCTCCCCAAGTTTTCATCGATATTCAGGTTGATGATTTGCTCCATAGGTTCGATGTGGGCCTTCTTTGGCTTGGTGTGGGCCTTCTTTGATTTCTATCACTACCAGACCTTTGCTTTTCTAATCAAAGTTATTATGCCAATAAGCTACCTCACACTTCTTACCAAGGCTTTGGTTACCCCACACTTCACTTATGCCATGTTTAGTTGAAAATCTCATAGTTAAGTAAAAAGTAAAGATACTGCTTGAAGCTGATTTAGCATTGGATGACCTAATATCATGTTGTAGGCAGAGCATGTTCTAACCACCATGAACTTTGATATAACTGTGGTGCTTTTTGGGTTCTCTCCAACCATGAGGAGTAGATTAATTATGCCGAGCAGGGTAACTAAATATCTCATAAATCTAGTGAGTGTGCCGACATTTGGCTCTAACTTGTGCTAAGTTTTCATTTGATCATAAGCTGAGGTGAAATAAGATATTTGCCAAACTTTCCATATTTGACATGATATGTTATATAGTATAGCCATCCAAAATTACCGAAATCACTAATGCATCATTATGCAGTATTTGAAATTTTCTCTAAATCTTTTTTCCGAAAGACTATATTTCAATAATTGGGCTCATAGTGTTGTCTCTTCGTCTCCTCCTTGACTTCCTTATGCCTCCAGGAATGGTTTGATGTTTGCAAGCTAATGCTGAGGCTTTACTTTGAGTTGGTGGGATTATTAGGATTATATTAAGGTTGCCTTTTAGCGATAGGCTATGCAACTTAGTGGTGAAGTTCCTTTGTGGAGAGGTTCACGAATGAGATTTTTGCAAATGAGCTTCTTCAGCTCATTCATTATAGTGAACAAATTGTCTGAGGTGCCCCTCTTTATGAATCTTTCAATTTTATTTTTGAGGTGCCAACACTCTTTGGTATCATGACCATACTCTCAGTGAAAGCAATAATATCTTGATTTGTCAAGGTTTTACCGGGTAGTGAGGATTGGTAGGGCCTTTGCAAGAAGTGCCAATATTCGATTTGAGTAAGGATCTTAGTCCTCAAGTTGTTCAATGGTGTATAAGCCTAAAACTCTGGTCTATGCTCCCTTCACTCAGTTCTCTGCTTCTTTGGCTTGAGTAATTTGACCTCTCAAGGTTCTTTCTTCAATCTACTCCTTCTCTTAGATTTCCTTTTAGCTAAGATTACCTCTTCGGTATTGATATACTCTCTAACTAGCTGGTTGAATTCTGCCAAGTTTTAGGAAGTTGACTAGATAGCTCATAAGTAACCTAGGCTTGCCAGATTCCATTAATTGTAGTAGCCAAGATCATGAAACTGTCCTGTTGGATAACTTCTAGCTGAGTCTTGTTAAACCAAGCCAAATATTTTCTAAGGCTTTCCCTCTCCTGCTTCAATGACAATAGTATAGAGGGATTTTTTCGCTGAGGTACCAATGAGATGAACTCTTCTATGAACTTATTCGCTAGATCATTGAAACAAGTGGAGTACCTCGAAAGTCTAATGCACTAGGCTTAGGATGAGCCTTACAATGTTATAAGAAATACCTTACACATGATAGAATTACATGCTCTTTATAAAATCATGGTGTTCTTCAATGTACTAGCATGGTCCATTGAGTCCCTTGAACTATCATACACATTGTACAGAGATTGTCAGAACTTAGGCTATACTGGAGAGTATGCTATCTTGGGGATTAAAGGAGTTTCGTACCTGATTTGATTTGGATGTTCTGGTGCTCCTGATCTATCTAGAGTCGCAAATGACATAGCATCCCTTTGGCTAGCTTAAGCATCTCTAACCGAAGCTCAACTGGCATGAGTGTTGTAGGTGACCTCATCAGTTAGGTCGTAGGTGGAATCGTGCTCGCCATAATCCCTTGAGACTATTTGAGTCATTTTGATAAAAAAAAGATCAGATTTAATCAAAATCTAGTCAAAATATGAGATTGAACATCACTGGATTATGGTTTAAATGTGGGTCTTAATTGGACCTAAATCATGATCAAATTTAACTAAAAATTGAGTTCAAATTGAATTTAAATTATTGAAAAATTGGGGGCTGAAATTAAAGTAAGCTGAGTGGGTCAAATATTTAGACCAAATAAGGGCCGAAAAATTATCAAATATCTAAACTAAAATGAAAAAATATAAAATTTTTACAAATAGGTCTCTGAACCAAATATATTTTGCAAATAGGTTACTGAACCAAATAATTTTACAAATAGATTCTTAATTAGACTTTTCTTACAAATAAGTTTTTGAAATGAAAATTTTGCAAAAAAATGTCCTTTAAAGTCATGAAATTTTAAATCAATTCTTGCCAAATCTAGGGTTGGTGAATAGACCCCTCAAAATTTTATATTTATAAATAAACTCCTAAATTGTCTAATTTTCATAAATAAACTCCTCTAAAAGTTTTTATTTACAAATAAATCTAAATTTTATTTAAAAAGGATAATGAAAGTTTTAAATTTTCATAAATAGGTTTTTTTCATAAAAATCCCCTAAAACTTATGAAATTATATTTTGATCCAAATCTTTTAAAAAAATTTACAAATATCCCCTGTAAAAGTTCAATATCCATAAATAGTATCTATCATTATTAGCAAAACAAATCCCAATTAATAAATTATATGTGAATGACAAAAATTAAAAATACAATCTCATTATAAACAACAATCCAATGACTTTTTAAAATTGGCCTAAGCAAAGGCGCTGCACAAAAAGAAAAGAGGCAGAGGAGACAGGAAAAGCAAAAGAAATAAGAATTAGGAGTCATGGAGACTTGCAGACGTGAAGCCAAAAAGAATATAAAGTAATTCTTTACCCTATTGTTTGGCTATTGATCTTCTCCTTGTTTCTGCCCCTCCTCCAAGGGACAGGTTGCTCTTCCCTGCTCCCTGTTGAATCACCCGCGTCCTGGCTATACTGTCGTCCGCATCTCCACTTTCGACTTGATCTCAACTAGCCATGACCGGGCTGTGGCCACCTCCACCTGCGCCACAGCCATGTTGTGCTAGTCGCCATGGGCCTTCATCGCCGAACCTGACTACAACCACTTGAAGGACATCGGATCCGGACCGGACCATAGTTGCAACAGCCAGAGCCTATATTCTGTTGCCATCCACCTTCATTACCATTGACCAGCGCCGGCCCGGCTGTTAGCCGCCACTCTGCCCTCAGCTGCACGTGGAGGATCACCTAGCCTCACTAGGAGTATCTCATTGGAGAAGCCGCTATGCCGACCTGGCCTTCCACTACTGCCCTAGCCCATGCTAGCACCCGCCCCATCTCACTGCCGTGGCTTGGTCCTTGCTTCCTACCACTCTACCGGAGTACCTTCCAGCTTGCTCTAATCTCTATTGCCCCTTGGCCTCGCCATTGTTGCCTTATGCGAAGCTCCATACTACCACCTCATTTACCTCACCAGGTGCTCTCCTCTCTCTGCCACATCGAGCCATAGGAGGAGGCCAGATCCGGCTGGAATTGGCTGGATCGGCTGGAATTGGCTAGATTGGGTCGTGAACTGGGGAAAGGTTGGCTCCTCCTACCACCAGCCATCAAGGATGCTTAGGGTTTTGAAGAAGAAGAAAGAAGAAGGGAGGGGATAGGAGAAGGAAGGAAAATAAAAGAAAGAAAAAAAAAAGAAAAAAAGAATTGCTGAACCAAAATAAAAGGGGAAGCTTTATTGTCTTTATTTTTGTATCATCACCACCGTAGTCATCCATGATTTTACGCATTGGCAAACCTTCATCACCTTTTGATTGGATCTGACCAGATAAGATCGGATTTGACTGCTCCTCTAGTGGTGGTGCACTCAAGCGGCATTTGCATCGGAGGAGGCTATCGACTCCTTCCTCTCTCAGCCTAATATGGCCACTCTTTTGGCAACAATGCACTCGGGTGGCCTCAACATCGGAGGAGGTTGTTGACTCATTCATCTCTTGGTTGGATCTGACTAGACATGGCTATATCTGGCCTCTCTTCTAGTAATGGTGCACTAGAGCTGCCTTAGGACTAAAGGAGGTCGTTGGCTCGTTTATCTCTTGATTAGGTCCAGCTAGACATGGCCAGACCTAGGTGCTCTTCTGGGATTGGTGCACTCGAATTGCATCAACACTAGAGGGGGCAGCTATCTCCTTCATCTCTTGGCTAGATTTGGCCACTCTTTTGGCGGTGGTGCATTCATACGATGTTAGCACTGAAGGGGGCAACAAGAGGAGATACGTCAAGCTCTTCAAGGAAGTGTTCAACAATGTTGTCGTGGTCAAAATCGATGGTGGCAATGGCAAGGAGGGGTTGCAAAGAAGTACGAAGGCCAATGACCTCCTAGCAAGTGATAGCTAATACGGATGACTAGAGCATGCAGATATGCACCAAAGAGGAGCTAGTGTGATAATAGGCAACATGAACTTACCGAAAGTAAAGGAGTAGAAAACAATGAAAGGGAAACATAGAGGAAGAAAATGAAATAGAAATGAGGATTCTTACATTTAATCAATTGATTCATTTCTCATATCTCCTTGATCTCCTAGTTTTTCCAAGTTCTTACTCTCTAAACCACTCTCTCTTTCTTTTGCAAGAGTCTATGGGATTTTATAGGTATCTAAGAGAAGAGGTTGTTTGCTAGTTTGAGATTACAAATATAGAGGGCAAGGTTTAGAATCTCCCATTCCCAACGCAAGGCCACAAGAGAGACTAGTTTAGTGAATGCCCAACGTGAAGGAGTTATTGAATCAAAAGCATCAAATGCAAGCTATGAGGAAGAAGAATTCTCTTAGCAGACAAGAATGAAATTTAATTAGTCCCAAACTTCCCACAAGAATATAAGAGTATGCAAGCACATTCATTAAATTGGAAAGCTTTCCTTGGCTAGGCCCCTCTCAAGAAAGATGCCAATTCCAAAAACCAATTTGTTCCCTTTAGTATGGTATCAATATGGGTTGAAAGAAAGGAAAAATGGAGTTCACGGCAGGCCCTAGGAAGACAATTCGGCATTGGAGCTCAAACAAAAAATAACAAAAAATGGAAGAATGAAAGGGAAATGAATCAATAGTATAAGCTATCACCAAAGAAGATTGATGGACAGAACCAATTGGCACTATCAAAACACAAGTTCCCACGTTAGCAATAATATGATAGAAGTCAGGGGCAAAACCTTCAACTATTGCACCTTGGACTGGGGGACGTGCAGAAACTATTCATGTTGTCGTGTCGAACTAGGTCCCTTGGCCTCGATTACCTTTATAGTTAATGATTAGGCCTCGATATAGTATCACCTCCATGCACAAATCCCTTACCAAAAAATGAGATGGAAAAGATCTCCGAAGTTATCTAATTGGACTAACGAACCGATCTCCTAATGGCAATCAATCCATCTATATGATGGTTACCACACTCATTTCGATGGACCTACCATGAGCATTTGGGCTATACCACTTTTTGTCATAGTATACTAAAATTGCCTTATTCTGTTGCAAGGCTTTCATGAGCTAGGTTGCCTACTTCCTCTTTTTGCCTATCAAAAACAGCATCTTATGTTCCATTCCAAGTGGAAGGATCAGGACTTCAAAGCTACTTAAATGAATCTTATCATATCGGTAGGTGCAGGGTGTGCTTCTTTCCATTTAGTAGTGGCTTTTGTGCTTTTAGTGGCTTCTGTGTCATTTTCATAAATGTTGTAACCAAAGTTGTAGTTGTAATTCCATCTCCTCAAAATCCTCATTTATAGTACTAGCTCTTAACTTACAACATAGTTGCTATAGCTCCCCTTTTCTATTAGGAGTTGCTTATATGTCAATCTTAGTTTAGTAAGAAGGGGTCTGTGAGTCTTCTACAACAAGGTCAATAGGCTCCTATAAAGATGCTTTCATTTGCCTTCCAAACCTGATCTGTCCAACTCCTATAATTGCTCTTCTATTACAAGGTCGGTCCCCGATGGCTAAGAAGCTTGATCACTTTGTTGAATAAAGCAAGTTGTCATGATGAACGAATTTGGGTGAAGTATCGCTACTTGGCCTAACATTATCAAGAAAAGTTTTTGTTTCCTTAGTATTATGGAAGTCTTTGTTCCGTTAGTTCCAAGATTTTTTTTATAATATTTTATTTACAAAATAATAAAATTTAGACTTATTTATAAATAAAAATCTTTGAGGGCTTGTTTGTAAAAGTAGAAATTTTAGGGCTTTATTCACGAATATAAAGTTTTTTTGAGGCATTTTTTATAAATATAAAAATTTTGAGGGGTTTATTTGTAAATTCTAAACAAATTATAATAATCAACCTTTGAGGAGTTTATTTATAAATCCTAAATTTTGAAGAATTAATGAGTAATTTCAAGATTTTTATAGATTTTTTCGCAAAAATTCTCATCTCAGGGACTTATTCGTAAGAAAAATTCGGCTAGAGACTTTTTTATAATAATTTATTTGATCTATGGACCTATTTATAAAAATTTTATATTTTTATTTTAGCTCATATTTTTGATGAATTTTGGGTCCAATTTTGGTTTAAATATTTGATTCGTTTAGGCTACTTGGGCTGAACCTAACTTAAGCTCGAATTTTCCAATAATTTGGGTCTAAATTGAACTCATTTTTTTGTCCAATTTGACCAAAATTTAAGTCTAATTAAGATCCATATTTGAGCTATAATTTAGTGGCATTCAAACCTCTATTCTGACTAAATTTTGATTTGATTTGATTTTGTCCAAAATTGATCCAAATAACCATATCTAAGGGAAGGTTAAAAAGGAACAAAATGATAACATGTTGGAACCAATCCATTAGTTGGTACATTCATTGGCATGCAATGGAATTAGCAATAGAATCCTTTTGTCTAGAAATTTAAGGTTTACATTATTAGAGAGGATTTTTTTTAGACATAACTTGATAATACTTGATTTTATTTACAAAGAAATGGAAATTAGTTGAATGCTTCAAACATTGGATTACTTCTTATCAATAGATGGATCTCTTCCTATTCTGCAAGAAGAGTATCCCAAAACTAATTTGAACCTATTCTAGAGTATATCAACAACCATATACGAACAACTATCAGCTTTTGAATCACTGGGATAAATACTAGACAAATAATCTAATTTTAATTTAGCTTACGCATCTAGTCGGCATCCTACTTACTTGAGAGCAAGAAAAATAGTAAGGAGTTCCATCAACTCCCATCATTTTCCAACATATTTTTCTAGATAAAATACTTGAATATGCTTCAATCCCTAAATAAAAATTAAAATTCTACCCTAGGCTTAGCAATTTACCTAGAAAAGAAGGATGAGTTGCTTGTGGAACTAGTGGCAGCTCAAGGAGGATGCAACTCATGCTAGAGCTACATACGGATAGGGCAGCCCACACTAGAGTTGGTCACCCACGAAGGAGGTGCTCATAGAGGAGATCCTTGTGGAAGATGTGGTCACATGGAGAGCTCACAAAGGATGGGAGGCCAATGTAGGACAAAGGCTCGAATAGCCTTGACTTAAACTAATGAAATTTCCGATGCTTTTTTAAATGCCAAACTTTGAGTGCAGGGTAGTTGTTTTTTCTTGTAGTGAAGAAAGCAAAAACATTAGTAGGGCTTACATGCCACCTCGATGAATAAGGATCTAGAGGTCTTTCCCTAACTCCTTTAAGTTTTCTAAGAGATAGAAATTACATGCTAGTGATGATGATAATTTATAAGTTATTGCTTCTAACCTAGAGACAAAGTAAAAAAAATAGGAAAAAAAAGAGAGAGAAAGAGGAAAGAGAAAGTCTTGTAGTGCTACGTTGATCCTCTAGCCTCCTCGCTCGTTAACTTTCACAACTTGATTACTTATAGCTTAAGAGTCTTGATAGCCCATTGAGTGATTTCTGATGTCTTTTTACCCTCAGGGAGGGGTCTATTATATAGTCATAGTATGGGTTTTTGGTTTCCCTGATAGGCAGTATGAGATTCATATTTTAGTGTTGATTAGATTTGATCTATGTTGGAGATTTTTTATTCAAAATTTGGTTTTAATCTATTAGGAATTTTCAGTTCCTAAATTTGATTCTAGATCGGAGTGTGTAAGTAACCACTGGATGGAGAAAAGTAATCAAAATGGATAGTTGGATGCAATAGGACCCATGCGGTTTTGGATGCCAGCAAGTTAGTGTACAAATAGGGTTGTAATCGGGATAGGTCGGGCTAAGCCCAAGCTTGAGCTTGAAGCTCAATTGTCAAACCAAATCCAACACAAACCTAAAATTATATACTAGATTTTTCAAGTTAGGTTCAGGCTTTGGGTTAGAACTATTCATTTTTGTTAAAATGTTGGGCCCAATTCTGACTTGAAGCTCCAAAACACTAGGCTTGAATCTAAAAATTTTGGGCTGGCTTGTACTAGGATTTTGGGCTGCTCAAACCCATTGAAAGCCTACATAGAAATTATTTTTTATGCTATCTTCCTAGCATAGAGAGTGGTTTGTGTGCTAGCTTGTTAGCGAACAAAGTGGGTTGTATACTAATGAGCTTAGCTGCCCTACAACTCTATTTTTAGCTTGTTTTCTCATGAATTTTGACCCACTACTTTTGTGAAAAAGGTTAAGTAATCCATGAGTAATTAGAGATGCCTACATGATTTTCTCAATTTTTGTGAATAGGGCAGCAATAATTAGGTAATTAGAGATGCCTACATGATCTTAAATCAATTCTTTAATATTTCAAATGCGTGCTTTATTTTAGACCTATTATTAAATAACTCCTTTGCATTTTGTGGTGACTATCATGCTTGTTCCTTCATATGATCACTAGCATCTATGTATGGTGTAATAATTCTAGTGATTGTGGTGTCTCTCATCCACAAGGTAATATTTGTTTTGAACAAGAATGATAATAATCATAACAATATTCATGAATCTCTTGCATATCTATTACTTCAAAAACCTTCAACATGTTTTAATCCACTTTGCACAGATTGCAAAATAATATCCTTCATAACAACAAAGTTATTTGTTGATCCTTCCCATCTAATCCACGACATACAAAACCCTAAGGTTAGCATCAATTGTGACTAAAACATTTTATGTAACACCCTTGTGATCATAAAAATATGGAATCATGTCAAATAAAACTTTGGCATTAATTTTTATTTCATCAATCAAACCAATATAATCCTATAAAGAATAAGAACAAATAATAGATATATATATATATTCCATCATTGAGAAATAAACTAATACATATAAAAATCATACCTTAAATCATGAATAGTAGTTTGGATTAATCATTATAATAAGATGTGTTGGGGAGATTGCTTGGAACATAAATTTGTCTTTCATTCCAAAAATAGCTCTTAGACACTTGTTAAAATATTAATTAATTGTCTCATAAGGCCATGATGACTCTATTTTTATGTTTTTGTTCTTTGAATGATAGTGAATGTAATGGAGAAACGCAAGTTACTCCTCAATAGTGATATATAATATGTCATGCAAAAGATTTTTGCTTCTCAATATATTGACCAAATTTAGAAATACAAGAATATCCATCCTCAAATATACAACACAATTATTTCTCCCACCTCATAGAATATTATAGAGCAAACCAATCCTAAGTATCTCTATTAATAATTAGTTTAATATTCAAATGGGCTCTTTCCATCAATTCAAACTATCACATAGACAACTATCAAACCAATAAATCCACTAGGTTGAATATTTAGTAATTCTAAGTCATTGTTATCATCCATCTAGCAATCATATATTAGTTAGACAAAGAAGCAAATATTATCAATATGGGTCTCACAATGAAATAATGTGTAAATTAAATAAGATTTTATCACAAATCATTTAATATTAGATTACAACCATGCTCTCAATATTTATTTTTCCCTTTAGCAAATATCAGTTTTGAGTAGATTTAAACCAGCAACACTTTAAAACTTAATCATGACAATAGTTTGATCTCATATTAGTATCATGCCATAATATATGGTCATTTCACTATAAAGAAGTTACCATTCAACAAAACATGTTAGTAAGGAGCACAAGAATTAGGTAGGATCAGTTCAACATGGAACATGATAATATCACAAATGGCTACTCATAATGTTATAAATGTGCATTTTAGGCCATTGCAAAGCAGAAATGTAAATTTTAGAGCTTGTTATTAAAGATCCAAATAATCACAAATGAATACTCAAATTTGAGCAAAATTTGCTCATCATATATCATGAATCCAAGTAAAGAGCACATATAAAACACAATTCTAAGAAAATAACAAAATTCAAGCAAAGAGCAAGTGCACAACACAATCCCCAGCTCTAGGTGCATGGCATAACAAAACTTGGATATGTGCAAAGCACACATCTAACCAAAGAACAAGTGCATAGCACAATTCCAAGCAATGACCAAATGCACAACATAATTCCTTGTTTTGGCCACATGGCATAATAGCAAGGTTGATTATGTGCAAAGCACAAATCCAAGCAAAAACGAGGTTCGAAGCACAAACCCCAGTACATAGCACTAAGATTTTAAGTTTCGGCTGAAACATTTTAATTTTGAACTCAACAAAACCATTTTAGTGTGAATAGTTTGGTTTTAAATTTTTAAAATATAGTATTTATATTTATATATTATTTCTACAACATAATCAAACTTTAGCCTCGTGATTAAGAGCTTAATTTTGGGTTAATGTGACTTAAGACAAGTTTTTATTTTTCAACATTTTAAGTATTTTTTACCAAAAAATTGTTTATTTAATAATTAAATATATTTATATCTATAATATTTTTTATATTTTTTCAAAATTTTTAATATTTCTAAATTTAAAGTCAAAGTTTAGTCAAAAAAGTTAAAAAAATAATTTGATCTAAACCAAAATGAATTGGTTTTGGCAAAAATAAGCTGAAATGGCCAAAATGACCGAAATATATTGGTTTTGGCGATCATGAAACCAAAATTTAAAATCTTGCATAGCACGAACTTAAGCAAAAAGCATAAATTTAATCAAAGAGTATAACCCAAACAAAGATTGTAACCCCATAATTTTTGGGCCAAAATGCTCCAAATATGCAATGTATTCCAAACTCTAGCTACAGTTATCGACAATCATGCCAGAGCCAAGAGAGATCAAGAGAAATGAGATATCTTCTAGGACTATGGGATAAGAAGTAGGTGTAGAGTAGATCACGCTAATCACCAATAATGTCTGATAAGATTTGGCAAAAAATGACCATGAAAAGGATGTGCATGCAAAAGAGGGAACGAGATGCTCAAGTTGAAAGTTAGAGAAACAAGGAGGAACGGTGAGAGTAACAAGAGAGAGTTTCCACTATTTGCTTGACTAAAAATGGGCGAAAGTGTGGGAAGTCATTTTTCTCCACTTCTGACTCATTTTTAGAAGTGGTTGAAAATGATCCATTTCTATCATCGGAAATATATTTCGAAAGTATAATCATTAACATGTAAAATATTGTTTATTTATTTTTTTCACAAATAATTTTTTAAAATTTTTTTTATTATTATTATATGGAAGTTTGTTAATGTTATTATACTTCAAAATGCCATTAAATTCACTATAGAAGTTACTTCAAATCAAACAAAGTAAAAGTAAAATTTAGTTTATTTTCCATTTTCAGATCAGAAGTGGTTGAAAGTGGATTCACTTTTAAGAAATTACTTCTCAACAACTAAATATTAAAAGTTGATGTTTTAGACTTTGAAGTTCTACTCCAAATTTGATTTAGACTCATTATGAGCCAAATTTAGATATTAGATTTGAACCCAAATTTGAATCAAAGGTTAAAATAAGATTTGGACTAAATTGAGATTTACAAATAAACCCCCAAAGATTTTTATTTATGAATAAGTCCGAGCTTTTATTCAAAAAAACCTTGGAAGTTTCAAAATTTTACAAATATATTTTTCTAGCAAAGGCTCCCCATAATTTATAAAATCACATTTTAGTCCAATTTTTCTAAAAAAAATATAAATAAGCCTCTCAAAAATTTTTATTCGCAACAAGTCCAAATTTTATTCAGAAAGGACAATGAAAATTTTAGAATTTTTATTTTTTTGTAAAAAACCATCCAAAATTTATAAATCATATTTTTGTCCAATTTTTCCTAAAGTTTACAAGAAGTCTCTCAAAAATTTTTATATATAAGCGAGTCCAAGTTTTATTCAAAAAGGATCTTGAAAATTTTAAATTTTTTATAAATATTTCTTTTTAGTAAAAAAAGCCTGGAAACTTATGAAATTACATTTTTAGACTGATTTTTTCGAAAACAATTTGCGAATAATCACCCTGAAAATTCAGCAACTCAAAATAGTACATATTTTGAAATTTTTCATCAAAAAAATAATTCCAATCAAAGGAATTACATGTCAATCAATGAAATTTGGAGATCTAATCTAATCACAAATCACAATCGTGAACATTCAAAAAATCAAACTTATCAAAAATTTGGTTTCAAATCTCCTCAATTTGATTTTAAATTTTCTCAAGGCCTATAAAAGTTGATGAAGATCTACAAAAAAAAAATAGAGATCAGATAAAACAAGGAGAGGAATAGAAGGCCATCATCAAAGAGTTCACTAAGAAAAATAAAAGATTGTAGAGGTAAAATTTCGGACTTAGCTCTGTTCTTCTTTTTTCTTCTCTCTGTCTATTCTCCTCCTCTTCCATATGACTATCAAGTTGTCTCGATTGCTCAACCAGCCCACGCCCTTAACCTCATCTCCAAGCTCTGCCCTTCACCTCCAAATTCGTTGCTTGGCCTCACCCAAGCCTTCACTACCGTCGTTTCCTGGTGACTCATGCAGCCTCCTCCTCGTGCTCCTCTCGCCGAGCTCTACCTGCCACCAGCATCCTACTTGATCCTACGCCAATGCCACAACACCACCTTCTCTTTGCAGCCCCTTGTTGATGATGCCTGAATCGTTGCACTGCCCACTCCCGAGCGTGCTAAGGCTTGCGGCTCTCGATTTGAGCCACTAGCATCCACAAGCTCCTCTCCCTCGCGATGCTTGTGCTCCTTCGGCAAAATGCCCGACCCTGCCTAAGGCTCTGCCCCTGCCACTAGCCTCTCTTGCCTTTTTGCCACCCCACTAAAAGCCAAGGCCAAATTTGGCCAAATATAGCCAGATCTGGCTAGATTTGGCCAAGGGAGGAAGAAGATAAGGGCCCAAGCCCCCATCCTTACCATTCATCATTGCTAGGGCTGGATCCGGTTAGAGGGGAAGTCGAGCCACCTTGGCCCGATGAAGCTCAAGAACAAGGAGAAAGAAGAGTCACAAGAGAAAGAGAAGAAGGAGGAGGAAAGAAATAAGAAGAAAAAAAGGTTGCTAAAAAAAATTTGGCCAGCAACATCTTGCCTTGACTTTTTTTCGTACAAGCACTCCATGGCCACCCGCAATCATTTAGCATGTTGATGAACTCTATTAAAACTGTAGCAATCTACAGCCCCTCGAAGATGGTAAACCTTTGACACTACTGTGGCCACCAACGGCCAGTTGAAGATGGTAAATTCTCATCACACCAATACAACTTTTGGTTCATGTCTAAGCCAACCTTCAAGCTCGCACTCAGCCAGTTTCCAGGCTCACACTCAGCCAGCCACCAAGCTCACACTCAGTCAACCTTCAGGCTCACATCCAACTAGCCTTCGGGTTTACACTTAACTAACCTTCAAGCTCAAATCCAAGCTAGCCTTCGAACTCATACTTAGATAGCCTTTAGGCTTCCACTTAGCCAACCTTCAACGTTGCATCTAAGCCAACCATCAGGTATAAACTCAACCAGCCTTCGGACTCTCATCCAAACCAGTCTTTGGGCTTGCACCTCAGACAGCCTTTAGGTTCACACCCTAGCCAGCCTTTGGGCTCACAACTTAATTAGCCTTTGGGCTCGCACTCAGCCAGCCTTTGGATTTGCATCTAAATCAGTCTTTGGACTCACACTCAGTCAACCCTCGAGCTTGCACCTCTAAGCCAACTTTCGAGCTCACAAGCTAAGCCAGCCCATAGACTTGCACATTTTAGACCAGGCCATAATTTCACCTAAAATTATCATAAATAACCAAGGACCCTTAAATCAAACTGCTTAATATGAAGTAACTCAATCATATTGAAATTGAACTCAACTAAAATAAATGGACAAAGGTCAAGTTGACTCAAATGAATCTAAATCGATCAAATAAATGGACTAAAATCCAAATTAAGTTAGATCCAAAAATCCAAATTATGTTACTCTAAACCAAATTAACTCAAACTCAACCCTAATTAGACTTGAGATGAGTTAATTTAAAATCAAGTTGAGTTCAAATTAAATCCAATTTTGATTGGACTAAGCTTAAATCAAATCCAAATTGGATTAAATCAAGTCTAGACTAAAAGGATAAACTCAAAGTTAAAACTAAAACCAAGTCAGATTGAGCTTGAACTAAAATCAAGTTGAACTAAATTAACTTAAACTTGAACTAAAGTCCATCAAGATGCAAACCAGAACTTGATAAAGGTCCAACATAAGGCCAAACTTGACTCAAGCTAAATAAAATCAAAGTCGAATCCTTAACATTGAGCTAAATCAAATTGAATTTGAATCAAAATCAGTATTGCTCTAACTAGAGTCAATGATCAGTATTTGATAAATGTCCTTCTAAAAATTGATACTAAACTTGGTGGATTGAATTCACTACTGAACATTCAATGACTTTTATGTCCTATATAGTTCCCCTGGTCATGCTATAAAGTGTCAGTGTGAACCCAATCACAAAAAATTCTAGAAATAGGAAGACCAGAATCACTATCTTCTAAGAAGAAGTTAGTGAATCACAATTTAATCAACTTTTAAATATAAATTAATTTCAGTCTCAAATCCAAGTTGAGTCTTAAATTGATTCTGAACCGCATTTGGACCTAGACTATATTAGTCCCGATGGAACTAAATATGGTCAAATTGAGTCCCATTGGGTGTGCCGAACCTTTGATAATACTATGAGGCTATGAAAAAAGGGTGATATGTCATCCTAACTCAAACCAAAATTACTTCAAATATAATTAAATAAGATATAAATGAGCCTTATTGGGTGTGCTACAGAAGCCATCAGTCACACTTCAAAACTAAGCCAACCCAAAAGTATCAACAATGCTTTAATTCAAATTGAACTAAGATAGGCTCGAACTTGCTTAGTTAGTCAACCATAATGTCTTATTCAAATGAAGTCAACTAATAACATGGCCAAAGTCATTGGTCACGCTTTAAGTTAGTCAATTTCACAAGCAGTCGATGATGCAGTCCTTAAGCTAGTCGACCTCACAAGCAGTTGATGATGTAGCCCTCAAAGTTAGTCAACCTTATAAGTTGTTGATGATGCAACCCTTGAAGCTATTCAACCCTAAAAGTAGTTGATGATGCAACCCTCAAGTTAGCTAACCCCATAAGCAGTTGGTGACACACCCTTTAAGTTAGTCAACCTCATAAGCAATTAATAATGTAGCCCTTGAAGCTAGTCAACCTCACAAGTAATTGATGATGTAGCCCTTAAGCTAGTCAATCTCAGAAGCAGTTAATGATGCACTTTTCAAGCTAGTCAACCCCAAAAGTAGCTAATGATGCGATTTTCAAAGCTATACTCAACCCTATAAGCCATTGGTGACACCACCAAACTAAATAAAGTTATCGCCAATGCTTAAAGCTATTAGAAACACTTCAAACTCCTTTCATTCCCTTCCACATTCTATCAGATAATGCCATGAATACCTGCTAAAGATCAAGACAATCTGAATCAGAAGGCATATGGTCCAATTTAGGGGAGCAGGATAGCAGTACATATTAGAGCTTCTCCTTTACTTCTTCTTTCTCTTTTCCTTTCTTCATTATTTTTATGTTTTCTATAATTATATATTGAAATTCATTGTAAAGTAAGGGCATATTAAATTACTTAAGCCATGTATCATTTATTAAAGCTAATTAAATACTTTCTTCTTTTTGTGTCTTTATTTTATTAGCAAGGTTTCTCACTTTACGAGATTCTTGACAATCATTGAGGTAATTAATAATAGAGACTTGTGCTTATTGGAAGTTAATATTTTCATAATACCTAATAGCTTACTTCAAATCAAAACAAATTTTAATTTATAATTCGAAGTTGCTCCTAAGATCTCCACTATCCTCATTTGTCGAAATCAATACCACAAACTTTAGCATGACTAGTGCTAATGAGTTTGACTCAGTCTCAATACGAAAACTTTTCTTTGATTTGTGACAGGCTTGTGTGCTATGAGAACTAAACACATTATAGTACTGGTCAACCACAAATTATGGCATGTCCAGTGGGATTTGACTTCTTCCCAAAATGTAAAAACTTAGTTAATATGATAGAGACACTAATAAGGTGGAATTATGATTGAAGACTAATCAATTGTGCTTTCTTTTACATACGAAAGAATTAAATGACAACAATGAAGAACATCTTCACCGTAAGATACACTATCATCCTAGGGGTAGGATCGGCTGTGCATTTACCTCAATCAATGGTTGCTACAGAAGCAGTTGAAGTTCAGATCAAATTTGGAACCATCTTTAAGGTCATCTAGTTCAAGAAGCACCAGCTACTGCACCGCCTGAGATTGTCGTCACGCAAAATCAATTTGTTTCTCATCTTTCATCAAGGGGAAGGAGATCCAATGTCATCATTCCTAACAAGAAGGGCTATTTAGCTAAAGAGTTAGAAGTCATACCTCAACCAAAAAGGATATCAATTTTTTAGTTGTTAGGACTAAAAAGAAGCTCAGTTTTTGGCCACCTTCACACAACTCCGCACAGGGGCAATCAAAAGCAAATCTGGACATAGGCATCAATAAAGAAGATCTCATCCTAACTGTCATGAGTAAAGGAAAAATTGCTGAAATTTTCAGCCAATATGAATAACTTACTCCTCAAACGAAGTTGATCATTAACATCCCTACCTCCAACTTCTTCACTCCATTAAGCAATTTAGAGAAGGGTAGGAGCAAATCACAGGGGGCATAATGTTGCCTTAAAACTATGGGAAAAGAGTGAATTACCAAACAAAACTACCAGAATCTCCATAAAGCTACAATATCAGAGTTATTTCTCATCATAACTCTGGGAGGGACCGTGAACCCGCACTCCAGCTAGCCAAATGCAAAAAAAAGGTTGTTTGATTGAGGATTTTTGATGAAGAAATCCAAGGGAGAGAGCCCTTGTGAACCAATCCTTGCTATCATGCCAAAGAAAAGGTGTGACAACCTGGTCCATGAGTAGACTCTTGAATGAGATGACTCAACTGATGAGAGAAGTTAGTCTTAACCCAAAGCCTAGATGTGATTCTTAAGACATAGACCATCATGTTCTAATAGAAACCTTGGTCATTACGGAAAGCTCCAATCAAGAAGTGACCATAGAAGCATTGTAAGAATAGTTGAGATAAAAAAGCAAAAAAAAGATGAAGCCTAAAAAAAAATCATGGAGTTGATGCAGATGTACTACAAGCTTAATAAGTTGGAACAATCTCAACAGCCATCCCAAGAAGCAGAGATAACAAAAGGTGTATCTCCTATAGATAAAATCCACAAAATGTAGGCCCTTTACAAGCACTTCCTCTAGTAAAAGATATCCAATTCCTGATTTAAAGGATTCTTGACAATATGGAACTCCCAGCATACATATAATAGTAAGTATAATAAATAGTAATTATATAGTTGAGATAAGAAAGTGATATGGGTAGAGTAAATAATGCTGACAAACTATTTCCTACCTATTACGACTGAGTGCTATATCCTAGATGCTATATAGTGTATGATTTCAAATAGTTTAATGGCATGGGTAGTTCTAAATAGCACATAGCACACTTTGTGATTTTATGTGAAGATTCAATTAATGGTCCCTTCACCAATTTTCAGTAAGTTTGATAGAAGTAGCATTTGAGTGGTATGCTAAATTATAATTGGAATCTATATAAACTTGGGCACAAATGAAAGAAGCTTTTTGAATTAGGTTCAAAAAAGTCAGTGATAAAGTAACTATTGTAGACCTTGTCTTAACACTAAAATACAATAATGAGTTGATTTTGGATTATATCACAATGGAGAAATCTTAGCATTAAGTGTGAATAATCCATGAGTCAATTTGAGACAATGAACTTAGTCCTCAGTAACATAAAGATCCTTTTTGAATCAGGTTCGAAAGAGTCAGTGATAAAGTAACTATTATAGACCTTGTCTTAACACTAAAATACAACAATGAGTTGATTTTGGATTATATCACACAGTGGAGAAATCTTAGTATTAAGTGTGAATAATCTATGAGCTAATTTGAGGCAATGAACTTAGTTCTTGGTAACATAAAGAGAGAATGAATGACACCTTATTTGTGCACCTCTTCTATTCATACCTTCTAAGACCTCATTATGCAAGTCAAGAAGTTAAAAAGAATTGACCTACCAACCTTATCTAATTCATAAAATTTCAAGTCAAAAAAAAAAAAAGATGAAGCGTGGAGAGCCTTCCAAAAATGTGAGGAATGTATTCATAATAATTAAGTAAAAGAAACCTCCAAACCCCATCATGAATAAGGGTAATCCTTAGAAGTCATAACTCTTGAAGAAGATGGAGAAGTGGAATAATCCAATAATTTTTAACAAAGGCTTAGAAAAAAATATGCTTTCAAAAGAAAAAGAGTAGGTAAAATCTTCCAGAATACCTAAAGTTAAGCCTCCAATTACCAAAATCTATGAGGCCAAGTGAGGCCAACAAAACAGATCACCAGAACTATTATCCTTACCGTAGAATTTTGGAACATACCATTAAAGACTAGTATGTGTTCAAGAATTGGGTCGAGAAACAATATTGAGAAGGTAAGCTAACTCTCTCAAAGGTAGCCCTATTTGAAACACCCATTTAACATATCAATCATATTATTATGTTCAAGGACCATGAATCACTTGCTTAAATCCTCTTTGGGAAAGAAGCACAACATACTGCCAAATAAGGGCACTTATAGAATGTCTATATTTCAAAAAGGCTAAATAAACTGATGAAGAAAATGACTACAAACATTGAAGAGCCTGGGATGGTGATAAAAAAAGTCTCATCAAAGTAAACTATCTCACCTACTCAAAGCATCAAGAAGTTGGTTTAGAAAAAAGAACAGAAAAAATTAAGAAGTTGGTTCAACCAGATAAATATGATGTTAAGAAATCAGTCATACAAAAATATATTGATGCTTTGGATGGATATGTTTAGGGAGAAAGAATCCAAGTAACTCTTAAAGAATTTTCTCTTGATAAACTCAAAGTTTTACTAGAGGACCCTGATGTGAAAAATGAAGAAAGTAAACTTTCGATAATAACATGTTCTGTCATATTTACTATTGGAGGTTTACAACCAAACCGATCCCCACCCTATCACTTCAATAATGAGAAAATTTAAGGTGCTAGGTAAGAAGAAGTGAATAGATTTATTGGGGATGTTATTGATAAAATGAGAGATCTTATAGGTCTCCCTAATAGTTGCTCTCAATATGATTATCTTAGAGAGTGGTTCGCCCTTAAGTATGACTATAATATGCTCAAGCTATAGTTAGATACTATGAAAAATCTAGTTACAACTAACATGAAATTTGTCAAGGGGCAAATGCAAATGCTAAACAAGTATATAAAAGCTATGGTTGTCCACATGGAAAGTGTTACAAATACAACTACCATACTCTGTGAAGAAGTTAAGAGGATGGAGAAGGTATTAGCAAAAAAGACAAAGTCATACAGAAGATCTCATAGGGATAGTAAAAAACCACTTACTAACCCTCCTCGAGATCAGAACATCATGCCACTTACTCTAGAGATGAATTAAGAAAGCTAGACACTACTAAAGAGAGTTATTTAAGTCTATGATCTCTTGTCACATAGTGACTCATACATCCGAGGTAAATATTGGCAACTTGCTATCCTAGCCTTCATTAGGCAATCTAATAATAAATGATCAACTCATTAGGTTTAGTGAGGTCCAATCCTAGAATCTATGGAAGGATGCACTTTGCCAACTTTAGAGGAATTATGTATACAAGATACGGACGATGAATATGACTCCATGTCTAACTCAGAGCAACTTTATGACCAATGTAGAAGGCCCTACACCAATAAGTGCCAAAGGAAGAAGCAGGTATTTGGGGAGAGGATCAAGTGAAATGTTAAAGCTCATTTTGTCCCCACATCAAGTCAATCTAAATATACACAGACAAGTCAATTTGAATATCTATGGAAGAAATATCCTAAATATAAAGTCCAAAAAAAGATTATGCTAGCAAATAAAGTAGAATGCTTTATCCAAAGAGTCTTTGAAGATCTCACTATGAAGTAGCCCTACATGCCTAATTCTGATGTTGAATGGGATGATTATCAGATAGTCACATCCCCTAAGGATATTTAGAGAACTACTAACTAGGGGCAAGGGTCTACTATTTCCTATTACATAATTAGCCTCAGGTGTGATTTCAAAGATGAACCTTATTAGTCTCATAATGCCATATTTCAATTAAGAAAAATAAACTAGATACAACTCCAAGGTGGAAATTCGCTACCTCCGAGATAAGATATAATGCCTAGGGACAAGAATATCCTTAAGGATAAGGATAAGAATACATAGATAAATGAGGGTATTGAGTCTTTGCACACTAAACCTACACCCAAAAAGGTGAAATATAATATAGCAATCCACATCAAAATAATTCCTACTATGCTGCGTGTGTTTGATGCCTTAATGATGTTACAAGAACTTAGGGATAACTAGTGCATATCTTGCATAATCTGGCCAACTACCAAACATACTTTGCTGAAGAGAAGATGGAGGAGTCTTTGTATGCATGACAAACTCCCACTATTACCTTTACAAATGATGACTTGCTACCTGCGACAATATGCCATAATAGACCATTACATATCATAGGAAATAGCAATGGGATCAAGATCAATCACATCTTGATTGACCCAGGTTTCTCGATTAATTTGATGACTCTCCAAACTCTAAGAGCTCTAACATTGGATGTGTGTAATCTATTATTTAAGATTATAACTATATGACGGTTTAATCAGAATAGCCAAAGAGCTTTAGGAGCTATAACTATCCTTTTGAAAGTAGACGAGATGATGACAGATGTCAAGTTTTATGTGATCAATACTGATGCGTCATACAAAGTACTACTAGGGAGGCTGTGATTACATGAAAATAAAGTAATGTCATCAACCCTCCATCAATACTTCAAATACTTCGAGAATGGTGAAAGACATTGAATTGACAGAGATGTACACTCTTTTGATATTCATAAGGTACATTACATGATACAAAATACTATTAGAGATTTAATTCTGATCTAGGGGGTCTGCTTCTATTAGTAAAAGATTGTTAGCCTATTTTTTGCTCCTCCTCACCTAGAAGTGATTTTGACTCGGCCTCTTTAGGTGAAGAAGCACCATAAGTTTGACTGGGTGGTTATACTTCTAATGAAGATAATAATAGATGTCAAACAAAAAATACTCTCCTTATTACTAAAGTTATGAATGACTTATTTAAGCCATTAGATGAGCTGAACATCAATGTCGTGGAAGAATTAATGACTTTCAATATTCCTCTATGACATAACAAAAAAAAGAAAATACTATTTTACAAGGCAATCCCTTGTATCCCAAGCATACATGAAATTCTGGGGATTGAAGATCAACGGGTGATGGTGAACATCAACTGGTAGACATACCTAAATATTTCTTAGACCAGCTTCATCAGATAATTAGCAAATCTAGCTATGGGCATCTACAAGTAAAGAGAGCGAGTTGTTTCTTTAAAAATCTATGGGATCCACCCCAAGGACATTACATTCCTGAAAGAGAAAAGAAGAATACCAAAGGACTAGGCTATATTACTCCAAATACCCACACATATTTTATTATCACCATTGGACCTCTCTTTGATATTCAAATGATCAAATAATATTAATATTGTTTGACATGTGTGTTGAGGTGACTGTGGCTTTTCAAACATCACAAGAAGATGACATCCTTAGTGAAATTTCATCAGAATTAAAAGAAAGGGGGCATGATGTAACTGAAATATCTTCCAATGAACCTTTGCCAAACCTCACTTGACATGATGAGTTACTTGGTAAAGAAATAATCTTTAAACTAAAAAAAACTCCACCAAAACTTGAGGATAGGGGCCAAGCCACAATCGATGAATTGAGGAAGATCAACCTAGGCTCAAAGGAGGACCCCAAGCCAACTTTCATCGGCACTCAACTTTTAGAAAAAAGCCAAACTCAGCTCAAAGTAGTACTCCAAGAGTACATTGACTGCTTCGCATGGAGCTATAAGAAGATGCTTGGACTAGATCTTGAAGTTGCAGTTCATAAACTAGCCATTAAATTGTTGGGCAACCAAGAAAAGAAGATGATAGAAGAAATGAAGAAATTGATCGAAGCAGGCTTTACCTGAGAGAAAAAAATACTCAGATTGGGTGGCAAGCATTGTGATAGTCAAGAAAAAGAATAGCCAAATCTGCATTTATGCGGACTACAAGGACATGAATAAAACATGTTCAAAAAATAATTCATGAATAAAGCATGTTCAAAAAATAATTTTACATTGCCATAATGGAAATCATGATTGACAATATGGCCAATTTTGAAATATTCTCTTTCATGGATGATTTTTCAAGATGTAACTAAATTGAGATGCATTCTGATGATGAGAAATATACGGCCTTCAAGACACTAATTGATATTTACTATAACAAGGTGATCCCCTTTGGACTTAAGAATACAAACGTCACTTGTCAAAGAACCATGACTCAAATCTTTGACGATCTCATATACCAATTAGTGAAATATTATGTGGATGACATAGTGGTCAAAATTAAGTCCAAAGATAGACATGTCCAAGACCTAAAAGTGGTATTTAACTATCTTAAAAAATATGACTTAAAGATGAATCCTATGAAGTATGCTTTCGGGGTATCATCAGGAAAATTTCTTGGCTTTATTGTTAGATATTGAGGGATTGGAATAGTTTCATCTAAGATCAAAGTTATCTTGGATATGTAATCACCCAACAATTTAAAGTAATTGAGGTCATTCAAAGGCTGACTTACATACATAAGAAGATTCATTTCAAATCTCTCTGACAAATACAAGCCTTTTTCCAAGTTGATGAAGAAGAATATTACATTTATTTGGAATCAAGATTGCCAATAGGTCTTTGAAGAGATAAAATATTATCTCCTAAATCCACTAGTCCTAACAATACCTCTACCTGATAAACCCTTAATCCTTTACACAGCAATAATGGAAGGATTCCTATGAGAACTTCTCACCTAGAATAATGAAGAGGGTAAAAAAAATATATACTCTACTATCTAAGTAGAATGCTAGTAGGGACAGAAAGCAACTACTTCCCCATCAAAAAGCATTATCTAGCACTCATATTTATAGTCAAAAACCTGAAGTATTATTTACTTTCTTATCAAGTAATTTTAATTTTAAAGACTGATCCCATAAAGTACCTGATGACTAGATCCATACTTATTGGAAGACTAGTAAAGTGGACATTAATTCTCATAGAATATAATATCAAGTTCACCTCCCAAAAGGCAATTAAGGGGCAAGCCCTCACCAAATTTCTCTTACCTCATCCAATACTGAATGATTTTCCTTTGAGTTGAGAGCTCTTTAATAAAGAAATCATTTTGGTCAAAATAGGAGAATTTTACTGAAAGTTATACTTTGATGGGGCGTCATTCATCAAATCAGGGATCAAATCAAAATTTTTGTAAATCAAAGCAAACATTGGACTCATTTATGTTACTCCAAATGAGGACAATTTATGATACTCCTATTCCCTTTCAAAACCATACACAAATAAGAAAGTCGTATACGAAGCTCTAATTGTAGGACTGAAAATGACCTTCAATATAAAAATATCATGCCTACATATTTTTAGTGATTCATACTTAGTTATTAAGCAAGTCTAAGATGAATATAAAGTCTATAAATTTGAGCTTTTGAAATACCATAAAAAGGCTTAAAAGCTCATAAGGCAAATCCCACATGTCCAAATAACTAAGGTTTCTTAATCCTTCAATGTGAAAGCTGACTCCTTATCTAAACTAGCTGAAATATTGACTAATCCTAATTAAGGAGAAATTCTAACCATAGTCTGTAGTAGATAAGTGATGAGCTCAGTATTCAGCATCAAGCACGAAAAGAATGAATCTAAATTAGTAAACGAAGCCACAAATTAGAGAATACCATTCACCAACTATCTCAAAAGTGGAGAACTCTTAGAAAATAAATATGCAAGGACATAACTCAAAAAGAGGACTGCACTTTCTGCTTATCAATGACACTCTTTATAAAAGATTATTTAATCAACTACTTTTGTGCTATCTCTTTAACAAAGAGGCCAAATAATTTATATAGAAAGTACATTTTGGGGTCTATGGAGCTCATCAATAGGGTCCAAAAATAATGATGAAGATTAAACATATGGACTATTACTAACCCACGATGGTGGGAGATATATTGAATATATGAGAAGATGTCACTTATGCCAAATTCATAGTGACTTTATCTGTCAACATTCAAATCCTCTACATCCAACAATGTCCTCATGGCCATTCAAAATACAGGATATAGATATCATCAACCCAATTGAACCATCTTCTTTTAGAGGCCACCACTCATATTGGTAGAAACTAATTATTTCTCTCAGTGGGCTGAAGCGATTTCATTAAACGAGGTAAAAGCGGATATTGTTGTCTATTTCTTTCAAGAAAATACCTTGTATCGATTTGGTATCCTTTGAAAAATCATTTCTAATAATGAACCAACTTTCAAAAGTTTCAAACTAGGATGATTTATGTATCATCATAAGATAAATTGGAGATATTCCTCCATCTATAATGTGAGAGCCAACAAGCTCACTGAGGTATTCAACAATATTCTTTCTAAGATCTTGAAAAAAGTTATTACTAGAAAAAAAAAATTGGCATCAAAAGCTTGTTGAGGCATTGTGGGCCTATTGCACCATATATTGAATTCCTACTCAATCAACACCATATGTATTGGTATTCAGGACTAAGGCAATCTTGATACTAGAAGTACAAATCCCCTCTCTAAGAATTACCTTGTAAGAAGAAATCACAAGAGAAGATAATGTTCATCTTCGTCTTGACAAGCTAAACTCATTGAATGAGACAATACTCACGACCCAAGAAAATCTGGAAAGGTATCCAGGACAATAAGATAGCTTAGCCTAGGTCTTTCCAGAAAGGAGAAATAGTCTTAGTCTTAAGAAGACCTATAATCCTAAATTGAAATAAGAAAGGTAAGTTTGAGCCTAATTGGGAATACGCTTATATTGTTAAAAGCATATTTAAAGGGGGATCCTACCAACTAATCGATGACAAGGGAGAAAGGCCTATATTACCGATCAATGGTTGATTTCTCAAAAAGTATTATGCCTAAGTCTTAGGGACAACAATAATAACAACCAAAAGTGTATATGTTTTATTTATGATGGAACATCCGACTTTCTCAAAAGGGAATATTCGGTCAAACGTACACTCCATGTTTCTCGAGGTAAAATATAGACACAAAATTTTGTCCAATTTTTGCGATGATTAAATCCATGCCCTTATGAAACCTCAGTCATTATAGCAACTTAGGCCCGCTCAACATGGCAAACTAAGTTTACTTTTACGTGGTAAGTCAAATTCACTTTTATGTGACAATGTAAGTCTACTTTCATGTGACAGATCAAGTCCACTTTCAAGTGGCAATGTAAGTCCACTTTCATGTGGCAGATCAAGTCCACTTTCACGTGACAACCTAAGTTTACTCTTACATAGTAGCTTAAGTCTACTTCCATGTGACAATATAAGTTTATTTTCATATGATAAACTAAGTCCACTTCTACATGGCGAATTAAGTCCATTTTTGTAGCAAGTTAAGTCCACTACTTGTGACAAGTTAGGTCCACTCATTACAGTAATGCAAGTTCCCTTTCTTGTAGCAAATTAGTTCACTAGTTATGGCAACTTAAGCCTATCCTCATGTGGCAAGTCCATCATTATACTCATTAACAAATAGAGAAATCAAAATTCATTTCACGTGGTCAGTGTGCAAAAGGAAAAAAGAGGGATATATGAGATTACAAGACCAAGTTTGATACAAAGTAAAAAAATTCCATAAAATAATGATAATATTCCTAAATAAAGAAGACCAAAATGAGTAGAGGCTTTAGATAAAAAGAATAAACATAATCCTATACATAAAGCCTAAATGGTACTCCTAATGATCACGGTAACTTAGTAGTCACTTGCTCACGCCTCTCTATCACACCTGAAGGGACAAGTGATACATTAGAAGATGAAATTTTTTTTAAGAAAATTAGAAGATACTAGGCCATTACCTAATGCTAGTGATGGTAGATGGATACCCATAGATGCAAACATCCCTCGACTAAAGCATGACCCAGGAACCACATCTGCAATAAGGGAAAGATTAGTACATATACAATGTAAAGTTTGACAAAGCTTGGGTATCCCTTACCATCAGAGTTTGAAATATCATTAGAAGGGCCTGCAAAATCCTCATCCACCTAAAAGAAGAGAGATTTTCAGCCAACAAAGAGTAAAGAAAAGAAAATGAAATTACTAGCATTTAAGGATACTTACATTTGATGAATGGCCCACTAATACAAGCAATGGAGAGGTTGGTTAGATCACTCTACTCAAATTTATATCAAGAGACTAGCATATTGGTGTCATGAAGAAAGGGTCACCCTAGGTCTTGCATCCATGTTAATAATGAAAATGAGAAAATTGAGTCCCAAGATGGCATATGTGAACCTGTTCCCACGCTTCCACCTACAAATGGGCTTGCATGTATTACCGAGCAACTCGAAGCATCAGTCATATAGTGGTCATATATAGGTTGAGGTGCCTCCCACCTCAGGCTCAATTTGGTACTTGCATTACCCTGAAAATGGCCATCGTTGACTTTATAAGAAGGGATGGGTCTCTCTCCACTAGATCTAAGATGAGCAAATTTACGAGCCAGATCCTTTTATGCCTCTTGAGTCCTCTACCATTTCAACCCTTTACTACTCGCCGCTTGCTTTTTCTTGTTGTGTGAACTAGGCTTGTTTTAGAGTAGAAACTCAAGATCAATGAGAAAATATCCACTCATATTGTTAAACCACACTGTGGTATAGGAACGAAGTACTTTGACTTCACGCTCAATATTGAGAATATAATACTCTGAATCATCCTGGACACAAGTGAGATATAGCCAATAACCTGCTAACTAACTGAGACATGATGGTGGTGAAAAAGTAGGAACGTTCTTAGAAAAACTTTGATCATACCTGAACTAGTGACAAAATCAATGTGGATTATAAGGCTTCACAATTAAATTCTCTTTGAAATAAAGTGAAAGCATGCCATGCCTCAAAGAGATAATATGCTCATAAGCCTTTGAAGATAAGGAAAGATGAACCACATATGCTAACATGTTAGAATCATAAAGAGTAAAGGAAAAAGCTTGCCATTCAAAATTTTGAGGATCCTGAACATACACCTTAGCCTCTCTGGGGGAGAAAATAGAGGCAACTATACCCATGATCCAAATTATCTCGGGGACAGAGACCGAATGTGAATGACATAGCTTTTTGATTTCATCACTAGGCTCCAACTTAGTATATGTATTCTTAAAATGGACATAAGTCTAAGCATAAAAAAAATGAATGGGGAACTAAACCAAAGAATCACGCAATCCTATAGGACTGCCACTATCACTTTGAGACCAGCATATATCAAACCTAGTACCACATGGATGAAGGCAACCTTCTACATATGCGCCATCTTACATACTATCACAAATGTCTCTAGATGGATATATTGCCTATTGTGTGGCAGGACAAAGTGGCAAAGCCATAAACTAATGAAGGTAGCAAAATAGGTCTTGGGATCAAATTCTGGAAGGATGTCTCTCATGTTACACATAATCTGGTCAAATTTAGTTAGTTTTCTTGTTAGACTTCTTTTATAAAAAAATCTTGATCCAACAGTTGAAATATACCCTCTTCTGATTATTTGGAAAATATTCCATCAGCCACTCATAAACTCTGAGGAGACTGCATAAAGCATAATATAAGTCAAGGCCTGCATGATGGTCAATAGGGATGTACTCGTTGTAGAAGTTCCCAAGGATGGGGATCCTGGCTAGTTGCTTTAAGGAAACACTAACTTTACCGTATGGAGTATGGAAGGTATTAGTGGCATGATTTCACATCTCGATCATGCCACACAAAATCTCTGAGTCTCTAACATATTGTCCCTTAGATATTATGACTCCTCCTAGTACACCAAGTTCCACAAGTTGGGATAAGAACTGAGACACTACATCATCGACCCACTCTGAATAATTATGTAAAATTGATACTATGCTGGCAAGCGGGAATAATCGCCTCCAAATAGGCGAGCAATTGTTAAGAATGTAAAACTCCAAGGTCTCTCAAAATTCTCATTGTTTGAAATGCCCGATTGGTTCTAATATGAAGCAACCGCCTGCCCTATTAACACACCATATCCATTCTTTTGAAAAGCGAGCTAAATGATGATAATTATCAAAATCACCCATTTTCGATGTTCCTGGGGTTGGTATGCAATGACCACTTTGACATTGGTCCCAAAAATTGGCAGGAAATAGCATAAAACCAAACTACATTTCTCCCTAATCCTCTTGATCATAAAGAATTCCATGGTACCTTCAAAAAAAATGAGCTAGGCAAATAAGAGAGAAGGGGCAAAGAAAAAAAGGACATTGTTGTGAGGAGACAAAAGAATAAATATGCAAACTTACTAATTAGACACTTGGGAAGGTAGTAATGGGAAATAAGCCGTTTACTCTTCTTTTTGCATCCACTCCCTTCGCCAAAAAACCTCACGAAGTGGATGCAAAGGGGGCACTTTTTGAAGTAGACTTTGAATCCCTACTTTGAATTTAAGTTGGATTCGTAATAAGTCAAATTTAGATATTAGATCTAAGTCCAAATTTAGATCAAAAGCTAAAATAATATTTGAACTAAATTAAAATTTAAAATAAACTCCCAAAGATTTTTATTTGTGAATAAGTCCAAGCTTTAATTCAAAAATGACCTTAAAAATTTTAAAATTTTTACAAATATATTTTTTTAAAAAGACTTTTAAAACTTATGAAATTATATTTTGATCCTAATTTTTTCGAAAAATATTTGTGAGTAACTCCCCTAAAAATTCAGCAATAAAAAATAGTACATATTTTAAAAATTTTTAATAAGGGAAACAAATTTCAATTAAAGAAATTATATGCCAATCAAATAAATTTGGAAATATAATCCACTCACAAATCACAATCCTGAATATTTCAAAAATCAAACCAATTAAAAATTTAGTTTCAAATCTCCTCAATTTGGTTTCAAATTTTCTCAAGACCTAAAAAGATTGATGAAGATCTACAGAAAAAATAGAGATCAGAACAGAATGAGGAGAGGATTAGAAGGCCATCATTAAAGTCTTCATAAAGAAAAATGAAAGATTGAAGAGATGAAATTTCGGACTTAGTTCTATTCTTCTTTTTTCTTCTCTCTATTTGTTCTCTTACTCTCCTGTAGGGCTACAAGCTATCCTACCCCGCTCAACTAGCCCACGCCCTCGACTTATCTCCAAGCTCTGCCCTTTACCTCCAAATCTGCCACCTGGCCTCACCTAATCCTTCACTACCGTTGCTTCTTGGTGACTCACATAGCCTCCTCCTCATGCTCGTCTAGCTAAGCTCTAGTTGTCGCCTGCAGCCTGATTGGTCCCATGCCAGTGCCACAACACTGCCTTCTTTTTGTAGCCCCTTGTTGATAATGCTCAAACCACTGCACTGCCCACTCCTGAGCATGCCAGGCCGATGGCTCCCAATCTGAGACACTAGCATCCACTGACTCCTCTCCCTCGTCATGCTTGTGCTCCTTTGGCAAAATGCTTGACCTCGCCTTTGGCCTTTCTTGCCTTGTGGCCACCCCACCATAAGCCGAGACCAAATCCGGCCAAATTCGGCTGTATTCGACGGGAGGAGGAAGAAGACAGGAGCCCAATCCCCTATCTTTGTTATATGTTGTTGCTAGGTTTGGATCTGATCAAGATCCAGTTGGATCCCCTTGTGAGATAGGGGGGCAGAGCTGCCCCCACCTTATTGCCAGGAAGTTGGGCTAGATTTGGCTATTTTTTGGTCGAATCTGACCATTTTTCGACCAAATCTAGTTGGAGAGAGAGTTGGACCACCTTGGCCAAGCAAAGTTCAAGAACAAGGATAAAGAAGAGACACAGGAGCAAGAGAAGGAGGAAGAAAGAAATAGGAAGAAAAAAATGTTGCTGAAAAAAATTGACTAATAACGTCTTGCCTCGACTTTTATTTGTGCCAGCACAATCATGGCCATCCACAGTCCTTTGGTGTGTTGACAAACTCCACTAACACTGTGATCACCCATAATCCCTCGAAGATGGTAAACCTTTGATACTATTGTGGTCACCCACAACTATTTGAAGATAGTAATCATCGTCACACCAAGTCAGCCTTTGGACTCACACTCAACTAGTCTTTGGGCTCACACCCAAGCAAGTGTCCGATCTCACACTCAACCAGCCTTCGGGCTCATATTCAGCCAACCTTTGGGCTCACACTCAATCAGCCTTCGAATTCGCATCCAATTAGCTTTCAGGTTCGCATCCAAGTTAGTCTTTGAGCTCACATCCAACCTAGCATTCGAACTTGCATCTAAGCCAACCTTCGGGCTCACACTCAATTAGCTTTCAGGCTCACATCCAAGTTAGTCTTTGGGCTAAGGTTCGCATCTAGACCAGTTTTTGGACTCACACCCAGTCAACCCTCAAGCTTGCACCTCTAAATTAGCTTTTGAGCTCACGAACTAAGCCAACTCTCGAGTTTGCATATTTAAGATTAGGTCACGAGTTTGTCTAAAATTATTATAATAGCCAAAGACTCTTAAATCAAACTACTTAATATGAAGTAACTCAATCATATTAAAATTGAACTCAGCCAAAATAAATGAATAATGGCCAAGTTGACTCAAATGGACCCAAATTGAGCTGGACCTAAAAATCTAAATTCAGTTAATTTAAACTAAATTAACTCAGGCTTAACCCTAATCAGACTCAAGATGGATTAATTTAAAATCAAGTTGAGTTTAAATTAAATCCAATCTGGATTAAACTAAGCTCAAATCAAATCTTGATTAGGTTAAATCAAGTCTAGACTAAAAGGATAACTCAAAGTCAAATTAGAATCAAGCCAGACTAAGCCTGAACTAAAATAAAGTTGAACTAAGTTGACTTGAATTTGAGCCAAAGTCTATCAAGATGCAAACCGAAACTCGATAAAGGTTCAACATAAGATTAAACTTGACTCAAGCTAAATAAAATAAAAATTGAATACTAAACATTGAACTAAATCGAATTAAATTCAAATTAAAATCAGTACTACTCCAACTAGAGTTAATAATCAGTATTTGATGAATGTCCTTCAAAAAATTGATATTATACTTGGTGGATTAAATTTATTACTAAATATTAAGTGATTTTGACATCTCACATGGTTCCCTTAGTTATGCTATAAAGTATCAGTACGAACTCGATTATCAAAGATTTTGGAAATATACCAGAATATATTACTATCTTCTAAGAAGAAGTTAGTAAATCACAATTTAATTAAGTTTTAAATATTAAGTTGAATCAATTTCAAACACAAATCAAAGTTGAATGTTAAACTGGTTTTGAACCAAACTCGGATCCAAACTATATTAGTCCCGATAGAACTAAATAGGGTTAAACCGAGTCCTACTGGGTATACTAAACCTTTGGCAATACTCTGAGTCTATGAATAAAGGATGATATTATTATCCTAACTCGAACTAAAATTAATTTAAATAGAATTAAATAAGATCAAATTAAGTCTCACTGGGTGTGTTACAGAATCCATTGACTACATTTCAAAGCTAAGCCAATTGAAAAGCATTGACAACGCTTCAAGCTAAATTGAACTAAGGTAGGCTCAAATTTGTTTAGTTAGTCAGCCACAATGCCTTATTCAAATGAAGTCAACCAATAACACACTTAAAGCCGTTGGCCATATTTCAAGCTAGTCAACCTCACAAGTACTTGATAATGTAGTTCTCAAGCTAGTTGATCTTACAAGCAATTAATGACATAGTCTTGAAAGCTAGTCAACTCCACAAGCAGTTGATGATGCAATCCTCGAAGGTAGTCAATCTCACAAGCAATTAATGACACAGTCATCAAACTAACCAACCCCAAAAATAATTGGTGATGCATTATTCAAGGTAGTCAACTTCACAAGCAGTTGATGACACAACACTCGAAACTAGCCAATCTCATAAGCAGTTGATCATATATCTCTCAAGCTAGTTAACCCCAAAAGTAATTGACAATGCGATTTTCAAAGTTATATCTAATCCTATAAGTTGTTAGTGATGCTAACAAACCAAATGAAGTTATCGCCAATGCTCAAAGTTATTAGAAATACTTCAAACTCCTTTCATTCTTTTCCACATCCCATTGGATGATGTCATTAACACTTACTAGAGATTGAGTCAATATGAGTTAGAAGCCATATAGTCTAGCGCAGGGGAGCTGGGTAATAACTTAGAGCTTTTTTTTCACTCCTTTCCCTTTCCTTTTCTCATTTCTTTCAAATTTTCTATAATTCCATATTGAAATTCATTATAAAGTGAGGGCATACTCTTACTTAAGTCATGGATTATTTATTAAAATTAATCAAATATTTTTTATTTTTATTTTTTATATCTTTACTTTATTAGTTAGGTTTCTTATTTTAGAAGATTCCTAATAATTATTTAGGTTTAACAGCAATAGTTTGTGTTTGTTGGAAGTCAATATTCACGTAATACTTAATAACATACTTTAAATTAAAATAAATTTTGATTTGTGATTTAAGTTACTCCTAAAGTTTCCGCTATCTCGAATCGCCGAAATCAATCCCACAATAAACAAAAATGATATTATTTTCAATCACTTTTACTTTTTTGCTAATGAAATAATTCCTAAGTTATTGGAAGGACATAATTATTCCATGTGATAGAATTAGGCACAAATGTATAGACCTCAACCCCAAATTTCATGAAAAATATGTTTTTGGCTCCCCTAATGAAAAATTCAAAATGGTAATTTAAATTTATTAAATTTCATCCATTCCAATAATTTTGAGTTTGAAATATCAAAATTAAAAATTAAGAATTTAATTTTTTTTATTTTTTAATTATTCAATTTCGATTAATGATCAAATGTCGCCCTAGTATAGTAAGATAAAGTAAAAGAAAAATTCACAAATTGATTATTTCATTTTTGACGTGAAGAGTAATATTATATATTTTTATTTAGAAATCAAACCAAACCAGTTCGAGATCGACCTAATTCTTGTGGTTTTTAAAATGAGTTTGGTTTTTCAAAGAATCAGACCGCACCCCACCAGTCCCGGTCCGCTTTTACTGGCCGGTATGGGCCGGTTTTTGCAACAAAGATTGAAACTCGATTCTAATAAACCGTTGTCCCAGCTGCAGTCATACGCCAATCCTCAACATTTGTTGTTGGAAACTTCAGCCCCAAGGGCATTATAAGAATCCTACAAAGCAGGCGGTAAACTCATCTCATGGAATAAAATCACGCCACGTCATAGATCTCGAGGCCGATTAAACAGTTAAAAATGTTAATTAGGCCGGGGAGTTATTTAATAATGGATGACCGGGGAGTTCGTTGGCGGCATTATTTTTCGTGGGGCAGTTTGGGGAATGGAGGGGAAAGCGAGAGCGAGAAGAGCAGCAGCAGGTGGCGTGCTTTCACATGGCGGCGATGCCGATCGGGCCCCATCCGCCGCAGCCGCCCAAGCTTGATCCCGCTTGTCCGGACCCCCGCCGCCCGGCGATGGCTGAAGACAAGGTGCCCCCTCGCCGACCGCGCTCGGATCCGTCTTTTTTTCGCACAAATCTGAGCTGATTTGAGTTTTGTCTCCGATCTCCAGCGTTTTTGGCTTATTCACGGTTTTTCGTGTCCGATCTGGTGTTTGGTGGTGCCGGTTTGGGGGAATGATGGTTTTCGTGATTGATGTTGTTAGATCTCAGTTTTCTGAAGGTTTTTGATGCGTTTTGCGTGTTGTGGTTTGGGATCTCGTGATTTCTCGCAATTGGGAGCTTCTCCGGTTCGCGTTAGGATTTGGCGTTGAATTTTTATGGCCTTTAGTTGCGTGTTTTGCTTGGATTCTTGCCAAATATGCGCATTTCATATACTGGGTTCCCCTGTTGATTACTTCAGAGGATGCCCGTGGACTTCATTTCCCAGGTTTGGCTTTCTCTTGCAATTTTTCCTGTTTCTAGTGCATATTTAGCGCAATTCAATTCAGATCTTTGGAGCTTCTTCGGAAGTGATGGTTGGTGATTGGTGTTCTGGTTCTTCTATTATCTATTTTCTTGTTTTTGTTGTAATTTTGAAGCTTTTTGATGGCAATTGATGGATTGTTTCATAGTAATTTGAGTGGACTGCATGGTTATAGGAAGCGTCTGTCATAGAGAGTAGCGATCCAGTCACGGGTCATATCATCTCCACCACAATTGGTGGCAAGAATGGTGAACCTAAAAGAGTAAGTAGCTGCGTTATTTTGGTTTGGTTCAGTTGATTATTCCATCAATTCAGCTAGAAGTGTGACATTTTGACCTGTGTCGTTGTGCATTTTCCTCGCAATTTGCAGACGATCAGTTATATGGCGGAGCGAGTAGTGGGGACTGGGTCATTTGGCATTGTGTTCCAGGCAAAAATCTAGTCCTGCAGCTATGAATTCATTGGACTTTGTTTGTCACTTAGCTGTTAGATTTGATTATGTTTTGGTTGCTTCTCTGTAGGCCAAATGCTTGGAGACTGGAGAGACTGTTGCAATAAAGAAGGTTCTGCAGGACAAGCGATACAAAAATCGTGAGCTGCAGCTGATGCGCTGTATGGATCATCCTAATGTGATTTCTTTGAAGCATTGTTTCTTTTCCACCACAAACAGGGATGAGCTGTTTCTGAATCTTGTGATGGAGTATGTACCTGAGACATTGTACCGGGTTCTGAAGCATTACAGCAATATGAATCAGAGGATGCCACTTATCTATGTGAAACTATATACATATCAGGTGTGATTTTATGCTGTCTCCTTTGTACTTGTGTGGATATTTGGAGGCAAGGCGTTACTTGGATTGTTTAATGCAGATATTTAGAGGGCTAGGTTACATTCATAATGTTCCAGGAATCTGTCATAGGGATGTGAAGCCCCAAAATCTTCTGGTATTGTATAATAATGACTAAATGTAACTGTTTGTTATGATCTATTGGCCTTCTTTCTCAAATCTATAATTGGCATCATGCAGGTTGATCCTCTAACCCACCAAGTCAAGTTATGTGATTTTGGAAGTGCAAAAGTCTTGGTAAGCTTTTACTCTATTGTAAAATCCACTAAGTGCTTTTGTAAATCTTTAAGTACAGAGATCTCAAGTATTGCTTTTTTGCAGCTGTAGAAGACAGATATAGCTCATAAATCTCAAAAGAATTTTTGAAAAACACCTCAAGATATTGTTAAATGGATATTTTCTATATTTTTCCAATTATCTTGATACTTAGTTTTCATACTTCAGTGTGACAGCTAAACCAATTTCAACTGGCATACTGTTTTTGCTGCTTGACAAGTTTGCATTTGATGTTGGGAATGGCATATATTTCTTTATATTCCCTTAGTTCTTTTCATTCTTTTAACACATTTTTGATGCTCCTTTTTTGGACTTATTTTTAGTCTTCATTAGTAGTTAATTGTAACTCTGATTTGTTAGTTTTCAAATCTTGTTCTGCGATTGGTTTGCATCCTAAACTACAATCTTGTATGTTGGCAAGTCTTTTTACTAGTTCCAATCTTGCTTGAATGTATCCTTCGCCAAATGAACCTTATGTGGAAAGTGTAATGTCTGCTTCTCCCCAATGTGCATAAATTGAACATTTCATTTGTGTAGTGCATGGATTTTGGAAATCAACTAGGTCTGGAACAATTTGAGATGCAAATGAGATGGTTACGCCTAATAAAGGGATATTGTTCCTCTATATCCATTTACAGGAAGCACTTCAAAGATTAATGCTTTAATAACAAAGGGATTGGGTTAAATTGAAATAAAATATTTGCTGGTTGTCGGGGCCCTAAACTCATGAATTATTTGCTTCAGAAGGTGCTGAAGGAATCTATATTCTTCAGATAGCAACATTTATTATACTGGAATAATCTTATTTTTGTTTGCCCTTTTGAAAGTTTACATCATGTATGTAGTGGTGTCCTTAAAAAGGCTTAAACCCTTTGGTTTTGTGGTTACAGTAGACTCTGTCTTGATGCACTGGAAAATCCTACTTTGAGAAACCCTATAATGCATATCTCTAGTCGGTAAATAACTTGCTAAGAATCCTTATACTTCTGAAGTCAGTTATTTTTAAGGTTACAGTGAAGTGATAAAATAACATCGGGGCAGGGCAAGGATTTATGTTGTAGCTTAGGACAGCCTAAAATATTTGGCTATTCTGAGTGGGTTAACCACATTAATTAACCTAGTTTCAGCCATGTTTGGCTTGAAAACAGCAAGGTTAATCTGGGTTAATGTAAGCTACTCTGAGTTGAACTCGTATCTTAAACCATTAAACAGCAGTTGAACAGTGTTAGAATTCAATGTTTAGAGCATTTTTCTTCTAGAAACAAACCATCTTTGGCAGTCTCAGTTTCACTCGTATTCATATCCATCAGGATATTTTTCATTACATAGCTTTTCAAGCATGTTCGGTGTCCTGCATACATACACATGGATTTCTTGTTGGTTGATTCAAGCAATTTTTTTTTTTAAGCCAATGACTCAAATTGTGATGTGTCAGGTAAAGGGAGAACCAAATATTTCATACATATGCTCTCGATATTATCGTGCTCCAGAGCTGATATTTGGTGCAACAGAATATACAATGTCAATTGATATATGGTCAGCAGGATGTGTTCTTGCTGAGTTACTTCTCGGTCAGGTTAGTCATCCTTATTTAATTTGCCTCATGCCATATTTTTAGCATTATTTCAAATGCATTTATGTATCAAATTATTCACTTATTGTTCAAACTTTTAACTTTTGCTAGCCATTGTTTCCGGGTGAAAGTGCAGTTGATCAGCTTGTTGAGATAATCAAGGTATAAGTCTGCTTATAGCTTGCAATATTGTCAATGGATTTCAGTAGTAAATAGTTCTGTTGCTTGTAGGTCCTTGGTACTCCAACTAGGGAAGAAATTCGCTGTATGAATCCTAATTATACAGAATTCAGGTTTCAGCAGATCAAGGCTCACCCATGGCACAAGGTAAACTTTAGATTCAATACCTCACCATGTGTTGAACACTATTTTCAGCATTTTATTCTGCAAAATTCCAACATGTTGAAGGACATAATAGTAATATCCAGCCAAATAAATCATTAATTTTACGGATTTCATTAATGAATCTTGACACCCATCAGCGTGTTTGAAATTCGTTTTTTGGCTTCTATTTTTTGAAAATGGAATCTATTTAGGATCTATTATTCAATCTGCTCAGTTGCATAGTATGCCACTAATTAGAGCCTTGGTGTAAACTGCTTCAAATTAGAATATAATGGGTTCAGTCTTTTGAACTTGTAAAAGACAATTTTCTGGGAGAAAGTTTAATGGTTTTATTTTACTCATATTTGTGCCTTCGGTTTGGTATAAGTTATCATAGGAACAAGGACTACACACTGGGATTGAGGTGATCCTGGATCTGTATGCAGCTAAATCTTTCCATCTCCTAATATGTGTGCTATCACAATGCAAGAATTGCTATCAATAATGATGCAATTTTCAAAGCATACAATGACATTTCTAACCTATAGGGAGAAGCATTAGTAGCGTCATGTGTTGAGATGTTACAAATGATGATTTATATGATATTGTCAAGCACGCACAATTTGCAAGCTGGGGAGGGCTCGACACTCTTTGAACAAGGCCTGTAGACCACAACCTTTTTTGTTTATCCATCTTCAGCATTTCTTGCTTCCTCATAAAATTGACTCACAGAATGAGTAGTACAGAACACAATTGGAGATGAAAAAATTAATACATCCGTCTATTTTTGAAGGACTGAATTTTATTGGACTTATTTGAAACTTTGGTAATATCCCTGAAAGATTTTTTTAAGAAATTGGTTGTTTTAACTTTTTTTATTTACTCTAGCCATCATCCTGCATAATTATCTTATCTGTTATTGTTCTACTGATGTGTTAAGTTGGTTTCAGATTTTCCACAAGCGGATGCCTCCAGAAGCAATTGATCTTGCATCAAGGCTTCTCCAGTACTCCCCCAGCCTTCGGTGCACTGCAGTAAGTTCTTCACACAGCTTGAGTGGGCTTGTGTCTTAGTGGGTAGTGGTGCATATAACACAAATGCCATTATTGAACTGTTTGGGATCTGTCCTCCATGAAGAATTGTGCTAGAAATGTTAGATTGTTACTCAAATTTCTTGAGTTGATTTGTTGTTCATATCTGTTATGATATTTTTTTTTTTTGCCAGAGATAATCCCAAATTTCGCACTGTTTTTGGATTTCAGAATTTCAGCATATTGTCTGCAATTCTTTATTGTAAAATACGACTCTTTTTGTAAACTAAAAAGTTTTTAAGTCATCATTTGTTTTCTGCTGTGTTTTGTAATCATCACATGTGAGTAGTACTGTTACTATCTTTACATTGTATTGGAAAAAAAGACTTTGCTTATATGCTTTCATGGTTTGTGGTGCTCACTGGTGCTTAGCCTTATATGATTTATGGATTGCAACAATTGATGAATATGCAAGTTTTTGTCATAAACTTTCTCAACCTTGTTCAAGTGTTTAACCTGTTGAGCTTCTATGTTTAATTGTTTATGAAAATAATTTTTGAACAAATTGTGTTGACCTATAATGTCATACCCCACTGTTCTACCTTGCACTAATAGAGAAGGAACTCTATTATCAAGAACTTAAAATCCTGTTTCAGGAGAAACCTTGGGTTATTTTGCTGCATGTTCTAGAGAGATTTTTGCTTGTTGGGTTATCTCAAGTCTGCTGTGTTGAGTTAGGACTAGTTTCTTTGTATAGTCAACGGCTCAACCCAAGTTTGCTTATTCACAGTTATTTACTTCGGCTGACCTCTGTTGCTACTAGTTCATTATGTTCTAAGTTAGATTCAAGTTCAACATTATTATTTCTGAGTGCATTATGTGAAAATTAAGTTGTATAGTTTGTGTGGTTGACAAAGGATGATAAGTAGATTTCTCTTTTTCTTATTGTCTAACATGTAATTTTTCGCTGCAGCTTGAGGCTTGTGCCCATCCTTTCTTTGATGAGCTACGGGAACCAAATGCACGTTTGCCAAATGGTCGTCATCTGCCACCACTTTTCAATTTTAAACAAGAAGTAAGCTGCTTAACTTGTAGAACCCCTTTTCATTCATGATTGTTTTTATTTTGGATATATGCAAGGTTGGATATATGCAAGGTGTTTTTAGTTTTTCAAGGCACAAAGGAAACAAATAATTTTGTATTTGGCAATGTTCCTTTCTCACTTGTTACCAATAGTATCTCCTAAATTTGAAACATGCTAGTTTCCTTTTGTGTTGGTTTTGTTTGTGTGCGTATGTGTATATTTTGATAGTGAGGCATAAATATAAATTAAAACTTCTATTATTCATAATTTTGAGCAGGGATACTTCGTTGGTAGTAACCAAGATGTATCAAAATGTGTCCTTTATATTGTAAATGGCATCTCTGGAGTTCTTTATTTATTTTACTTGTCTATCTGTACCTTCTTTCCCACAAACCAGAGACAGTAGTTTGTCATTTTGTTTTTTATGCTAAGACCCCAGTGCCAGTCAAAATTAAACATTTGAAGTCATGATATACAGCAATACTTTTGGTGTTGATTATAGCCGAGCTGATATCATTGCCCTTATATTTTTTGCAGTTAGCCGGTGCGTCACCAGAGCTGATTAACAAGCTGATACCTGAACACATAAGACGGCAGGCTGGTCTCAGCTTCGTTCACCTGGCTGGAACATAATTAGTCTTTCTTCTTGATTTACTGCAATTGAAGGGAGGCCATTCTGGGTTTTTTTCTCCATGCACCTAAAGTGTGCAAGAAACTGGAAAGCTTTACTGGTGGGCAGCTCATTTTGCTGGATAGCGTGCGTATAATGTATTTTCCATCCGGCCAAATTTCGTTCCTGTACATGTATAATAGTGGTCAATATGGCATAAAAGCTTGAGTATGGTACTGCTGAATTTTGGGGCAAGTGGCTGGAGGAACATATAGTGACAGGCCACAGCCATGTAATTTCCCTTGTGTTCATGTGATCTGTAGTGCTTGTCTTATGTAGTCCAGATTTGTTTGAAGCTGGTTCAATTTGTGTAAATGCTTGTTAGGTTGTGAGTGAGCATCGCACTAAACCTGGAGATGTATGTTATTCTGTACAAGTTGAACTTAATACTAATTATTTATTTTATAATGTATTTCACTAGTGCAGCCCTCTTTTCAGCCCAAGATTTTTGTTCACTCATTGCTAAGACAATGTTATGCTATTAATCTAAGGGTTGCCACTTTCTTGGGAGTGCATTTGGAATCACATTTGGGTATTGATTCTAAATGGCCACGTCTAGCAGAGAGATATTGGACCCCTCCCACACTCCAAACAATTCAAATAAAGGTGAGCTTTGACTGCTTCCGATAATGAGGTCTTACTAGAATAGTAAATCATTGATGCACGACTCTAAGATGATCATACTTTAATTCAAATCGGCAATATTAAAGCTCAACTGAACTCAAATGCTTACCCAGTGATCTAGTACTGCTATTAAGGCCAAAATAAACTATTTATGAGTTACACAATGGTTCAATGTTGTTGCATTAGATTGCTTCATCTTTTACTGCCAAACTGTCAGATCACAAAAAAGTGCTGATGAATCCTGTAGCCCACCCCCTTTTCCTGAATACTAAATGCACAATTCCTTCAATAGCACTGCATAAAGGACAGAAAATTCAAGAACATTTGTTGATTGAATAGACAGAAACTGATCTCTTCTTGTCACATCAGGGAATTGTCAGTCAGCGATGACATATTCAAAGTTTATGAGCTGTCTACAAGACAAACAAAAAAAAAAATGGTTTGTGTTGGTCAAGTGCCAAATAGCACAAATCTTACATATCTGAATCGAAGGATGTTACTACCATAAACAACCATCAGAAGGCAATAGATAACATATTGTCCTGTTCTCGACTTTCATTGTCAAAAATGGTTCAAAACTAGACATAGACTTCAATTTGAGAGAGAGGTGTTGATGGCATAACAAGTACCATTGAATACGACAAAGGAAACTTTCCAAGGCCCGCCTCATGGTATCCAAGTTGAAAGAGATAAGTTGAACAAGTATACATATTTGAGGTTCATCTTATACAAAAAATCAACCACGCACATGTGTCAAGTCTTTTAAGGTATGCTAAAAAGGCACGGAACTTGATTTTATATCAAATGGTTGCAAAAGAGGAGACAATAGAGGAAAATAACTAGATGTGCAACAAAGTAGAAAAATGGTTCCCACTAATACAAAGATCATTTTGCTTAAAAGCCGAGAAAGATGACCTCAAACATCACCAATACTAAGTTGGTCACATTTTTGATAATAACTGCAGAAGGGCAATTAGCTAGACAAGAGAATCAAAAGACTTATATGTTTCAGGAAAAGTAACCTGATGAGCAAACCTGAAACCAGATGGTAGTGTCATTGTCTCCTATAAAGCCTATTATGTGTCATTTGCTGAACATAACATCAGCATAGTTTTTGTCAGGTCCAAACAAAACAAACAAAACAATGCCATTTTCAAATAACCATTGCATATCATTAAACCAAAGATGACAGAACACAACTGATATAGGAAATATTTACATTGTCTCATCCCATAACAAATAATAGAAAGCAGATGAAGTGATGAATAACAAGCTCATGGTGATCCTATTGGGTCATCAGAAAATCTTCAATCGCACAACATATTTCCTGCCAACTATAGTAGATAGACCCACAATATGCTGAGGGAAGTAACAGGACGAGAAACAAAAAAATGATGCTAACATTTTTTATGAGATAGCCAGTATTACCAATGCAAAAGCCAGGTTAACAATGGGCAAAAATCATTTGAAGCCCATATAAATGACTAGGAGAGTAACATGGCAACAGTCCACATACATAAACTTGTAACAAGTCTCATAAGACAACAAAATTTGGTTGAATTTCAGAACTGCACTGAAGGTGCCTTTGTTTCTTCTTTTCTGCCCCTGAAGTAATACAAGAGTTTAGCACAGTAACAAATGCTCTCCAGCCTTTTAAATCTAACTTTCTTGACTGGAAACAATAACCATTGCTTTAGTCCTGCATACTTCAAAATAATTGAGTTATTTATGCCTTTCTAGATGCTTAAAAATGCAACTATTTTACTCTTTCCAGGTCATCCAACATAGGCAGATCATAAACAACATGAATCTTGGACTAATTTATCCATGGAGAGGATCACCATGTTGTCCAAGCTTTGGTTGTTCACTGGAATGCTCCTATCTGCATCTTTGGAAGGAAGTCATCCATAAAGGTTTTTTGTGTGTGAACTCTCAAAGAAAAAATGATCATTGTTCTCCAGGCTGTTCTGACACAAGATGCAGTCAATATTTCCATGCCACTTTCCCCTAATCAGGTTGGTTATTATTAACTTTTTATAGTTGACAGCCAACAAACGACTTTGGCTTTCAGAGGACAGGGTAATTTCCATATGGCCCGAAGAAAGCCAGTTTTCAGATCCCTGCAAATCAGAAACTGGTAGAAGGATTTTGCAGTGAGGATCCCAACACACTGAACAACTAAAGTTTTGTGGATTTCTAGTTTGGTAATGATAACATAAGTGAGTCCTTTCCAGTTTAGCGAAAAATAGGGAATTTAACTTTGCTGAACAACAAAATTATATAAACCTTTGGACAATGGTCCAAAAAAAATATTTTCGAGTCAGAGAAGTCGATTACCCCTATTTTACAACTGGACTTCAAAATAGTAAATCATCTTCACTGTATGCTAGTCTACACCTAAAAGCCTGCTTGCCATTCCTCAAACAAAAAGCTGTACAGCAGCGATTCACTATCCCTGAAATAATAACACAAGGACGGAAAAACCAATCAAAAGGAAAATGAAAGCATATCTACAAATTAGGTGAACATTCAAGTTACTTTTAGAACAACTGAACATTCAAAACTGAGCTGTATTAATGAGCCTGAGCAGTATCCAACAGGATATAACCCTTGGCTATCCAAACCAAAGAATATGCATCTCTAAGACAAAGAACTAACTAGAAGCTATGAACACCTTGGCTGCAAATGGAAAATAAAAAGAAAACAGAGCATGAACAAAATCACACCTCAACTCAAGCGCTAGGAATCACATGATAAAGACTTCAACTTTTCCCGGAATTTTGGAATTTCCTTGACATTTACAACCAAGACGAGGCCCATAGGTTTGTAATTCCTTAGCTGCAATAGAAAGCAACTCCAACATCATAATTAGTTATCCCGAAAAGCCTAAAGTGCAGCAGCAGCTGCAACACATCGTTAAGTTTGGGTTATGTTCCTTAAGAGCTGGTGGGCATACAGTAAAGCACAAAACAAGTAATATACCAATAGAGCTGCTCCCTCTACAATGGTTTTTCATCAACAATTGCTACTGAATGCTGGTCACATCTGATATTATTGATTCGTAAAGAACCTCACTTATAATAGAGAAAGCCTTATCGACAAGTAGCATAGAAGTTATTTTTCTTCAAAGAGATGAAACATTTCTAATTAGAAATTATTCAAAATAACAACAATAATGACTCTGTACTTCTTTCACTATATCATTGTTCGGGTCCACTTTTGGCGAGAGTATGCATAAACTCATCGAACAAAAATCCATATTGGTTCATTGTTATGATGAAAGTCTATATCAACTCTCCTTCAGGTCTGAGAATTCAAGCTCATCTTGGAATCAGCTTTCTTAATTTAGAGAAGATGGTGCAACATAACAAGTCAAAAAATTTTAATTCCAACTAGCTTGTGAATTGTAGTCTAACAGGTAAAACTACAAGTTGAACCCACTCGGAACACACCAAACACTACATCAATTCCAGTGTCCGGACCAATTTTGACAACTTGGAAGATTAACCAATGGCATAAAAAAATAAAACACTGAAGGAGAGCAAAATAAATAAAATTGAGGGCATCTAGCAGCGTACCTCATGGGATTGACTGCTCAGCATGCAGATTAAAGATAAAAGAAAATGAAGTGAGCTGAAAATAGAAAAAAATGTATGAATAACATAATTTCCAAAAATAAAAAATGAATTTTGAATAGTTGAACACCAAGTACCTCTTGAAATATTTCATCTTCTGGTTTTATGTATACAATAGGCTCATCACGTTCATGATTTGGCTTTGATATATTTTGCTTGATATTTTTGCTCTACAAGTAAAACACAAAGCATAAAAGATATAAAGAATATGGAGTTAAGGAGAGTGAAAAATTAACAAAGATCACATGACATTATCCATATCAGTAATTTTCATTTCTAGTTTTACCCAAGTAGTTTATGAGGAAAAGAAAGGCAGATGAAATTTCCAACTAAGCTTACCAAATTACAGCTTGATCACTGATGTGCAAATGACAATCTAGGACAGCAGCTGAAAAGAGAAGAATAAAATTGGATATGAACGCAGCATACCATGTAGATTTTGCAACTAGGATGTAGTACTTGAAACGGAAGGAATCCCTGAGCTCCTGCGTAGGCTTTAAGAAATAAAACAAGATAATCAACAGTAATCATTTCATTCATTAGTGCAAATAAACTCACAAAAAACAAACATTAACAAACATGCAAAACAGCAAATAACATCAAACCTCGTCTTCTGTCGCCCAAGATATCTCATCAAACAGAGCATCATACAAAGGAGGCACTAACTGATGAGGACAATTGACGAACCGCCGAGATACCAAGATACCAACTTCACTAGCTTTCTCGTCCAGCAGGGATCTCAACTCCTTATTCTCATCGACACACACTTCAAGAAGGAACTCTTTAAGCTCACCGATGCATTTGTGTCCCTAGTTGAAATTCCATTGCAAAGTTCATCTTTTTGTTGAAGTGAAAACCAGAAAAGAAAAAGCTTTCGATTCTTACGGCATTTCTCCCGAGGTTGAATGTGCTGATGACGGCAAAAAGACCTTCTTCATCATCATCAGCAGCAGCAGCAGCTGCATCACTGTCCTGAGCGCTATCCTGATCATCACCATATGGCTTAACAATGGTCCCGACGTTGGTCTGCTCAAGGATGAGGCCGACGAACCCGCTGATATCCCCGGGTTTGCTGTCCAGATAGTTCTGGAGCAGCAGCTTCACTCCATGGAAGTCGCTTGGCTTCGGATCGAAGAACCCGAAGTCTGCTTGGATGATCTCCACCTTCCAAAACAAAATCACGAATCATAGGATTACTATCAATTATCAAACAAAGACAGAATCTTTGGCGGTTTAGATCCACAACGCTCACATCTTGCTCCTCCTTGTGGTTATCGGTGTATGTTATAACTTCTGTACTAAATTAGTCTCATATTAAATATTTTATAAATAAAATTTAATATATATAGTGAAAAAATTTCATATTCTATGACATTAAGTTTTTAGGATGATTTAGTGTTTGACTCATTATATTAATATAATTTAATATTTTTTCGATTCCCCCAATAAATAATATCAGAACTTCATGTTCAAAACTGTGCAAACTCTTAAAAGCAAAATTACTGAATTGAGTCGCATGTTAGTTTCTCTTAAAAAAAATCAAAAAAATAAAATAAAAATCCGTTAGTATGGGTCACACGGTGAAAGTGGTCGAGTAAAAGAGTTCTTAATTAAGAGTGTTAAAATTGATATTAAGGGGGAGATTGTTATAATATAAGGTGTGATAAATTAGTCTCATATCGGATATTGGATAGATAAAATCTAATATATATATAGTGAAAAAGTTTAATATTCCATGAGCTTAAGCTTTTAAGATGTTTTGGTGTTCGGCTTAATATATTGATTTGGTTTGACACTCTTTCGACTCTTCCGATAAGTGTAGTTATCATCATTGTCGGTGGAAGAAGATCACAAAGCAGAGCGTTAATTTAGTTGTCTTAATTAAATTAAAATTTATATTAAAAAGTAATTTAGTGAACCTAATTATTCTTTGTATTTATCTTCTATTAGAAGACTTGAATTAGTAGAAGTCTTATTTGAGTCAGTCTTCTACTTTAACTCAAATTTAGTTAGGCCACATCTATAAATATCATATTCATGTTAGTGTTTCATATAGTAAAATAGATAGACATAGATCAAGACTCTCAAAACGTATTATGACGACTAGCCTACTTAGTCTCCTGTGAGAGTTAGTGATATTAGAGTTTCGTCTTCATCATTATAATCTTTTCTTTCTTTTTCATTAATACAATATCCTCTGGATTGTCTTTACCAGTGGAGTAGGTCGTAGGCTAAATCACATAAATTTTTTGTATGTTTTTTTTCTTGTTTTCTATTCTTCTTCTAAATCGTAAATTGTGGTGGATATCGATATTTAGTGCAATAAATTGGTATCAAAGCTTGGTTCAATATATCTACTACGAAGTTCGATGTAGAAAAATTTAATGAAAAGTAAGAATTTTCTATTTGGCAAGCAAGAGTTTGTGTAATTCTTACTCAACAAGAGTTGAAAAATACATTGGAGGATGTCAAGCTTGAAGATATCACCAAAAGTGTCTGAAAAAATCAGAAGGCTAGTGCACATAGCACAATCATTCTCAGTATCACCGATGAGGTATTTTATTCATTTTTTGATGAAACATCACCTTCATAGTTATGAAAAAAGTTGAAAAAATAATATATAAATAAGTTTATCTCAAATCGAGTTTACCTAAAGTAGAAACTTTTTAATTTTCGAGTGAGAAAAGGTACGAATATAGTTGATCATTTTAATGCTTTCAATAAACTAGTCTCTTAATTATTAAGTATTGATGTTAAAATTGAAGATGAAGACAGGACAATTATTTTATTATCGTCTCTACCTCCTTCTCTTGAGAATCTGAAGACTACTCTCATGTATGGCAAGGATTTAAAATTTGACGATATTTCTATTGTCCTTCTATCTAATGAATATTTAAAAAAGATTGAAGGAAATGTATCACACTTAGAAACATTGATTGTCAGAGGTCGTGCCAAAGAAAGATCAAAGACAAGTTGTTTTAGATTCAAATCCCAAGAAATAAATTGCAAGTATTGTAAGAAGATGGGACATGTAATTAAAGAGTGTTGGAAGCTCAAAGTAAAAAAAAGAGAAAGAATCTTAGTTTAAAGAACAAGCCAAAGAACAAGTGTCAATTGCTGAAAGGAGTTCTAATGATGATTATAGTAATATTCTCTCTATTAGTTATAATTTTAATCATTACTATAATACTTGAATTCTTGATTCTGATTGTTCTTACTATATGTGTCCCAATAAGCATTAGTTTGAAGACTACAAGTCTTAATAGTGGTTTAGTTTTGATGAATAATAACAATCCATGCAAAACTATTAGAATTGGAATAATCAAAAGTAAGATATTTGATAATATTATTAGAACTCTTACTGATGTTAGACATGTTCCTGATTTGGAAAAAAATTTTGATCTCTTTGGATGTTTTGGATTCTGCTAGTTATAAATATTCTCTTGAAGATGAAGTTCTTAAGGTTGCTAAAGGCTTATTGATAGTAATAAAGGGCCTAAAGCATGAAAATTTGTATGAGTTAGTAGAAAAAATTATTGAAGGTGGAACAATAATTTCTCAAGTTTTTTCTGATATGACTCACTTGTGGCATATGCGTCTCAGTCATATGAGTGAGTAAGGTTTAACTGAGCTCAACAAATGAAAATTAATAAAAGGTCTCAACTCATGCAAATTAGATTTCTGCGAGTATTATCTTTATGGTAAATAGTCCAAAGTAAAGTTTAATACTAGTATTCATTGCATTAAATGCTTGATTAATTATATTCATTTTGATGTGCGGTGCTCTCCTATTTCATCAAAATCTGGTGCTTGTTATTTTCTTGGTTTTATTGATGATTTTTTCAGAAAAGTGTGAATTTATTTGTTGCATCACAAAGCGAAGTATTTTCTATTTTCAAATGGTCAAAAACTTCAGTTGAAAAAAGGACTGACAAAAAAATCAAATACCTTAGAAATGATAATGGTTGAGAGTACAAAAAAATAGAATTTCTCAAATTCTATGAAAATGAAGGCATCAAACGTCATTTTATCATCCCAGAAAAATCTCAACAAAATAGTATGGCTGAAAGGATGAACAAAACTTTATTGGAAAAAACACGTAGTATGCTTAGTACATGTAATCTTGACAAGAATTTTTGGGCAGAAGCAGCCAATACAATATGTTTTATTGTAAATCGCTCTTCTCAGATAGTCATTGATTATAAAACTCCTGAAGAGGTATAGACTGGTGAACCTGCAAATTATTCTTCTTTAAAGATTTTTGGTTACCCTGTTTATTTACAGGTCATCAAGGATAAGTTAGATGCACGTTCCAAAAAGTGTATTTTCTTGCGTTATGCCAAAGGTGTTAAGGGTTATCGTTTGTGAGATCCTACTAATTTTAATGTAATTATTAAGAGAGATGTAGTATTTGACGAAGGTATTATGTTAAAATCTTTTAAAAAAGGTTCTAGTGACATAATACAAGTGGAGGTAGAATATGTAGTTTCTTAAGAAGTTGATATTTAGAGTGTGTCAAACTCTCAAGAAAATTTTAAGAATCAAATTTCTGAGAAGACACCACTTTGAATATCTTAAAAAAATATAAAACTACACAAAAAGTATGGTTTTGAAGATATTGTATCTTTTGCTTTAGTTACTGACAATGGTAATCCTTTTTCCTATAAAGAAGCAGTGCAAGATAAGAATTCTTTTCAGTGGTAAGTTACTATGAATGAAGAGATGGATTTCCTTCAAAAGAACCATACTTGGGACTTGGTAAAATTACCAAAAGTTTAAGATGCCAAAATTATTGGCTACGTCGATTCAAACTATGCTGGAAACCTTGATCAACGATGATCGTTCATTGGTTATCTTTTCACTCTTTGTGATGGAACTATTAGTTGGAGGTGTACCTTATAGTCAATTGTGGCATTATCTATAACAAAGTCCGAGTATATAATAGCTATAGAAGTAGTCAAAAAAGCTCTATGATTAAAAGGATTGGCAAATAAAGTTGATTTTTCTCAATGTGTTCTTATTTTTTGCCACAGTCAAAGCACTATATACCTTATAAAGAATCAAATATATCACGCCAGATCAAAACACATAGATGTCTGATTTCACTTTATTCGGGATATTATTAAAGACGGCGAGATTTCTTTTCCAAAGATTTATACTTCAAGAAATTTTACTGATATGTTGACGAAAGTAATCCCAATTAATAAGTTCAAGCTCTATTTAGACTTGATCAATATTCAATGTCGTTGATTTTACCCTATGAGGCAAGGTGAAGACATCTGTTGAAAATTCAAATTCAAAGAAGAAGAGAATTCGAGTCAAAGTCAAAATTGTTGACTTAATTGTGTCTCAAATTAGAATTTTTCGGAGAGTCTTAATTAAATTAGAATTCATATTAGGAAGTAATTTAGTGAGCCTAATCATTCTCTGTATTGATCTTCTATTATAAAACTTGAATTAGTAGAAGTTTTATTGAGTCAATCTTCTACTTTGACTCAAACTCATTTAGGTCACATTTATAAGTACTCTATTCATCTAAGGGTTTCATAGAGTGAAATAGAAAGACATACATCAAAACTCGAAATGTCTTATAACGATTAGACTACTTAGTCTTTCTGTGAGAGTTAGTAATATTGAAATTTCGTCTCTATGGTTGTAATTTTTTTTTCTTTCTTACTAATATAATTTTCTCCTAATCCCTTCGACCAGTGAAATAGGTTATAAACTAAATCACATAATTCTCTCGTGTGTTATTTTTTCTTTTTTATATTCTTCTTCTGCATCGATATTTAGTGCAATAGGAGAGAGCCCCTTAATTGAGGTTTTCTGCTCGCAATTGGAGGTTTTAGGGCTCAATTTGGATGGGGGAAAGGAAGATAATGGATCGCGAGGGAGTGCCAACTACCGTGTACAGGCCGCCGCGAGAGAGAGGGATCGAGCAGCAAAGGGAGAGAAGCCAAGGAGAAAGGGCGGGCAATACGTACGAGAATGGCAGCATCGTTTCACTGGCCGGCGGTGGTTCATCGGCGGAGCGCCGAAGAGGCGACTCCGAGGGGATTTGGGGCTTAGGCTCTGGCCGCTGCGTACGAGAATGGCGACGCCGCTTTTGCTAGAGAGGAAGCGGAGAGAGAGCGAAGGATTTGAAGGCCTAGAGGGCGGCGGCGGCGGCGGACTCCACTCCAAACCAATCGGCTCGAACTCATGAATCGGGTTTGGACCGGACCGGTGTTACCAAAAACAAACTAAAGGAAAATCTCAATAATCCCCTGCACAATATTTGAATTTTCTGAAACACCCTCTGATTTTGCGAACTATTCAGAAAACTTTGGAAAGCCCCTGTTGTTACAATCGTCATTTGAAGTGAGGCAAAATAACCGTTCTATTCTTCTTTTTGTTTTGGAAACTAGCCGCAGTTTTGGATGAGAGCCTTTTCTTCTGCTCCTATAGAGGTGTAGTTGTTTGACTTCTTTCTTCACATTTTCTTCTCAATCTAGATGTCCTTATCAAATTATCCGCCCAACTATTTTTTTTATTGTTGTAATCATTGACTTATATTTGATACAGTTTTAGTCCTTTCATTCAGTGGTCTCTCTAAAAAGTGAAAAAAAAAAATAATAAACTTGAGAATGCAGGAAGGTTTATTCGATTTAATGAAAAATATTATGTGTATGTACTCAAATTGGATCAAGATGCATGTTTGAATCTAGGATTTCGATATATTCATATCAGAATGGATTTTTAGTAGTAAATGTGGATTAATTATTGACATTTTAAATTTTATTTTTATTCAGATTAAAATATCTTTGTTTATTTATGTATGATTTGATTTATTATATAATTCTAATGTTTAATTTTTTTTATAGGGTTATTATATATTGTGCAATGTAAGATATTATTGTTTATAGGAAAATTTTCCAATAACCACTGTCAATTTTTTAACTTTCTGAAAATTCTCATCTACTTTTTAAATTCTTCTTCAACTTTTCGAACATGACATAAATTTGAAAATTTTCCTATTATTATAGATGGTATTTTAGGTCCTATGAAATTATGATTTTACTTCTTTTTTTGTTTTGAAATTCATCAACAATTTTCGCAAAGGATTTTGTTCTCTTTGATGGTGTCACCCAAGTGCCAAGGACAAGAAGCCTTCATTTTTTATTTTTTATTTTTTATCAGTAAACTATCTATTTTATTGTGAATTTATAAAAAATTATCTACCTTATAAATTAGTAAAAAATCACTCATCTTATATTATAAATTCACAAAAATTAGTTCGGTTAAAATATTAAAAAAAATATTTTATTTTAATCACGATTTCAAGTTTCGGCTAGTATTTATGGTTTCCCTTTTCAAAAGTAAACTTTTTATATTTCGATATTATAATCATTTATAATTTATACTTATCCTAATAATTAAGGATTTAATTTGAGTCACATCTTAGCTCCTATCTATTTTTAAATTTAAAATTAAATTTCAGTAAAAGAAAATTTAAAATTATTTGATTGAAATCGAAACGAGATCGAAATGACCGAAACAACTGAAACGGATCGATTTCGGTGATCCCAAAATTAAAACTTAAAATCTTGATCTTAATTAAATTTTATCAATTAAATTAATATAAAAGACCAAATTATTCTTATTTAGTTTTATTTTAGATAATCGGTTTACAATAATTGGACAATTGATTCGATAAAATTAATTTTTAAATTTTTATCTTCATAAAATTGGACAACTGATTTTCATAAATACTGAAATAAAATAATTTCTTTTTTATATTAATTTAATAGTTGTTTAAACTAAAATCAATAAAAGTAATTTGATCTTTTTATATTAATTTTAATTTGTAAAGTTAAATTATAATAAATTATTTTTTAAATAGTTTAATCAAAGTGATTTTTTGTAAATTTATAATATAACACGAGTTTTTTTTTGCTAATAGTAATAATTTAGATAATTTTTTGTAAATTCATAGTAAAATAGGTGATTTTTTGTTAAATGTTTTTATTTTATTTTCACAAATAATATATATAAACAAATAAAATTATGAAAAGAGGCCAGAGGTGGCACCATGACTTTGGTGCACAAATTTTTTCGCGCACCATCTTCAAAAACAAACTAGAAAAATTATGAAACATGCTTGGATCTAACTATTAGCGGCATTGCCTAGCATATGTTTAGGAAAGACCTTTTAAACTAATCAATATTTAACAATTTTTTATTTTTATGCAAAAGATTTTGCATTATTAGAGTCACCGTCACATTGTATTATGCCAATATATATGCATTTTTCACCATGATTCTTAGACAATTTAGTAGAAATGCATTAGAACTCAACCACTCGATTACTTTAGCTTACTTAGTTTAGCAACCTCAAATTCAATCCTTACGGAATAGCAGAGAAAAATATCCCATCAAATACCTTTAACAATAGCTTTGGATCACAAAAAAATATAATATTCTTGGCATGTTCTCGTCAATCTTTTTTGTCGTCATCTAAACTATCTCTTGAATGAATAATGTCCGTAAGACTCCATCAAAAGTACTCAAAACTATTTTTAAAATACGAAAGAATATATAATTCTTGATATGTTCCCATAACTTCTTACCTTTTAGAATAATCATATGCAAACTTATTAGCCCCTAGATTAATTTATAATCCAATATTATTTAATCGGCTGTTGAGTTTTAAGTGTCTTAAACTCGAATTAGAGTTTGAGTTAAAGTAGGAATCCAAAGTTGGATTTAGATTTATATTATTAAGAATTGTAATTGAGTAAAACTCAAATCCAATAAGAGTCTATAAATATGTTATAATACATAGGGCTTATTAGGGGTGAGAAAAAAAAACCGGAAAATCGGTTAACCGGATCGTACCGGTTGAGAACCGTACCGGAAACCGGTTATTAGTGCAAACCAGCACGGTTCCAGTTCTGAAATTTCACAGAACCGGTTTTTCGGTTTCGGTTCCGGTTATTCGTTCTCTGAAAAATCGGTTAACCGGAACCGTATCGGTTTTCCTCTCTATATATAAAACCCTAACCCTAACCCCAACCCTAACCCTAATTGCACCGCCTCGCCCTCGCCTTGCCCTCGCCTCGCCCCTGCGCTCGCAGCAACGCGCCGCTGCCGCTGTCTCGGCCTCGCCCTCGCCTCGACCCTGCGCTCGTAGCAACGCGCCGCCGCCGTCGCCTCGGCCTCGCCCTCGCCCTCGCCCCCGAGCTCGCAGCAACGCGTCGACGCTGCCTCGGCCTCGGCCTCGCCCTCACCCCCGAGCTCACATCGACGCCGCCTCGCCCTCGCCGGTCGTCGCGACGCCGGAGATCCGGTTAACCGATTTTAGAACCGGTTTATAACCGGTTTAGAATCGGAACCGGAAAACCAGTTCTTCATCCAAACCGGTACGGTTCCGGTTCTCAATTTTTTGAGAACCGAAATCCGGTTCCGGTTCTCAATTTTTTGAGAACCGAAATCCGGTTCCGGTTCTCAAATGAGCAAAACCGGTCCGGTTAACCGGTTTTGCTCACCCCTAGGGCTTATGTGTGGCGTAGTATTGAGGTTGAACTAGAGAGAAATAGAGTGAGAGGAATAGAGAGAATAGAGAGAAGAGAAAGAGAGAGAGTGTTGGCTTTCGTGTGTGGGTCTTTCTAGTGCTTCTTTGTGGTCTTTGATAGTGGTTCATCGTGGTACTGTCTTGGAGATTCTCTCTGAAGGTGGAGGCATTGCCGAGACTTAGAGAAAGAGTTTAGTTGAATAAGAAAAAATGAAGTCATTCTTATAAACTCTTATAAAAGCCTTTATTTATTGATAGTAGATCTTTCGTTGTCTTATTTTGTTAATTTCTTTTATCTTGTATTACTTCTCGTTTCTTGTGTTGTTTAAGAATAAGGTGATTTGTGAACCTTCTACTGTGAATCCCAACAAGAGCCTAGAAGCAAACAACCACGATGGCAAAGTTCTTACTCAAGGTGGAGAAGTTTAACGGCAAGAAAATTTTACCTTATGACAAAAGAAGATGAAGACGGTTCTTACTTTTCAAGGTCTGCAAAAGATGTTAGAGGGAAAAGAAAAGAGGCCAGTCAAGATAAGTAATAAAGACTGGAAGGAGATAGATCAAAAGGCATTAAATTTAATTATTCTAAACCTGACTGATGAGGTTTTGTACAATGTCATTGACGAAGAGACGACGATGGATATCTGGACAAAACTCGAGAAGTTGTACATGTCAAAAAGCCTCACGAACAAGTTCTATCTGAAACAACAGTTGTATGGACTGTGTATGAGCGAAGGTACAATTATATTATATCACCTAAATGCTTTCAATAAGATTATCAATGATTTGCTGAAGGTTGATGTGAAGTTTGAAGAGGACGATAAGGCGCTAATTCTCTTGATGTCTCTTCCTACTTCGTACGATCATATTGTGACCACAATTCTTTATGGTAAAGAAACTCTCAAGATGGAAGATATGACAACTAGTCTTCTTTCTAATGAGAGAAAGAGAAACTCCAACATTAATATGGAGTTTGGTGAAGGATTGGTGGCTCACGAAAGAGGAAGATTAAGAGAACGTGGAGAAGGCAAGCAATGGTCCAAATCAAAATTGAAGGCAAAAGTACAATGCTATTCATGTAAGAAGTATGACTACATTAGACGGTATTGTCCTGAACATGGGAAGATAGAGTCCTCCAATATGATGACAACAATAGCGGATGATACTTTTAAGAATAGTGCAGATGGAGACGTTCTTGCAGTATCCGCAGAAATCGGCACTTCTGGTAAGTGAATTTTAGATTCCGGTAGTTCTTATCATATTTGCTCTAGGAAGGATTGGTATACTTTTTATGAGGAGAATAAGAAGAAAAGTACTATTTGGTTGGGCGATAATTCAGCCTATGAGATCGCTGGTATGGGAACAGTCAAAATTCAGGTGTTTGATGGAGCGATTCGTACTCTTACTGGGGTGAGGCATGTTCTCAAGATGCGAAGCAATCTAATTTCACTTGGTGTACTGGACTCAAAATGATGAAATTATTCAGCAAGAGATAGAGTCATGAAGGTGACACGTGGTATTAGAATCCTGATGAAAGGTGAGAAGTGCGGTAATGTTTATCGATTGATAGGGAACACCATTGCAGGTGGAGTTCTGATGGCTATAATAGTGAAAAGGAAGCATGATACTCAGAGTAATTTGATGTCTCCTCAAAATACTTTTACTACAACAGCAGACATAGGTCATCCGAAAAGCTTCCAAAAGGACAAAATTGTAGGCATGAAGAACAAATTCGAGGTTGGCTCGAGTTCGCATCTTGAAATTAGCTGAATAAGCTAGTAGCCCAGGAGCAGGGGCTGGATGAGAGATGACGGCTGAAGATTCGTGATGATGGCATGCCCGAGTTCAAGCCATGGTGGAGATTATTGAGTTTTAAGTGTCTTGAACTCGAATTAGAGTTTGAGTTAAAGTAGGAATCCAAAGTTGGATTTAGATTTATATTATTAGGAGTTGTAATTGAGTAAAACTCAGACCCAATAACAGTCTATAAATATGTTATAATACATAGGGCTTATATGTGGCATAGTATTAAAGTTGAACTAGAGAGGAATAGAGAGAATAGAGAGAAGAGAAAGAGAGAGAGTGTTGGCTCTCATGTGTGGGTCTTTCTAGTGCTTCTCAGTGGTCTTTCGTGGTGGTTCCTCGTGGTACTCTCTTGGAGATTCTCTCTGAAGGTGGAGGCATTGCCGAGGCTTGGAGAAAGAGTTTAGTTGAGTAAGAAAGAGTGAAGTCTTTCTTGTAAACTCTTGTAAAAGCCTTTATCTATTGATAGTGGATCTCCCGTTGTCTTATCTTGTTAATTTCTTTTATCTTGTATTACTTCTCATTTCTTGTGTTGTTTAAGAATAAGGTGATTCGCGAACCTTCCGCTGCGAATCCCAACAATCGGCTTCTCCCTATTTGAAGTCAATAAGCTAGTTAGAAAAAAGTTGATCAAGTCATTACCAAAGGTAGTCATTATTTAACCCTTAACTTGCACTTTATTTCTTTTAATGTCTTGTCAAGAGAGAGGCAACTATAAATACTTATTTTTTTGACCTAAAAATCTTATCATGTGGTCCCAAACTAATCCAGTTAACTCATTTATATGTCTAAACTTTATTCCAATCCTAGTTGTGATTTTGTGCCTTGTAGAGACTCATTTGCAAAAAACAAAACTTTTAGGGACCTATTTGCATAAAATCAAAATTTAAAATTCTTTCGCTTTCCAAAATGCACTAAAATACATTCATTGCAAAATCGTGTGGACTAAGTCATATATATTTTAATTTTAGGGACCTATTTGTAAATTATGATATAGTAGGATTAGTCTATAATAATCCAAAATTGTTGAACTTTTCTATAAAAATATATCAAAATTTAGAGAGGATTTGGCTGAAATCCATAAAAATTGGGTTGAAAAATCTAAGTTCTAGGGGATCTAATATGTTGGAGCCCATTGAGGCCTAGGTGCCAACTACACATTACCATATGTTGTCACATGCTACCATATTACAACATAATGGACTGTTACTAGCACTTTTGAAGCATCACCAATATCAAAAACGTGTTGGCATTGTAATGCTGATACTTTTTTGTAGCACTTTTGAATTGCCATTTCCATTTTGGGTCACAAACAGTATTGATGTTTTTAAAGCACTAATAAAAATCTTCTCTAACACTTCTTATGGTGTTAGAAATTTGCTAGTAGTTTTGTACTATCGTTGTTACTTCGCAACAATCACCATCAGAAAGAGACCCTTGGGGGCATTTATAGTTAGGCATCATTAATAATCTAAGGTGATATTTCTGGTGAAGTGTCGTCACTATAACCTATTTATGGTGCTTTATTGTAAGTGCCTTCAATAATCATTAGTAGCATTTTTTATGAAGCACCACCAATACTTCTTAATTTTTGCTAGCATTTTTTCTCAAAAGTCCTAACAAAGAATTGCTCAGTTTAATGATTGTATCTCTTTGCTAGCACTTGTAAAGCATCAATGAAGTATAGATGTCAGCACTTCTCTTTAAAGTGTCAAAAAAACTGCAAAAACTTATAATATCATTGCTAGATTTTAGAAATTTAGAAATTTATATTCAAACTTGAAGATGCCATGTTCAACAATCTTGATTAAAAAATATATCAACAGATTGGTGAAATCCATGTATATTCTTCATTTGTTATTAGTTTTTTTCACCATCATTGCATTAGTTAACCATTTGGGATAGTGAACCTTTTTGATAAATCTTGCATCGAGAAGTTTATTTACCTTCTTAATGATGGCCTTCTAGTGCTCTAGGAAAAATGTCTCTTTTTTTGCTTGATTAGTTTATAGCTTTTTTCGCTCATGAGCTTATGTTGCATGACTGAAGGATCTATGCCTAGTAAATTTTCAGGAGACCATGCAAAGATATCTTGGTTCTTCTATAAGAGTAGCCCATGTTCAATATAGAGGGGCTGAGAAGGCCGGCTTAGGTGAGGTCAGGGGCAAGATTAGAGATGGTAGGGCTGATGAATGTGGGTGTGGCTCAATAACGAGCATGAAAGTGACAAGAACAACATCATTGGGGGAGAGTCACACAGGCGCAAGAGATGACTTCCTCGATGAGGAGAAGTAGTTGTCGCATGAAGAAGTGGTGGTACATCACCAACAAACTGTACGAAGTGGGAGAGGTGGGCCCTCCACTTCTCCCATTAAAGTGTGACTTCCTCACCCACCCGAGACAAGAGGAAGTCGCCAGCAAAAATGAATCAAATCAAACAAAAGAGGGCAATAATAAGAAGATTTTTTATATCATTCCAACCATCAGGTGTGTCCCTATGCCCATCCCCATGCCTAGTTCTTGTTCTTGTGATTGTGTTTCTGTGCCCATACTCATGCCTGTGTCGCTACCCCCATGCCTATTTCCATGCCTGTGTCCCCATCCCTATGCATGTATTCCCATTCCTGTGCTCATCCCTATGCTCGTGTCCCTACATGCTAACCTAATTTTCAATATGTTGTGCATCAAATTATAATAGGTTAGATACTTAATGAAATATACCAAAGATGCTAAGGAAGTGGAAGGAGTTCCATCCAAACCTACTTATCTATTAGCACTCTCGGTTTGCTGCTGGTTTGCAATCTTTAAAACATCATAAGCGATAGACACTTGTGCTAGTTTTATAAATAAATAACATGTACAAACAACACAAAGTAGAAGAATGATGAATTTTATTCATACCACATGTAGATGTTCCTTAAGAGGAACTTGTAAAGCTAAAGGACTTGGTTGAGAGATGGCATGAGCTTGCATTGCTAGGAAGTCATTCTTTCGCTTCTCAATTTGTTTGACAATCTTGGCTTGTACAATAGTCTATACTTGATTTTGAGTGTAGAATAATGGCTCACCTTGTGAGGCTTTAGAGGATGAGTTAGAGACTATTATCGGCCCCATACTATATGCTTGTAGATGGCCAAGTCTTTCACAATTGAAAACTCGGTCCTAGATTTTGTCCTAAGTGGCTGAGTTCAAGGTGGAATCCTCTGACATTGAAAGATGACTAATAACAATATTAGCATGATTTCATTAATAGAAATATATGATGGCATTAGATTATACTCTCTTCATTGATGCAATAGATATCTTGTCAACTGGTTGTTCATCCTTCTTCATATAAGAAGGTAAAATACCTCCAACTTGGAAGGTTTAGTACCACTTTCATTCTCAAATTGCAAGGGTTCAAATTCAATAAATAAAGGAGGAAACAATGGTAATTACATATTTAAAGTGGATAGTTTAAGTAAATAACTCATCCTTCAAATTTGTATATTCTTTGTAACTAACAAAGTGACTCATCTTTTGCTTCTTTTGGTGTCTTATATTTTCCTTGCTTAGTTCCTAAAGAGAAATACAATTTTGAGTTAAATAAAAAAAATATTACAAAACTTTAGCTATACAAATCAAAGGGGAAAGAGAATTACTCAAACATCTCTGGTATGCCATTAGTCTTTTTCGACCTTAGGGGGTTAGAGCAAGCAGCAAGTTTCTCCAAATTTTTCTTAAAAGGTGTGAATTGCTTTTTCTTAAGATCAATCTTCCAATCATGCCATTGCTTGCCTAGACTTCGTATGATGCTTTTCCTAGTAGAATTCTCCATGTTGGTATTAGCTTGTACATGCCTATATTAGGAAAGTTGAAAAATAGTTAACTACAAAGCATTTGATATGACAAGCAAGAATATTGCATAATTCTCAAAGTTGATGTTACCTTTATATCTGCCCATATTACTTCTTTGTGTTCTTCTACCCATATTATATCTGCCCACATAAATCGTAAGTCGGTATAAGTCAATACTAACTTATTAGCATCCTTGGTGATAATCCCGAGTGGGTCAAGAGTCTCGCTGAGTTGTTATTGATGACTTGGTTGTATTGATTGACAATCAACATCAAATTGTACCCTTCAGAGCTCCACCTATTAGCTTGTTTGGGCCATGAATGATTCTACTTGCTGATTGTTTTAATATGAGATAGACAATTAGGAGAGCATAGTTAATATTTTGAAATTTAGAAAATAATCATGGATATTAAAAATGGTACTAATTTATTATTATGTCTTTCTCATCAGGGTGCACATCTTGATCTTCCTCATGGGGATAGGGAGCTCATGCTAACTCTAGTGGAGTCAAAGAGTCTACACTTAATAATAGCAGTCTCTAACAATGGCTCCTCGGTCTTTGCATTTTGGAGTGCTCTAGACATAGCTCCAACATGTTGGGCTTTCCTTGAATGGACCATTTGAACCTAAAAATGAAAAACACATTAATAAAGTAGAATGTACAACTTGGAATATTATGTGAGTCACACAACATATAAATGAGTAAAACACTTAAATGAACTACCAAGAAATAATCACCTGCAAGACAATAAAATCAAAATTAGCAATATCATACAAATAATAACAAGCATGATAGTCAAATTTGTAAGTTAGCAAAGTTTACTATTTTGAATATATAATGATGTAATTTTTCATGGTGAGAAGAAATCAGGGAAACACATTTAAGTGTCTTTTCTATAAGGCATGAAATTAGCATCATCAAAAACATCAAATTATTGATTGGTGCATGACTCTGCCATAGGGTCTTTGTCATTATCATCACCTTATCCATCATCAAATGTATCCACATACTCCCTTAGAGTCATCTAGACAATCATGTGTCAATGTGATCCAATAGATCTTGCACATAAAATATTTGATGAGCTTGATGAGTAAAAATATAAGGCTCATTAGAATATTGGTTGTGCTTATATATCAAATGGTTAAAATTTACCAATGTGTATTTGAACTCATCTTTCTTCATTCTAGCATTATTATCAACCTAGTCACACTTGAACAATAAAAACCTAACTTCATCATTGCACTAGAACTCAATAATATTTGTTCGAACCCTAGTAAATGTAATATCCCTTGATGTGGGTGGTTCATGTTCTTTGTAATTATCTTCAGAGTGACACCACTATTTTGAGTATGTTGACTCATCTCATAGTTCTTAGTGTGGAACCTAAAATCATTTATAATATATTCTAAAAATCTCTTTGCCCATTTGTCATACCCAACGTCTAGCAATAAGAGCTCTTTGGGTATATCTTTAGCCTTGCCCATTCTTTCTAGATTAGCAACCTACCATTATGAAAATAAAATTATTAGTTCATCAAGCTTATCATATACTAAAAAATCATAGAGTATAATTTGTTTATACTTACATGATCTCCAAATCACTTGGCAAACTTATCATTATGAATATTTTCTTGTTCAAAATTTCCACTTTAACACCACTTATTCACTTTTATTATTCTAAGGTATTCCCTACAAGACAAATTTAAACACCTCATTTAATTAGCAAATAAGTTATATTTAATTCTCATTGATTTAATTAGGTGCTTACTTGTGAAAGACATCAACTATTTCCAAATTGAATAGCACATATCAGTTTGCTTGCACCCATTGAACCTCACCCATATATTGAACTTTGTGGGATTGAAATTAACCACTTGGGGTAGCAAAAGACCCCAGAGAGCAATTTTGAAACAACAAATAAAAATGTATGATGGTTTTAGTGTGTGATCAGGTATTGTGGAAACATAACTTCTAATAGGTACAAGCCCCTATTGTTAATTACTTCAACAATTATTAGAAACCTTTTTAAGTGAGAAATCTATCTAATAAAATAGAAATACAAAGAGAAAGAATGATTTGATTGATTTTGAGAAAATATGCATGGCTTAAGTAAGGACATACCCTCACTTTATAATCTAATAAATTTAAATTCATGATGTGAAATAAGAAAGGGAATAAAAGAAGTGTGATGCTTGCCATTGCCCCTTCTGTGCACTGAACTGAGTGAAATTTGACTTGGATGGGTCTTGATTTGATCATTGGTAGATGCTAATAACTTGGCTTGATTCTAAGGTGTGACTGATTGCCTTAGCTTTTGTTAATTGAACCCATTAAGATTTGAAATTTTACTACTTTTTTTTGTTGTCAGTTGATTTTTTTTTGAAGTTTGACTTGAGAAAAATAATTAGTAGCTTTGGCTTATGCTAATTATTTCTAATTTGATAATTGATAGTCTCATTGGTGTGTTATTGATTAGGTTTGAAGTGTCACAAATGGCTTTTAGGATTAGCTAACTTTGAAGAGAGTGTCACCAATAACTTTTAAGATTAGCTAGCTTTGAAGGAAGCATCACTAATAATTTTTGGGGTTGGCTAATTTTGAAGGGAGCATTACCAATGGCTTTTGGGGTTGGCAAGCTTTGAAGGGAGCATCACCAATGTCTTTTGAGATTGGCTAACTTTGAAGGGAGCATACTAATAGCTTTTGGGATTAGCTAGTTTTGAAGAGAGTGTCACTAACGGCTCTTGAGTTGGCTTAGCTTTGAAGGGTGGTTTAACTCAATTTAGAGTTCTTGTTTTGATTTAGTTTGAATATGGTTTGACTCAATTTAGAGTTCTTATTTTGATTTAGTTTGAATATGGTTTGACTTAATTTAGAGTTCAATTGAAACTTATCGTGGTTTAGTTTGAATATAGTTTAACTCAATCTAGAGTTCTATTCAAACTTGTTATGGTTTAGTTTGAATGTTGTTTGACCCAATCAGAGTTTAATTCAAATTTGTTATGGTTTGACTCAATTAGAGTCTAATTCTAATTTATTTTACTTTAGTTTAAATGTTATTCGATTCAATTTGAGTTTAATTCAATCTTTTTTGATTTTAGGTTGACATAATTTGAACCTAAACAAGGTTTGAACCAATCAAGGCTTGACCCAATTAAAGTTGAATCTAAACCTCAAACGATCATTTTTCTAGCTGAAATGGATGGCCAATTGGGGTATCGATCGTCCAGCCAAGAGGATGTTATTCCTAGTGTATCCGAATTGGTCATCGAACAAAGGGTGTTCCATTTCAAATTTTATCAAAACCGATCGACTGGTTGATGAACTAGTCAATTGGCAGAGGTAATTCTACATGGCTAGACTAGTTTTAATCCATTTATTTTTGGTCCATTTAGGTTTATTTGGTTCTTTGATCAAGTCAATTTTATTTATTTGTTTTAGCCAAATTGGCTTGAGTTCAATGTGATTGAGTTATTTAATTTGATCAATTTATGTTTATCAATTTACTTTTGGTTTGAGAGCTTGTGGGCTAGCCCTTAACTGAATTGACTTTTAGATGAGTCTGTAGGCAGACCCTAAATCAAGTTGACTTTCGGCCGAGCCCTAAAGCTGGACCTAGGTTGAAATGGTTTTTGGGTGAGTCCGTGGGCTGGCCCTAGGCTAGATGGTTTTTGGGCGAGCCCAAAGGCTGGCCCTAGGCTGGCTTGTGGGAAACATGTTCAACAAGGTGGAAATTCTTTTTTTTTTTTTCATCTTTTTCTCTTCCCTCTCTTTTTTTTGTTTCTTTCACTCATATTGGCTGGCAATAGCAAATTTTATTCTTGGCTTTCCTTTTCTTTCTTAGTTCTTTTCTCCTCTTATTCTTCTTGCTTAAGCTACCTATTCTCTATTTGATTTCCTCAACTGGAGCAAGGGCCAAGCCCTTACTCCCCTCCTCTTTGGTCCCATGGCTAGATGGCGGTGATGATGAGGAGTAGCGTGTGGGAGGTTGCCAGTTACGATGAGGGGTGCATACGGAGCTAGTCATTGATGTGGAGGTCAATGATGTGCAGACTTCGAAGAAGAGCTGGTGGTGTAGAGGTAAAGTCAAAGTAGTGAACTTCAATGATGGTCCAGATGTGACAAAAGCAAAAAGGTAGACCGCGAGTGACTGTGTGTAGGTAGATAATTAGTGGATGGTGCAACAACAACATAAGGTGCAGGCATGGTGCAGGGCTAAGGCGTGGTTGTGAGGGCATGAAAAAGAAGAGAAGGAAGGCAACAAGATCAAAGAGAACAAGAAAAAAAAGAGATGAAATGAGAGCTTAACGTTTTTGTTCATTTCTTCTTCTCTGTAGTTGCCAATTATTTCCTTGTTTTCTCTAGCCTTTGATCTCTCTTGATGATGCCTCCTGATCTCCTCCGATCTCTCTAATTTGTGCTAATTTTCATGCTCTTTTTCTGTCTCTTATTTTTCCTTTGGTTTTGCCAGTGTTTTATAGGACGAAGAAGATTGAAATCAAATATTTGATTGATTTAATTGTAATCAAATATAAGATTTGGATGCTCATATCATTAATTGGTATGTTCTGAGATTACAATCCCCTTCATTGGAAAAAAAAATCTATTGATTGATGATGAATTCAAAGAAGGATTCATTTTTAGATCTATATATTTTGACTTGAATCGGATGACTAGTTGAGAAACCGGTTGACCAACAGAGATTGTGCTAGTCTTGTTTAATAGAATCGGTCAACTGGTTGAGAAAATAGTCAACCACCAGAGGGTATACTGGTCTTGTTTATTAGAACCGATCAACTAGTTCATCAAATAGTTGACTAGTGTAGCCTAATTCAATGTTTGGACCTGAACTTTCAGCCCATGTTTATCTCAAATTAGAGTCAACTCATTATAAATTAGACTTAAAGTATAACTCTAATTCTTGTCAAACTCAAAGTTGGAGTTGGGTTATAAAATCTACCCAAACAAAATACCCCCTTCGCATCCACTTTACAAGTTCTTTTGGCAAGAGGCGTGGGTGCGAAAAATAGTGAAATTTTCTTTTTTTGATCTTATATTATTGCCTTTGCAAGTGCTTGATAGGTGGGGTCCTTTGCTTTTTTTCTTGTCATATTGCAATAGCTTCCTTTTTCCTCTATTAGTTGTTTGTCTCTCTTATTTATTGAAGGCATTATAAAGCCTTTTATGATTGAAATAATTCAAAATAAGAAAGAAGACAAGTTGGTTTTACCATACTTTCTTCTCGTATGGGGAACTGATGCTGAAGTGGTCATTGCATATCAACCCCAAGAGCATTAAAAATGAATGAGATTTGATAATTACCATCGTTGCACCTGCTTTTATAAAGAGAGGATGCCATGTGTTGATGGGGCCAAAGAGTCCTTCAGGTTGGAGCCAATTGGGCACTTTAAGCAACGAAAATCTTCAGAGAGTTTGAGATTTCATATCCTGAATGACCATTCACCTGCTTAGGAATGATCATTTCTGTTTGTCAAAATAGTATTGATTTTGTCAAATTATTCAGAGTGGATTGATGATGTAGTATCTTAATTTTCAGTTCAAGTTGAGGGTCTCAACATTTTAGGAGTCATAACATCCAAGGAGCAGTATGTATAAGAATAAAAAATTTTGAATAGTATGATTAAGATGCGAAATCATGCTACAAACACCTTTCACACTTTGTATAGCAAAGTCAATATTTCATTGTGGAAAATAAGACAACTAGTTTGGATTCCTATCCTTGAGAGTTTCTATGATGAATATATGTCCACTAATTGAAACATAAGCCTTGACTTTGGTTACACTTTGCACGATCTCCTCAAAATTTATGATTGGATGGCAACACACTTTTTAAATAATCAGTCTTTGATAGTTAATTTGGAAACACTTCGACCATTGGATTTAACTTTTTATGAGAGAACTATAACAAGCGAGCCAGCTAGATTTAACCATATTATGTATGATATAGGTGACATTCTTCTAGAATTCAGTCTTGAGACTTATTTTATTGCTTTCATTTATCTTTGGCTTTGCTGCTTCACTATGTCATATTGTGAGTAGTAGATTCACTTGAAGATATTTGCAATGGCCTACAGAATGGCACATGGACAAAAGGTTTCTCTAGCTCTTACAATACTAGGCTCAATATATGTAGGTCTTAGAGCAATGGTGGATGTGGGATCGATTTCGGTGGCCTGAGATAGTAGAGACTCCGGGAGTGATCTCAAATCACAAATCAGAATTTATTTTGATTTGAAGTGCACTATCAGTATTGTGAGAATATTGACTTCTAATAGGCACAAGCTCCTATTGTTAATTACCTTGAAGATTGTCAAAAACCTCTTAAAGCAAGAAACCTAGTTAACAAAGTAGAGACACAAAAAGAAAAAAAAGGAAAGCATTTGATTGATTTTAAAAATAATACATGGCTTAAGCAAGAATATGCACTCATTTTACAATGAATTTCAACATGAAATTATCAAAAACATGAAAGAAATGAAAAAAAGGAAAAGAAAAAGAAGAAGTGGAGAAGAAGCTCTAATATATGTTGTTGTCTTACTCCCCTACATTGGACCATGTGGCATTTGACCCAAATTAACTTAGTCTTTGATAGGTATTGACGACATCATCCGATGGGATATGGAAGGGAATGAGAGGAGCTCGAAGTGTTTCCAATAGCTTTGATCATTGGTGATAACTTTATTTGGTTTAGTGGCATCACCAATGGCTTATAGGATTGGGTATAGCCTTGAAAATTGCATCATCTACTATTTTTGGTATTGACTAGCTTGAGGGGTGCTTCATTAAGTATTGCTAGAGTTGACTAGCTTGAAAGAGTGCATTGCTAATGGCTTTTGAGGTTGATTAGCTTAAGGAGCACATTGTCAACTGCTTCTAGGGTTGACTAGCTTGAAGGGCATATCGCCAATGACTTCTACTGTTGACTAGCTTGAAAGGGTGCATTGTCATTGGCTTTTGGGTTGACTAGTTTGAAGAGTGCATCATCAACGACTTAGAGGGTTGACTAGCTTGAAGGATACATCGCCAACTTCTTCTAGGGTTGACTAACTTGAAGGGTGCACATCATCAACTACTTGTGGGATTGACTAGCTTTGAAGGTTGTGTTATTAATTACTTGTGGGATTAACTAACTTTGAGGGATGTGTTATTAACTGCTTGTGAGATAGATTAGCTTAAGGGGTGCGTCATCAACTACTTCATGGGTTGACTAGCTTAAAGTGTAGCCAACAGCTTTGAGCGTGTTGATATTTAACTTCTTCAATTTAATAGTATCACCAATGGCTTAGGGGGTTGGGTATAGCTTTGAAGTGTGGCTGATAGCTTTGAATATGTTGGTGATTAACTTCTTTGATTTGGTAGTATTACCAACAAATTATGAGGTTGGGTTTAGCTTTGAAGTATTACTAAAGGCTTTTATAGTACATCCAATGAGACTTAGTTTGACCTTATTTAGTTTCATTTGAACTAATTTTGGTTTGAGTCAAGATGGTAACATTGATCTTTGTTCATAGTCTCGGAGTATTGCTAAAGGTTTAGCACACCTAGTGAGACTCAGTTTTGACCCTATTCAGTTTTGTTAGGACTCATATAGTTCAGGTTTGAGTTTAATTCAAAATCAATTCAACACTCAATTTTGATTTGAGTCTGAAATTAATTCAACTTGGTATTTAAAACTTGATTGAATTGTAATTCACTAACTCTTTCTTCGAAGATATTGATATGTTTTGGTCTTTCTATTTCCCAAATCTTTGGTGATTTGGTTCACACTGACACCAAGTGAATAATGTAAGATATCAAAGTCATTGAATGTTTAGTAATATTTCAATCCACCAAAAGAAGAACATTTGTCAAATATTGATCATTGACTCTAGTTGGAGTAGTACTAATTTTGATTTAAATTTGATTCGATTTAGTTTAATGTTCAAGATTTGATTTTGGTTCAAGTTTGATTTTATTTGGTTTAGGTCGAGTTTGACCTTGTGTTGGACCTTTATTGAGTTTTAATTTGCATCTTGATGGACTTTAGTTCTAGTTCAAGTCAATTTAATTCAACTTAGTTTAAGTTCATGCTTAGCTTGGCTTGGTTTTGGTTTGACTTTGAGTTTTCTCCTTTAGTTTGTACTTAATTTAACTGAATCAAGGTTTAATTGGGGCTTAGTTAAATCCATTTTGGATTTGATTTGAACTCAACTTTATTTTAAATTAACCCATCTCGAGTCTAATTTTATTTGGTCTATGTTAACTCAATTAAGTTTTAGTCTATTTATTTGATCAATTTAGATCCATTTGAGTCAACTTAGCCTTTATCCATTTATTTTCAATGTGATTGTGTTTAATTCATGTTAAGTAATTTGATTTGAGTGTTATTGGCTGTTTATGATAATTTTAAGCTAGCTCAGTTTGTGAGCACAAAAACTAGCTTAGATGTGCAAGCCCGAGGGCTGACTGTGTGTGAGTCTAAAGACTGGCCTAGAGTTGAACTTGGAGGTTGGTTGAGTGTGAGCCTGAAGACTAGTTGAAGTGCGAGCTTGAAGGCTAGCTTGGATGCAAGCCTAAAAGTTGGATAAGTACAAATCTGAAGGCTGGCTGAATGTAAGCCTAAAGGTTGGTTGAGTGTAAGCCCGAAGGTTGCCTATGGTATGAGCTTGAAGGTTAGCTCAGTGCAAACCTGAAGGCTGACTAAGTACAAGCTTGAAAGCTAGCTGAGATGTGAGTTTGAAGGCTGGCTAAGTGGAAGCCTGAAGACTAGCTGGATGCTTTCTCAAAGACTGGTTGAGTGTAAGCTCAAAGGTTGGCCTAGATGTGAGCTCGAAGGCTAGCTGAGTATGAGTCCAAAGGCTAGTTTAGATGCGAGCTTGAAGGCTGGCTAAGTGTGAGTTCGAAGGCTAGCTAGATGCAATCCCAAAGGATGGCTGAGTACGATCCGAATGCTAGCTTAGATGTGAGCCCAAAGGCTGGCTAATTGCAAGCCTAAAGACTATCTTAGATGCAAACTTGAAAGCTGGCTAAAAGTGAGCTTGAAGGCTGGATTAGATGCTAGCCCGAATACTAATTGAATGGGAGACTGAAGGTGAGCTGAGTGTGAGTCTGATGGCTGGCTTAGATGTGAACTTGAAGATTGGCTATATATAAGCTCAAAGATTGGCTGAGTGTGAGCCCGAATGCTAGCTTAGATGTGAGTCTGAAGGCTGATTAAGTGTGAGCTTAACGGCTAGTTAGATGGGAGCTTAAAGGCTAGTTGAGTGCGAGCCCAAACACTGGCTCAGTGCGAGACCAAAGGCTAGCTTAGATGTAAGCTTGAAGACTAGTTCAGTGTGAGCTAGATGGCTAGCTGAGTGAGAGCCCAAAGGCTGGCTTAGATGTGAGCTCAAAGGCTAGTTGAGTGTAAACCTGAAGGCTGGTTGGATGTGAGCTCAAAAATTGACTAAGTGTGAGTCCAAAAACTGGCTTAGTGTAACGAGAATCCACTATCTTCGAGTGGTCGAGGTGGCTGCAATAGTGCCAAAGCTTCATCATTTTTGAGGTGCCACAAGTGCTTGTGCTGTTGGTGGAGTTCGTTGACAAGCCAAAGGACCACAGGTGGCCATGGTAGTGCTAGTGTTGGTGCAAAAAAAGGGGTCTAGGCAAGATGTTGTTGGTCATTTTTTTTTAACAACTTTTATTTATTTTTTCCCTCCTATTTCTTTCCTCTTCCTTCTTCTCTCCCTTGGGGGAGGGGGGGGGGTGGGGGGGCACTACCTCTCTATCTCACGGCCGGATCTAGCCCTAGCAATGGTGAATGGCAAGGATGGGGGCTTGGAGCCCTATCTTCTTCCTCCCTCGGTTGGATCTAGCTGGGCACAGTCGGGTCCAACCCTTTGTTTCTCTGACAACAAGTGGACCGGTTGGATCTTATGGTGGTAGAGGGCTGCTAGAGATGACGTCAAAAGTGTAGCTTTAGAGCGAGGGATGTAATAGCACCTTGGGTGCATGCGAAGCTGAGGCAGGTAGAGCGGGATGGGAGGCTGGCGATGGGTGGAGCAGAGTTGGGGTAGGGCTATAGCAAGGCTTAGGGATGGCCATTCAGGTAGAGTTGACATTTACACGAGCTAGGGCGGTAGGCATAGCTGATGTGGGCATGCACGGGGTAGTGGTAGCTTTGATGGAGTTCAAGTGTAGATGAAGTTCTGGGTAATCGGCATTGGGAGAGTGATGGAGGTGGGTAAACATATGCCCGTGAGGAGATGGGTGGAGTAGCAATCTGGTCCATCTCATCGAATCTCCTCTTCTTTGTTTTCCTCTCCAAGTTTTTTTCTTTCTCTTTGTGGTGTTCTCTTCTTCATGCAAGTTTTTGACCCTTTTTATAGGCTTTAAAGAGGATCGAAATCAAATCCTTGATTGGTCCAATTTGAAATAATGTTGAATCCCAATTTGTAACGAGATTGTATTTGATTGAATTTTCAAAATCTTGTGATTGATTTGTTTTAGAATATTGTAGTTTGTGATGGATTCTATTTTCATCTTTGTGAATGGCATGTGATCCATTAATTGAGATTTGTTTCCTCAATGATAATATTCAAAATATGTACTTTTTTTTTTACTGAGTTTTTAGAGGGTTATTCACAAATTGTTTGAAAAATTAGGACCAAAATATAATTTCATAAGTTCCAGGGATCTTTGTACAAAAAGAATATGTGTAAAAATTCTGAATTTTTAGGATTCTTTTTGAGTAAAATTTGGACTTGTTTGCAAATAAAAATTTTTGAGAAGCTTATTTGTAAATTTTTTGAAAGATCCCAAGACTTTGTAAATTCTAGAGAGCCTTTTACAAAAAGGGATATATTTGTAAAAATTTTAAAACTTTCAGGGTACGTTTTGAATAAAATTTGGACTTGTTTGTAAATAAAATTTTTCGAGGATTTATTTACAAATTTTCCAAAAAATGGGACCATGATATGATTTTGTAAATTTCGAGGGGGCTTTTTATAAAAAAAGAATTTATAAAACTTTCAAAGTCCTTTTTCAATAAAAGCTCAAACTTACCCACAAATAACAAATCTTCGGGGTTTATTTGTAAATCCCAATTCAGTCCAATATTCTTTTAGTATTTGATCCAAATTTGAGCCTTGAGCTAATATCGAAGTTTAGTTTACCCTGAGTCTATCTTAAATTTGGAGTAGGGCTTCAAATTCAACTTTAACAAGGTGCCCCTTTGCATCCATTTTATGTGCTTTCTTAGTGAAGGGTATGGATATGAAAAAAAGAGTGAGTGCCTTATTTCCCATTACTGCCTCCGCGAATGTCTGATCAGTAAGCTTGCATATTTATTTTTGTCTTCTCACAACAATCTTTTTTTTTTTTCTCTAATTCACCAGTCACATTTTTTTGAAGGTACCATGAAACCCTTTATGATCAAGAGGATTGGGGAGAGAGACAGTTTGGCTTTACATCATTTCCTTCCAATTTTTGTGGCCAATGCCAAACTGGCCATTGCATACCAACCTTAGAAATATCGAAAGTTGATGCATTTTAATAATTATCATCCTTTAGCTTGCTTTTCAAAGGAAGGAATGTTGTGTGCTAATGGGGCAGGCGGTTGCTTCATACTGAAACTAGTTGGGTATTTCAGATAGTGAAAATCTTCAGAGGCCTTGGGGTTTTATATTCTTAATGGCCGCTCCCCTATTTGGGGGCAAACATTCTTGCTTGCTGGCATAGTGCCAGTTCTACAGAATTATTCAAAGTGGGTCGATAATGTAGTGTTTCAGTTCTTAGCGCAATTTGTGAGACTCGATGTCCTAGGAGGAGTCATAGCATCTAAGGGACAATATTCTAGAGACTCAGGGATTTTGCATGGTGTGATCGAGATGTCGAATTATGCCACTAACACCTTCCATACTCCATATAGTGAGGTTAGTGTTTTCTTATGGGATATAAAGCAACTAGCTGGGATCCCCATCCTTAGGGACTTTTACGATGGGTACATCCCTACTGACCATCATGTAGGCTTGAATTCTATTATGTTTGCACGCTCTCCTCAAAGTTTATGAGTGGTTGGTGGCACATTTTCCAAATAATCAGAAGAGCGTATATTTTAATTATTGGATTGATATTTTTTATAAAAGAAGTCTGACAAGTGAGCTAACCAAATTTAACTAGATTATGCATAACATGGGAGACATCCTTCTAGAATTTGGTCCTGAGACCTATTTTGCTACCTTCATTAGTTTATGGCTTTGTCGCGTCATCGTGCCATATAGTGGGTAGTATATCCATCCAGAGATATTTGCGATGGCCTATAAGATGGTGCATAGGCAAAAGATTGCCTTGGCCCTTGCGATGTTAGGTTCAATATATGCTAGTCTCAAAGCAATGGTGGACAATCCTATAGGACCAGGTGATTTTTTTGGTTTGGTTCCCCATTTATTTTCTTTATGCTTGGATTTATGCCCACTTAAGAGGACATATACTGAGTTGGAGCCTAGTGATGAAATAAAAAAAATTATGTTATTCACATTCGGTCTCCATCCCCAAGATGATTTGGATCACGGGTACAACCACCTCTACTTTCTCCCCCATAGGCTAGGATGTATATGTGGGATCCCCGAAATTTTGAGTGGCGAGCTTTTCCCTTCACTATTCATGATTCTAATATGTTAGTAGATGTAGCTCATCTTTCCTTATCTTCAGAGGCTTATGAGTATATTATCTCTTTGCAACATGACATGCTTTCACTTCATTTCAGAGAGCATTTAGCTATGAAATCTTATAATCACATCGATTTTATCGGCAGTTTGGCTATGACCAGGGTTTTCCTAAGAACATTCTTGCTCCTTAACCACCATCATGTCTCACCCAGTTAGTAGGCTATTGGCTACATCTTACTCGTGTTCAAGATGACTTAGAGTATATTCTCGATATTGAGTGTGCAACCAAGGTACTTCGTTCCTATGCCACAGTGTGGTTTGACAGTAGGGGTGGATATTTTCACATTGATCCTGAGTTTCTATTCCAAAACAAGCTTGGTTCATGCAACAAGAAAAAGCAAGCAGTGAGTAGCAGATGGTCAAAATGGCAGAGGGCTCAAGAGGCAGAGAAGGCTCTGGCTCATAAATTTGTAATTACTTCTTGCAAGGCAATCCTTAGAGAGGAAATTTGCACTTCCAATAGCAAGACTGTCTTAATCCCAAACACCAATGCATATGACATTGATTGCGTAAGAGTTCAACATGTGGTGCAATAGGCCCACAGTGCCTCAGCAAGCTTTTGATGCTAGTCTTTCTTATTTTTGGCAACAACTTTGTTCAAAATTTTGGAAAGGGTCTTGTTAAATACCTTAGCAAGCCCATTGACTCTGGTGTTGTGGATGGAGGAATATCTCCTATTTATCTTATGACGATGCGTGAATCATCCTACCAATGCATGAATCATCCTACCTTAAAATTTCTGAAGGGCGGTCTATTATACCTTTGAGGGACACTAAATCAATACAAGATATTTTCTTGAAAGAAGTGGATAATAGTATCCACTCTTACCTTTTTCAATGGAATCACTTCAGCCCACCACAATCAATAATTAGTTGCTACCAGTATGAAGTGGTGGCCTCTAGAAAAAGATGGTTTGATTGGGCTGATGATGTATGTATCCCATACCTCAAGTAGCCTTGTGGACACTATTGGATGTAGAGGATTTGAGTGTTAATGGATGAAGTCACCACGAATTTGGCATAGATGACATCTTCTCATATATTTAATGCAATCTCCTACCATCAAGGGCCAATATTAGCCCATATGTTTAATCTTCATCATTATTTCAGGCCTGATTGATGAGCCCTAAAAACCCTAGAATTCACTTCATACATAACATTTTTGGCCTCTTTATTTAAGAGATAGTACAGAAGTAGTTTGATCGAAGGACTTTCCATAAAAAGTGTCATTGATAAGCAGCAAGTGTGTAATCCTCCTTTTGAGTTGTATTCGTAAGGATTCATTTTTTGGGAGTTCTCCACTTTTGAGGTAGTTGATGAATGGTATTCTCCAATTTGTGGCTTCTTTTAAAGAAGTAGTTTGATCGAAGGACCTTCTATAAAGAGTGTTTGATAAGCAGAAAGTGCATAATCCTCTTTTTGAGTTGTATTCGTAAGGATTTATTTTCTGGGAGTTCTCTACTTTCGAGGTAGTTGATGAATGGTATTATCCAATTTGTGGCTTCTTTTACTAGTTTAGATTAGTCCTCTCATGCTTGATGTTGAAGACTGAGTTCATCACTTTATTTACTGTAGACTATGATTAGAATTTCTCTTTGATTAAGGTTAGCTAGTGCCTTAGCTAATTTAGCTAAGGAGTTAACTTCTGCATTGATGAACTGAGGAATCTTAGTTATTTGAATAGGTGGAATTTGCCTTATGAGCTCTTGTGCCTTTTCATGGTATTTTAGGAGCTCAGATTTGTGGACCTTATATTCGCCTTGGACTTTGTTGATAACTAGTTGTGAATCACCAAAAATATGCAGGTGTAATATTTTCATATTGAGGGCTATTTCCAATCTTGCAATTAGGGCCTTGTATTCAACTTCATTATTTGTGCATGATTTTGAGAGGGAATAGGAGTATCATAAAATGCCCTTATTCAAAGTGACATAAATGAGTCAATGCCTACTTTGATTTATGGAAGCTTTGGTCTGATCCCTAGTTTGATGGATGACGCTCCATCAAAGTATAGGTTCTAGTAAGGGTTTCCTTTTCTAACCAAAAAGATCTTTTCATCAGGGAGTTTGTAAATTAGAGGAGAATCATCTTGTACTTGATGAGTTACGAGAAAGTTGGTGAGGGCTTGCCCCTTGACCACCTTTTGGAGAGTGAACTTGATATCATATTTCATGAGAATTAATGCCCACTTTGCTAGTCTTTCAATGAGTACAGGCTTAGTCATTAGGTACTTTATGGGATCAATTTTTAATATTAAAATGACTTGATAAGAAGGGAAATAATGCTACAAATATGAGCACCAGATAATACTTTTCGATGGGGGAGTAGTTGCTTTCTACCCCCACGAACATTCGACTCTGATAGCAGACTATATTTTCATTACCCTCTTTATTATTCTGGATAATAAGTGCCCCCAAAGATCCTTTCATTGCTGTCGTGTAGAGGATAAGTGGTTTATCGGGTGGAGGTACTACCATGATTGGTGCTTTAAAAGATACTAATTGATCTCTTCAAAGGCCTGTTGGCAATCCCAATTTCAAATGAATGGAGTATCCTTCTTCATCACCTTGGAGAAAGACTTGTATTTTCTAGAGGTTTGAAGTGAATCTTCTTATGTATGTGAGTCAGCCTTGGAACGACCTCAATTACTTTAAATTTCTAGGAGGTGGAATATCCAAGATAGCTTTGATCTTAGATGGATCAATTTTAATCACTTGATGTTTGACAACAAAGCCAAGAAATTTTCCCGATAATATCCCAAAAGAACACTTATAGGATTCATCTTTAAATTATATTTCCTAAGGCAGTCGAGTACCACTCTTAGGTCTTGGATGTACCTATCTTTAGACTTAGTTTTGATCACAAGTCATCCACATAATATTCTACTAATTGGTGTATAATGTCATCAAAGGTTTGAGTCATGGCCCTTTGTTAAGTGGCACCTGCATTCTTGAACCCGAAGGGCATCACCTTATAGTAGTACATGCCAATTGGTGTCCTAAAATTCATGTGATTCTCATTATTAGGATGCATCTTGATTTGGTTATATTCTGAAAAACCATCCATGAAAGAGAATATTTCAAAGACAACCATGTTGCCAATCATAATTTCCATTATTGGCAATAGAAAATCATCTTTTGAGCATACTTGATTCAAGTCCTTATAGTCCACACAAATATGGAATTGGTTATTCTTTTTCTTAACTGGCATGATGCTTGCCACCCAATTTGTGTATTTTTCCTCTCTGATGAAGTCTGCTTGGATCAATTTTTTTGTTTCTTCTATCATCTTCTATTCTAGGTAGAGTTTCATCTTTCTAAGTGCTTGTTTGATAGGTGGAAGCTCAGGATTGATGGCCAATTTGTGGATTGCAACTTCAAAATCTAGTCCAAATATTTCTTTATAGCTCTACGTGAAAAAGTTAATGTACTCTTGGAGCACTGCTTTGAGCTAGTTTTAGTTTTTCTCTAAAAGTTGAGTGCTGATGAAAGTCAAATTGGAGTCCTCCTTTGAACCTTGGTTCATCTCCATCAATTCATTGACTGTGGCTTGCCCCCCATGCTCAAGTTCTGGTGGAGCTTTTTTGGTTTGAGGATTATTTCTTCACCAAGTAATTGATCATATTGATTGAGGTTTGGCAAAGGTTCATTTAAGGCATTTTGGTTGTATCATGCCCCCTTTCTTTTGGTTCTGATGAAATTCCACTGAGGATGTCACCTTCTTGTGATGTTTGAAAAGTCACAACTACCTTGGGGTATGTGCCAATGGATATTGATATCATTTGGTCATCCAGAATATTGGGGAGGGGTCTAATGGTGACCATAAGATTTGTGTGGGTGTTTGGAGTAATATAGTCTAGTCCTTTGGAGTTCTTGTTTCCTCTTTAAAAAATGTAAGCATGTCCTCGGGGTACATCCTATACATTATTGAAGAAATAACTCTCTTTGTTTGTGATGTTCACAGCCAAATTTGTTGATAATATGACAAAGTTGATTTGAGAAATATTTAGACATGACTATCGATTGATGGTCACCATTAACTACTAAATTTTCGGTCCCCAGGATTTCATGTATTGTTGGAGCACAAGGGATTGCTTTGTAAAATATTTTTTTTTCTCCTTTGCATTGTGAAGGAATATAGAAAGTTGTTAATTTTTCCACAACATTAATGCTCAGCTCATCTAACGGCTTAAATAAGCCTTTTAGAACTTGAGTAATGAGGAGAGTATTTTATATTTGAGCTCTATTATTTTTTTCATCAAAAGTGCAACCACCTAGGCAGACTTGCAAGGCTTCTTCATTTGAAGAGGCTAGGTCAGAATCGCTTCTTAGGTGACGAGGAGAAAAAATTAGGCTAGCAAACTTTTGCTTCACTTGAATGATCGAAGCAGACCTCCTATTAGCTTTAAATCTCTAATAGTATTTTGCATCTTCATAATATACTTCATAAACATCAAAAGAGTGTACATCTCTGTCAATTCAGTATTCTTCACTATTCTTGAAGTATTTGAGGCATTGATGCAGGGTTAATGGCACTACTTTATTTTCATATAGCCACGGCCTCCCTAGTAGTATTTTGTATGATGCATCAATATTAATCACATAAAACTTGGCATCTATTATCATTTCACCTACCTTTAGAAGGATAGTTATGGCTCCTAGGACTCTTTGGCTATTCTAATTAAACTGTTGTATAGCTATAATCTTAGATAATATGTGACACACATCCAAAGTTAGAGCTCTTAAAGTTTGAAGAGTTATCAAATTGACTGAGGAACCCAAGTCAATGAGGATGCGATTAATCTTGATCCCATCGCTATTCTCTATGACATACAACGGTTTGTTGTTCTAGGTAGCAAGTCATTATCTATGAAGGTGATAGTGGGAGTTTGGTGTACAGATAAATATTTCTTCATCTTCTCTTTAGAAAAGTATACTTGGTAGTTGGCTAGATTTTGCAAGATGTGTACTAGTATATCCTTGAGTTCTTGTGACATCATCAATGGATTAAGCACACTCAGCATAGCAAGAATCTTCTTGAGGTGAGCCACTATATTGTATTCCACCTTTTTGAGTGTAGGTTCAGCTTGCGAGGGCTCAGTGCCCTCATTTATCTATCCTTTTCCTTGTCCTTGGGTATATTCTTATCCCTAGGCATTGGAGCTTGTCTCGAAGGTCATGCCTTCCCACCTCAAAGTTGTACATAGTTTGTTCTCCTTAGTTAAAATTTGGTATCATAAGACCAATAAAGCTCATCTTCAGAATCACTCCTGAGGTTAATCATGCGATAAGAGATAATGAACCCTTGCCCCTAGTCAGTAATTCCCTGGATATCCTTGGAGGATGTGACTAACCGATAATCATTCCATTCAACATCAAAATTAAGCATGTGGGGCTTCCTCATAGAGAGGTCTTTAGATACTTTTTGGATGAACCTTTCTACTTCATTTGCTAGCATAACCTTCTTTAGGACTTTGTATTTAGGATGTTTCTTTCATAGATATATAGATTGGTTTGACGTAGGGGCAGAATGAGCTTTAACATTAGCTAATTTGATCATCTCCCAAAATGCTTTCTTCTTCCTTGGGTACTTGTTGGTGTAGGGCCATTTGAAGTGGTCATAAAGTTGCTTTGAGTTAGGCATAGAGTTATATTTATCATCCTTACCTTGTATGACTAAAGTTGGTAAAGCACATCTTTTCACATATTCTAGGATTGGGACCTCACCAAACCTAGTGGGTTCGGCATTTGTTGCTAGATTACTTGATGGAGGCTGGGATAGCAGCTTGCCAGCATTCACCTCTAATGTATGAGTCACCATGCGACTAGAGGTTATAGGCTTAGATTACTCTTTTCGATAGTGTCCAGCTTTTTTGACCCATCTCTAAATTAAGTGGCACGAGTGGTTGTTTTGATCCCAAGGAAGGTTGGTAAGTGGTTTCTCACCACCCCTATGAGGTATTTTGTATGTCTTTATCTTTTCTACTAGCACCTTCTCCATCCTCTTGACTTCCTTACAGAGCATACTAGTTGTATTTATCACGCTTTCCATGTGGGCAACCATTGCTTTCATATGCTCATTCAATATTTGTATTTGCCCCTTGACAAATCTCATGTTAGTTGTAATTAGATCTTTCACAGTATCTAGATATATTTTGAGCATACTATAGTCGTACTCATAGATGAACCACTCTCTAAGATAATCATCTCGGGAGTAGTCGTCAGGGAGACTTATGGAATCTCTCATTCCATCAGCAACATCCTGAATAAATCTATCTACTTCTTATTGCCTTGCACCATGAATTTCCTCATCATTGAAGTGATGTGGTGGGGATCAACTTGGTTGTAAACTTCCAATAGTAAATATGGCAAAGCATGTTGCCACTGGAAGTTCACTTTCTTCATTTCCTGCATCAGGGTCCTCTACTAAAGCTTTGACTTTGTCAGAAAAGAATTCTTCAAGAGTTACTTGACTTCTTTCTCCTTGAACATATTCATTTAGAGTATCGATATATTCTTAGATGGTTAATTTCTTGACATTGTATTCATCTAGCTGAACGAGCTTCTTCATTTTGCTTTTGTTCTTTCTCTTCTTGATACTTCGAGCAGGTGAGGTAGTTTGTTTTGATGAGGCTTTCTTTATCACCATCCCAGGCTCTTCAAGGTTTTTAGTCATTTTCTTCATAGGTTTCTTTAAACATTTTGAAATGTAGAAGTTCCATAAGTGCCCTTGTTTCAATGGTACATTGTGCTTCTTCCCCAAAGAGAATTTCAACAAATGGTTCATAGTTCTCAAACATAGTAATATGATTGATGTATTTGATGGGTGTTTTAAATAGGGCTGCTTTCGAGAGAGTTAGCTTGCCTTCTTGGTATTGCTTCTTGACTCAATCCTTGAACACATAACAGTCTTCAATGGTATGCTCCAAAACTTTAGGGTAAGGGCAATAGTTCGGATGATTTGTTTTGTTGGTCTCGCTTGGCCTCTTCGATTCTAATAATTGGATGCCTAACTTGGGGCATTCTAGAAGATTTTACCTACTCTTTCTCTTTTGAAGGAATATTTCTTTCTGAGCTTTTGTTGGAAAATAATTAGATTGTTCCACTTCTCCATCTCCTCCAAGAGTTGGTGGTTTTTGAGGATTTCCCTTGTTTGTTATGGGGTTCAGAGGTTTTTTTGTTTAGTTGATGTGAATGTAGCCCTCACCTTTTTGGAATGCTCTCCATGCTTAACCCTATTTTTTTTTTCTAACTTGAAACTTTGTGAACTAGATAAGGTCAGTGGGCCAATCCTTTCTAGCTTTTTGACTTGCATGATGAGGTTTTGGAAGGTATGGATAGAAAAGACACTCATATAAGGTGCTATCCATTCTCGTCTTATGTTGTCGAGTACTAGGCTAATTGCCTCAAATTGGCTCATGGGTTATTCGCACTTAATGCTAGGATTTTTTGACTATGTGATATAATCCAGAATTGACTCATTGTCACATTTTGGTGTTGAGACAAGGTTTGCAATGGTCACTTTATTGCTAACTCCTCCAAACCTGATTCAAAAAATCTCTTTCATTTATGCCCAAGTTTGTATGAAATTTAGTTATAAACTAGCATATGACTCGAATGCTACTCCTGTCAAGCTTGCTAAAAATTGATGGAGTAATAACAAAGGACTATTACTTGAATCTGTACACATAGTCACAAAGTGAACTATATGTTATTCATGATTGTCTATGCCATTAAATTATTTGAAACTAGGCACTGTATAGACTCTGGGATATGGCACTCTGTTGTGATGGCTAGGGTATGGTCTATCAGCATCATTTACCCTACCCATCTCACTTTCTTGTCTCAACTGTGCAACTACCATTTATTATACATGCTATTATATGTATGTTGAAAGTTCCACATTGTCAAGAATCCCTAAAATTGGAAATTGGGTATCCCTTATTGGAGGAGGTGCTTGCAAAAGGCCTAGATTTTTGTGGATCTCACTTATGGGAGATGCACCTTCTGCTACCTCTACTACTTGGGATGGCTGTTAAAATCATTCTAATGTATTGAGCTTCTGTCTCATTTTTTAGCATCATCTCCATCAACTCCATGACCTTCTTTTGAGCTTCATCTTTCTCTTTGCCTTGCTGTCTTAGCTATTCTTACAATGCTTCTATGGACAGTTCTTGATTGGAGCTTTTAGTTATAACCAAGGCTTCTTTCAAAATATGATGGTCTATATCTTGAGAATTAGGTCTAGGCTTTGGATTGAGGCTAACATCTCCCATCAGTTGAGTCATCTCATTCAAAAGTCTACTCATGGAGTGGGTTGCCATACCTTCTCTTTGGCATGGTAACAAGGATTAGTTCACAAGGGGCCTCTCCTCTTGGATTTCTTCATCAATAAGTCTCACTCAAGTAACCTTCTTTTGGTGTTTAGCTGGCTGGGACGTGGGCTGATGGTCCCTCCCAAAGTCATGATGAGCAATAACTCTAACAGTGTGGGTGATCTCCTTTAGGAAACCCTCATGCTGGGTTCTAGCTTTACGGTGACTCTTGTGATTTTGTGTGGTAATTCACCCTTTTTCTACAGTTTTAAGGCAAGATTGTGCTCCTTGTAATTTATTCCTACCCTTCTCTAAATTACATAATGGAGTGAAGGAGTTGGAGGTAGGAATGGTAATGACTGACTTTGTTTGAGGGGTAGGCTTCCCAAGTTGGCTGAAAAATTTTAACAATTTTTCTTTTACTTGTCCTAGTCAGGATGAGATCTTCTTCATTGATGCCTATGTCCAAATTTGCTTTTGATTGCCTCTTGTGAGGAGTTGGGTAAAGGTAGCTAAAAATTAAACTTCATTTTGATCCTAGCCTTTGGAAGACTGATATCCTTTTTGGTTGAGCTATGGTTTCTGGCTCTTCATTTGAATAACCCTTCTTGTTAGGAATGATGACACTAGGCCTCTTTCCCCTTGATGGAAGGTGAGAAACAAGCTAGTTTTTCATGACAACAACCTCAGTCAATACAGTAATAGGTGCCTTCTTGAATGGGCCAACCTTAGAGATGGTCTCGAACTTGATTTGAACTTTACCTACTTCTATAGCAACTATTGACTGAGGTAAATATGTAGTTGATCTTGCTCCTAGGATGATGGTGTATCTTGGGGCGGAGATGTTCTTTGTTGTCACTATTTGACTCTTTCTTCTACAAAGGAGAATACAATTGATTAGTTTATAATTCTATCTTATTAGTATCTCTATCATATTAACTAGGTTTTTACACTTGGAGGAGAAGTCAAGTCCCATCGGGCATGCTAGAGTTTGTGGAATCGATTTATGGCTCGAGATAGTGGAGGCATTGGAAGCGACCTCAAATTACAAATCAGAATTTATTTTGATTTGTAGTGTACTATCAGGTGTTGTGGGAATATTGACTTCCAACAAGCATAAGCCCTTGTTGTTAATTACCCCAATGATAGGCAGGAATCTTCTAAAGAAAGAAACCTATCTAATAAAATAAAGACACAAAAAGAAAAGAAGAAAGTATTTGATTAATTTTTAAAAAAATAAGATATGGCTTAAGTAAGGATATGTCCTCACTTTATAACAAAATTCAACATGGAATTATAGAAAATATAAAAAAAATAGAAAAAGGAAAAGAGAAAGAAGGAGTGGAGAAGACGCTTTGATATATGTTGCTACCTCGCTCCCTTGTGCTAAACCACATGGCGTTTGACCCTGGTTGACTCAATCTTTGGCAAGTGTTGATGGCATCATTTGATGAGATGTGAAAGGGAATAGGAGGAGTTCAAAGTGTTTTCAATAGCTTTGAGCATTAGCGATAACTTCATTTGATTTGGTTGTGTCACCAATGGCTTATAGGGTTGGGTATAGCTTTGAAAATCGTATCATCAACTATTTTTGGGGTTGACTAGCTTGAGAGATGCATCATCAATGGCTTCTAGGGTTGACTAACTTAAAAGGTTGTGTCATCAATGACTTCTAGGGTTGATTAGATTTAGAAGCACATTGTCAACTACTTCTAGGATTGACTAGCTTGAAGGGTGCATCGCCAATGGCTTCTAGGGTTGACTAGCTTGAAAGGGCATGTTATCTATGGCTTCTAGGTTGACTAGCTTGAAGGGTGCATCATCAATGACTTAGAGGGTTGAATAGCTTGAAGGGTGCATCGCCAAATGCTTCTAGGGTTGACTAGCTTGAATGATGCATCAACAACTGCTTCAAGGGTTGACTAGCTTGAAGGGTGCGTATTATCAACTGTTTGTGAGGTTGACTAGCTTTGAAGGCTGCAACATCAACTACTTATGGGTTTAACTAGCTTTAAGGCTTGCATCATCAATGAGGTTGATTAGCTTGAGAGGTGCATCATCAACTGCTTCAAGGGTTGACTAGTTTGAAGGGTGCATTACCAACTGCTGTTGGGGTTAATTAACTTAAAGTGTAACCAATGACTTTAAGCCTGTTGGCATTTAATTTCTTTGATTTGGTAGCATCACCAATGACTTGGGGGTTTTGGTATAGTTTTGAAGTGTGGTCAATAGCTTTGAGCATGTTGGCGATTAACTTTTTTGATTTGGTAGCATTACCAACAACCTATGGGGTTGGGCATAGCTTTGAAGTATTGCTAAAGGCTTTTGTAGTATACCTAGAAATATTTAGTTTAATGTTATTTAGTTCCATTTGAACTAATTTTGATTTGAGTCAGGATGGTAATATCACCCTTTATTTATAGTCTTAGAGTATTGCCGAAGGTTTAGCACACCCAGTGAGACTCGGTTTGATCTTATTTAGTTTCGTTGGGACTAATATATTTCAGGTCCAAGTTTGGCTCAGAATTAGTTCAACACTAAATTTTGATTTGAGTCTGAAATTGATTCAACTTTGTACTTAAAACTTGATTGAATTGCAATTTACCAACTCCTTCTTGGAAGATACTAATATGTTATGGTCCTCCTATTTCAATAATCTTTGGTGATCAGGTTCGCATTGACACCAAGTGAACCATGTGAGACATCAAAGTCATTGCATGATTAGTAATTAATTTAATCCACCAAAAGAAGAACATTTATCAAATATTAATCATTGATTATAGTTGGAGTAGTGCTAATTTTGATTCGAATTCAATTTGATTCAGTTCAATATTCAAGATTCGATTTTGGTTCAAGTTTGATTTCATTTGGTTCAGGTCAAGTTTGACCTTGTGTTGGACCTTTATTGGGCTCTAGCTTACATCTTGATGGACTTTTGTTTCAAGTTCAAGTTAATTTAATTCAACTTGGTTTCAGTTTAGGCTTAGTTTGGCTTGGTTTTGGTTCGACTTTGAGTTTGCCCTTTTAGTTTGGACTTGATTTAACCCAATCAAATTTTGATTTGAGCTTAGTTTAATCCAGATTGGATTTGATTTGAACACAACTTGATTTTAAATTAACCCATATTGAGTATGATTTTATTTGGTCTAGGTTAACTCAATTTAGGTTTTAGTCTATTTCTTTGATCAATTTAGGTCCATTTGAGTCAACTTGGCCTTTATCCAATTGTTTTAACTGGGTTCAATTTCAATGTGATTGAGTTATTTCATGTTAAGTAGTTTGATTTGAGGGTCCTTGATTATTTATGATAATTTTAAGCAGACTTGTGACCTAACCTTAAATGTGCAAACCCAAGGGCTGGCTTAGTTTGTGAGATTGAAATCTAGCTTAGAGGTTTAAGCCCAAGGACTGAATGGGTGTGAGTTTGAAGACTAGCCTAGATGTGAACATAAAGGCTAGCTGAGTCCAAACCCAAAGGTTGGCTAAAGTGCGAGCCTAAAGGTTGGCTAGAGTGCAAGCCCGAAGGCTGATTGAGTGTGAGCCCAAAGGTAGCCTGACGTGCAAGCTCGAACGCTAGCTAAGTGCGAGTTCAAAAGTTGGTTGAGTGAGACACTACAGGCTCGCTAAGTGTGAGCCCAAAGGTTGACTCAGATGTGAGCCTGAAGGGTAGCTTAACGCAAGTCTAAAGGTTGGCTAAGGTGCAAGCTCAAATATAGGCTTGGATGCGAGCCCAAATGCTAGCTAAGTGTGAGCCCGAAGGCTGGCTAAGTATGAGCCTGAAAGCTGGCCTAGATGCAAGCTCAAAGGTTAGATAAGTGCAAGACCAATCTTGGTTGGATGCTAGCTTGAAAGTTGGCTGAGTGTGAGCCCAAAGGCTAGCTTAGATGAGAGCTTGAAGATTGACCTAGTGCAAGTCCGAAGGCTAGATTGGATGCAAGCCCAAAGGTAAGTTGAATGCAAGTCTGAAGATTAGCTTAGATGTAAGCCTAAAAGCTAGTTGAGTATGAGCTCAAAGACTGGCTTAGATGTAAACTCAAAGGTTATCTGGATACGAGCATAAAGGTTGGCTGAGTCTGAGCTCGAAGGCAAGCTTAGATGTGAGCCTAAAGGCTAGTTAAGTACAAGTTTGAAGGTTGGTTAAGTGTGAGCCTGAATGCTGGATGAAGTGCAAGCTTGAAGGCTAGCTTAGATGTGAGCTTGAAGGCTAGCTGAGTGTGAGCCAGAAGGCTAGCTAGATGTGAGACTAAAGGTTAACAAAGTCCAGACTCGAAGGCTGGCTTATCTTCAAGTGGCCATGGGTAGCCACAACAGTGTCAAAAGTTAACCATTTTTAAAAGGCCACAGATGGCCACAGTGTTGGTGGAGTTTGTCGACATGCCAAAGGATTGTGGGTGGCCATTGTAGCACTAACGTACAAAAAAATCGAGGCAAGATATTGCTAGTTGTTTTTTTTTTTCAGCAACTTTTATTTAAATTTTTTTCTCCTACTTCTTTCCTCCTCCTTCTTCTCTCCTGTGCCCTTGTTTCCCCTTTGTTCTTGAACTCCATGGGCTAAGGTGGCCCGATTTCCTCTCCAACTAGATCCACTCAAGAAATGGCCAGATCTAGCTTGACTTCTTGGTAGTGGCTTTGTCCTACTATCTTATGGCTGGATCCGACTAGATCTTGGCCAAATCCGGCCCTAACAATGGTGAATGGCATGGATGGCGGCTCAGGCCCCCATCTTCTTCCTACCCCTGCTAGATCCACCACCGTGAGATTCAACTAGTCCACTTAACATTGGAGAAACAAAGGGCTAGATCTGACTAGACACAATTGGGTCCGACCCTTTGTTTCTTTGGTGGCAATTGGAATGGTTGGATCTCATGGTAGTGGAGGGTGTCTAGAGATGACATTGGAGGTGTTACTTCAGAGCGAGGGATGGAATAGCAGCCTTGGGCATGTGCAAAGTGGAGACAGGTGGAGTGGGCTAAGAGGCCGGATGGTGAGTGGAGCAAGGTTGGGGTAGGGCTCTGACAAGGCTTAGGGGCCACCATTCAGGCAAAGTTGATGCTCATGCAGGTTAGGGTAGTAGATGCAGCCGAAGTGGGCATACACGAGGTGTCAACTTTGATGGATTTTAGGCACAACGAAGTTCTGGGTAGTCAGCAACGTGAGAGTGATGGAGGCAAGTAACTATGTGCACGTGAGGAGAAGAGCGGAGCAGCAGTCCGGTCCATCTCGTCAAATTTCTTCTTCTCTATTTTTTTCTCCATATTATTTTTGTTGTCTCTGTGGTGCTCTCTTCTTCATGTAGGTTTTTGACCCTTTTCATAGGGTTTGAAGAGGATTGAAATCAAATTTTTGATTGGCCTGATTTGGAATAATGTTGAATCCCAATTTGTAATGAGATTGTATTTGATTGAATTTTCAAAATCTTGTGATTGGCCTATTTGGAATGTTGTGGTTTGTGGTGGATTGTATTTTCATCTTTGTAAATGCCATGTGATCCATTAATTGGGATTTATTTCCCTGGTGATGATATTTAAAATATATACTATTTTTGGTTGTTGATTTTTTAGGGGGTTATTCACAAATTTTCTGAAAAATCAGGGCCAGAAAATAATTTCATAAATTTTTGGCACTTTTCTGCAGAAAAGATATTTTCAATGTTTTTTTAATAAAATTTAGATTTATTTAAAAATAAAATTTTTTGAGGGGCTTATTTATAAATTTTTCAAAAAAAATTAGACCAAAACATGATTTTATAAATTCCAAGAGCTCTTTTGTGAAAGGATATATTTGTAAAAATTCTAAAATTTTTAGGGTCCCTTTTGAATAAAATTTAGACTTATTTATAAATAAAAATCTTTGGGGGTTTATTTACAAATTTTTTGAGACAATTGGAGTAAGATGTGAATTTATAAATTTTGGAGGGCTTTTTGCAAAAAGAACATATTTGTAAAATTCTAAAACTTTCAAGGTCCTTTTTGATAAAAGATTGGACTTACCCACAAAAAAAAATTGGGGTTTATTTGTAAATTTGAATTTAATCCAAAATTTATTTTAGCCTTTAATCCAAATTTGGGCCCAGATCCAATACCTAAGTTTGGCTCACCACGAGTCCAACTCAAATTTGGAGTAGGACTTCAAAGTCTACTTAAACAATGGATATCCCTACAAGATCAGGCAGTTCTTTGACTTGGTTTTCTATTCATTTTTTCAATTCTTGGATTTATGTTCACTTCCAGAGGACATACACTGAGTTGAAGCATAATGATGAAATCAAGAAGCTATGTCACTCATGTTCGGTCCCTGTTCTTAAGATGATTCAGATTATAAATATGGTTGCTTCCCCTTATTCTTCTAAAGAGGTTAGGATGCATGTGCGGGATCCTTGGAATTTCAAGTGGCGAGCTTATTCTTATACTTTTTCTGATTCTAACATGGTAGAAAATGTGGCTCAGCTTCCATTATCTCTAGAAGCTTATGAGTATATTATCTCTTTAAAACATGGGGTGTTTCCTCTTCACTTAGGGAGACACTTGGCTACAGAATCTTATAATCCATATTGATTCTACCTGCATTTCAAGTATGACCAAGGTTTTCTTCAGAATGGTTTTGCTCCTTTGCTGCTATCATGTTTAGGCTAGTTAGCATGTTATTGGTTACACCCTACTCGTCTCCAAGATAATTTCGAGTATTATGTTCCCAATGTTAAGCGAAAAGCCAAGACTCTTTGACTATAAGCCACAATATGGTTTAATAGAATTAGGAAATATTTTCACATTGATCTAGAGTTTTTATTCAAAAATGACCTAGACTTGCGTAGCAGGTAAAAGCAAGTGATCAGTGGCAAAAGGTAGAAGTGGCAGAGGACCCAAGAGACTCGAAAGGCCCTGGCTCGTAAATTTGTTCACCCTAAACTAGGTAGAAAGAGGACCATTCCCCTTTATAGCATTGATAATATCCATTTACGAGGTAATGTAGCTCCTAGATTGAGTTCAAGGTTAGAGGCACTTTGATCTGTACATGACTCTCCTATTCCTAATATTCTGAGGCACTTGGTGACATATGTGAGAGGTGTAGTATCAAGATTGGCACCACTACTTTCATTACCTACATTATCTTGAGATCTGATTTCTCCATTCCCCATACTTACTTACCAATTGATTGACATAAATGTAGGGCCAGAGGTGAGACTTCTTTCATAGACACCAATTGGCCATTCTTCCATTATGGACTTCAGACCAGCCTTGCCATTGTTTACATTAGTTGGTCATTCATTAGAAGTAAGTGCTCGAGTGAGGATAGAGTCTATAGTTACTGATCTCTCATCCTATGTTTGCTTTCTTTTCTTTTCTCTTTTCTAGCTGAGAATCCATCTCCTTTTATGTGAACCAGAAAAAGATTTTGGAGGCTCTCTTGATGATATCTCAGACTCAGATGGTGAGGAGCATTTGGACTTTGTGAAGTCTTTCATTGTATATATATATATTGAATTCAAGCTTTTGTTGCAAATGTGGTCCTTGGGTCATGCTCCAGTAAAGGGATGCTTGCATTCATAGGCATCTGTCAACCATCACCATCATCAAGTGATGGTTCACTATCTTTCCTTCTTATTCTGAGGATTTTATTCATAATCCCTTTTACTAATGTAAAACTACTTGCTTAGATGATAATGAAGGAGCATGAGTGGGTGATTGCTAATTTTCCATGGCTGTCGGGAGGCATTACTAGGTTTCTTACATTTTAAGATTATCATTATCCTCTTTATTTTAGACTCCTATTTGCTCTTATTTGTGCCAAATTTTATTTGCAATATTGTGTTTTTTATGTTCCAATTCCAAAGTGGCCCTTGGTACAATGAAATTAGATTTGCCTCTTTTCAGATAAAAGCAAGTTAGTTCACTTCACTAAATGGATTTATCTTGAATTGACTAAATTTTCCATGTGAGAGTCAACTTGGTCTTCCACATGAAGTGGACTATGACTTGCAATGCGGATTTGGACTCGATCATCACACATAATATAAGGGGTTTTGTGTCTGTATTTTGCCTTGAAAAATATGGAGCCCATGTTTGAATGAAAATTTTCTTTTGATAAAATCGAACATGCCATCATAAACAAACACATACACTTTTTATTTTATCATTATTGCCCCCAAAGTCTCATGCATAAAACCTTTCAGGTATTGGGCATTGATTGGTGGCATGGATCTTTACCCTTTGTCATCAGACAGTTGGTAGGATTCTCCTTTAAATATCCTATTAACAATAGAAAGACATTCCTAATTAGGTCAAATTTATCTTTCTTGCTTCAATTTGGGATTATAGGTCTCTTCAAAACCAAGACCGTTTCTTCCTTCTGCAAAGATCTAAGCTAGGGCATCTTATTGTAGGCCTTAGATATTTGTGCTCAGCATATATCCAAGTTTTGTTGAGCTACTACCTTGTTTCATCTAAGGAGTCTATCTCATCTAAATAAATATTAATGTTATTTTCTTTTGTAATTTTCTCTTGCAAAGCAATTCTTACAACGAGAATTTATACCTCCAATAGTAGGACTACCTTAGTCCCAAACACCAATGCGTATGGCGTTGATTGAGTAAAGGTTCAATATGTGATGTGATAAGCCCACAATGCCTCAAAGAGTTTTTGGTGTCATTCTCTTTTATTTCTGGTGATGACTTTCTTCAATATTTTGGAGAGGGTCTTGTTGAATACTTCAATGAGACTTGCATTACAAATGGATGAAGATCCCCAATCTATCTTCTAATGATGTGTAAATCATCCTACCTTGAAGCTTTTAAAGGATAGTTTGTTGTTAGAAATACCATATTGGTATAGGCTATTTTCCTTAAAGAAATATATGATAGTATCCCCTTTTACTTCTTTTAGTGGGATTGCCTCTGCCCACTAAGAGAAATAATTGGTTATTACTAATATAAAGAAGTGCCCTCTAGAAGAAGACAATACAATTAAACTGATTATATCCATACCCCATACCTCAAATGGTCATGAGGATACCGTTGGATGTAAAGGATTTGGGTCTTGATGAATGAAGTCACCATGAATTTGGCATAGGTGACATTTTCTTTTGTATTTGATGCAATCTCTCACCATTGTCAACCAATAGTAGCCCATATGCTTGATTTTTTTTCATCATTTTTTGGTCTAATTGATGGGCTCCATAGGCCCTCCAGTGTACTTCATGCGTAATTTCTTTTTTTCTTTGTTTGAAAGGCAATGTATAAGCAGTTGATCAAAAGACCTCCTATAAAGGGTATCATTGATAAGCAAAAGTGTGTGGCTCTCTTCCTAAGTTGCACCCACATCAATTTATTTTATGGGAGTTCTCTATTTTTAAGGTAGTTGGTGAATGACATTCTCTAATCTATTGCTTCCTCCATCAATTTAGATTCAACCCTCTCATACTTGATACTAAAGATCAAACTTATCACCTATTTGCTATGGACCATGATCAGAACCTCCCCTTGGTCAAGGTCAACCAATATCTTAGCTAACTTGGGTAAGGAATCAGCTTCCGCATTGATGGACCTGGGAATTTTAATTATTCAAATATGTGGGATTTGCTCCATGAGATCTTTGGCCCTTTAATGGTATTTTAGTAGTTTGAATATGTGAATTTTATATTCACCTCCCACCTGATTGATAACCAATTGTGAGTTACCAAAAATATGTAGGCATGATATTCCCATATTGGGGGCCATTTCTAATCCCGTAATTAGGATCTCATATTCAGCCTTGTTGTTTGTGCATAGTTTTGAGAGAGTAAGAATATCATAAAATGCTCCCATTTGGAGTGATAAATATGAGCTCAATATCTACTTTAATTTGTAGAAGCTTCGGCCTGATTCCTAGTATGATGGATGATGCCCCATGAAAATATAACTTCCAATAGGTTCTCCTTCCTCGATAAAAAGGATTTCTTTATCAAGGAGTTCACAACTCAATGGAGAGTCATTCGACACAAGGTGAGCTGTGAAAAAAATTAACAAAGTCTTGTCCTTTAACCACCTTTTGAGAAGTGAATGTGATATTTACTCCATGAGGATTAAGCCCATTTTGCTAGCCTTCTAGTGAGTACAAGCCTGGTTATTAAGTATTTTATGGAATCAACCCTCAATATTAAAATGACATGATGAGAAAGCAAATAATATCTTATCCTCTTCATTGCAAATATGAGCTCCAGGTAGTTATTCTTTGCCTCCACTAGCATTCTATTCAAATAATAGAGTGTATTTTCTTTACCTTCTTCATTATTTTGGACAAAAAGTGTCCCTAAGAACCTTTCCATTGCAATATGTAGAGGATTAAATGTTTACCAAGTATGAGTGTTCCCAAGGCTGGTGGCTTTAAGAGATATTGCTTAATCTATTCAAAAGCTTTTTGGCATTTTTGATCTCAAATAAATGAAGTATCCTTCTTTATTAATTTGGAAGAAAGCTTGCATTTTCCAAAGAGGTTTGAATTGAATCTCCTTATGTATGCGAGTCGACCTTGGAATAATCTCAACTATTTTAAGCTATTGAATGGTGGCATATCCAAGATAGCTTTGATCTTAGATAGATCGATTTCAATTCTCTAGTGTCTCACAACAAATTTGAGGAACTTTTTTGACGATACCCCGAAGGCACATTTTATAGGGTCCATCTTTAGGTTATATTTTTTAAAGTGGCTGAAAATCACTCTTAGTTCTTAGATGGGCTTGTCTTTGGACTTATTTTAGAATACCAAGTCATCCATACAACATTCCATCAACTGATGTATGAGGTCATCTAAATTCAGATCATGGCCCTCTGATAAGTGGCGCCCATGTTCTTAAGCTCGAAGGGCATCATCTTGTAGTAGTAAATGCCAATTGGAGTTTGAAAGGTCATATCCTTTTCATCATTAGGACCCATTTTGATTTTTTTGTACCTAAGAAACTATACATAAAGAAGAAAAGTTCAAAATTGGACGTATTGTCAATCATGATTTTCATTACGGTAATGAAAAATCATCTTTTGGATATTCTTTATTTAAGTCCCTATAGTCCACACAAATAGGGATTTGGCCATTCTTCTTTCTAACACAATGCTTACAACCCAATCTAGGTATTTCTCTCTCCAGATGAAGCCTACTTGAATTAGTTTCTTTATTTTTTTCTATCACCTTTTGTTCTAGGTCAAGTTTTATCTTTCTAGGTGCTTGTTTAATAGGTAAAAGTTTGGGATTGAAATCAGCTTGTGGACTGCAACTTCAATATCTAGTCCAAACATCTCCCTATAGCTCCATGCAAAGTAGTCAATATGTTCCTTGAGCACTGCTTTGAGTTGGGCTTGGCTTTTCTCTGAGAGTTGTGTGCTGATAAAGGTTGGCCTAGGGTGCTCCTCTTAACCTAGGTTGATTTCCATCATCAGTTCATTTATTGTGACTTGTCCCCCATCTTCGAGTTTTGATGGAGCTTTTTTCAGTTTGAGGATAATTTCTTCACCAAGGAGTTCATCATGTTGAATAGAACTTGGCAAAGGTTCCTTTTTTTATTTTGAAGGTATTTGTTTGCATCGTGCCCACTATTCTCAAGTCCCGATGAAGCTTTATTGAGGATTTCATCTTCTTATGATATTTGGAGAACTGTGGCTGGCTTGAAGCATAAGGTTTGTGTGTCTAAAAGCATTGAGGATGTTTGATCAGTTTTATTATTGAATAGAGGTCCAATGGTGACCATAAGGTATGTATGGATACTATGGGCGATGAAGCCCAGTCCTTTAGACTTCTTATTTCCTCCTCCAGCAAAGTAAGTGTGCTCTTGAGGTGAATCCCATAGGTTCTTGAAGTATGCAGTTGGATTTCTTGATTATTTGATGAAGCTTGTCTGAAAAATATTTAGGCATGACCACTAGCTAATAGTCACCATTATCTTCTAGCTCCGTAGTTTTCAGGATTTCACACATGCTTGGGACATAGAGGATTACCTTGTAAAATAATATCTCCTTTTCTCCCTTAGATAATGGGAGAATATATAAAGTTATTAATTTCTCCACAATATTGGTGCTTAACTCATCTAATGGTTTAAGTAAGCCTTTTGAAATTTTTGTAATAAGAAGAGTGGTTTCTGTTTGACGTCCATTGTCATCTTCATCAGAGGAATAGCTACCCTAGTAGAATTAAGTGGTTTCTTCATCTGAAGATTTTGTGTCACTCCCTAGATAAAGAGGGGCAAAGATCATGTTAGCAATCTTCTTCTTCACTTGATTGATGGAAGCAGATCCTTTATGAGCATAAAATTTGTAATAATATTTTGCATCATCGTAATATACCTGGTGAATATTAAAAGGATGTACATCTCCATTAATTTGGTGCTCTTCACCATTCTTGAATTACTTAAGGTATTGATGTAAGGTTAATGACACCACTTTATTTTCATGTAACCATGACCTCCCCTAAAAGTGTTTATACGATGCATGAGTGTCAATTACATAGAACTTAGCATCAATCATTAATTTTTCTACTTTTAGAGGTATAGTTATAGCTCCTAGAGCACTTTGGCAGTTTTGATTAAATGCTAGGATGGTTATAATTTCAGATGACAGATGGTACATGCCCAAAGCTAGAGCTTTTAGAGTATGGAGAGTCATCAAATTGACTAAGGAGCCTGAGTCAATGAGGATGTGTTGATTTTAATCCCATCACTATTCCCTATGATATTTAATGGCCTGTTATGATATATCATTCCTGGTAGTAGGTCATCATTTATGGAGGTAATGGTGGGAGTTCAATGAGCATACAAAGACTCCATCATTTTTTCTTCAACAAAGTATGCTTGGTAGTTAGTTTGGTTTTATAAGATGTGCACCAACATATTTCTAAGTTCTTGTAACATCATTAGGGCACCAAACACATTTAGTATAATAAGGATCTTCTTGAGATGAGCTGCTATATTGTATTTCACCTTCTTCGATGCAGGTTCAGCTTGTGAAGGCTTTGTGTCCTCATTTATTTGAATTATTTTTCCTTGGATATGTTCTTATCTCTAGGCATTGAAGCTTGTACTTGATTACATTTCTCAGTTGAACTCTAGCATCCTGAAACCAACTAGGCTTCTTTTCAAAGTCACTACTAAGGCTAATCATGTAACAGGAGATAGTAGATCCTTCCCCCCAATTGGTAGTTCTCTAGATGTTCTTGGAGGATGTAATTGGCTAATAATCATCCTATTCAATATCAAAATTAGACACATGGGGCTTCCTTGTAGAGAGATCTTTAGAAACTCTTCAGATGAACCATTTATTTCATCAACTGGAATGGCCTTCTTTAGGACTTTGTATTTAGAACATTTCTTTCATGGATGTATGGATAGGCTTGACACAGGAGCTAAATAAGCTCCAACATTAGCTTATTTAATCTTTTCTCAAAATGTCTATTTCTTCTTTTGATGCTTACTAGCATAGGGCTTTTTGAAGCAATCATAAACTTATTCTGACTCAGACATATCATCATCTATTTCCTACTTGTGTAATTTCTCTAAATTCAGTAGGGATACCCTTCTACAACTTCTAGGACTGGGACTTCACTAAACCTAATAGGTTGATTATTTGCCACTAGGTTACTTGATGGTGATTGGGATGGCTGATCATTAGTGCTATCCTGGTTATATGAGTCACTATGTGATAAGAAGCAACAAACTCGTATGATTGTCCTTGAGAGTGTTTATCCTCCATGACCCAATTTTGGGGAAGGCAGCGTGGATGATCATCCTAGTTTCAAGGAGGGTTGGTAGGTGATTCCTCCTATTCTTGTAAGGTCTTTTGTATGTCTTTGCCTTTTTAGCTACCATCCTTTTTATATTCTTAATTTTTCACAAAGCATGGTAGTCATACTTGACATGCTATCCATATGAATAGCTATAGCTTGCATGCATTCATTCAACACTTATATTTGAACCCCTAACATATTTCATATTAGTTATGGCCAGATCTTTTACAATATCAAGCTATAGTTTAATCAAACCATAATCATATTGGCAGGTGAACCACTCTTTAATATAATCATTTTGGTGACAACCTGCTAGGAGACCCATGGGAATCTCAATTTCATGAGTGATACACTCAATAAATTCATTCACTTCTTCCTATCTTGTGCTCTAAACTTCATCATCATTAGAGTGATGAGATGACCTTGGTGATTGGCTTGACCATGAGTTTCCAATAGTAAAAATGATAGTACACATTGCCACTGGAAGTTCATCTTATCCATTCCTAGCTTCAGAGACTTCAAGCAAAGTTCTGAGTTTATTAGGAAGGAATTCCTTGAGAGTTACTTAATTTTTTTCTCCTTGGACATATTCTTCTAGGGCATCGATGTATTCTTGGATGACCTATTCTGATAGTATATCCATTCGGTTGAACTAATTTCTTTTTCTTATTTTTGTTCTTTTCTTTTTGATGTTTTGAGCAAGTAGAAAAGCTTATTTTGATAAAGCTTTCCTTATTACTATTCCCAAGCATTTTAGGGTTTGAGCCATCTTCTTTATCGGTTTCATCAGCCTTTTAAAAATATAGGTCTTCCACAAGTGCTTTTGTTTGGGTTTAGGCTACTCTTCGTCCGCGAAAAGGAGTCTAGTAAATGACTCATGTCTCTCAAATATAGTAATATGATTGATGTATTTGGTGGGTATTTCAAATAAGGCTAACTTTGAGAGAGTCAGTTTGTCCTCTTGGTATAATTTTTTGATCTATTCCTTGAACACATAGCAGTCTTCAATGGTGTGACTCAAGACTCTATGATAAAGATAATAGTTTGAGTGATCCATTTTGTTAGCCTCACTTGGCCTTTTGCATTCTGGCAACTATCTTGAAAGATTTTTCCTACTCTCTCTCTTAAAAGAGTATTTGTTCCTAAGTCTCTATTGAAAAGTGTTGGATGGTTATACTTTCCCAACTCCCCCAAGTGTTGATAATTTTTGAGGATTACCTCCATCCATAGTAGGGTTTATAGGTTTCTTTTGTTCATTTGTTGTGAATGCTACCCTGACATTTTTTGAGGGTGCCTCTCACTTTGTCTTATCTTTTTCTAATTTAAAATTTTGTGAACTAACTAAGGCTGGTAGGCCAATCCTCTCTAACTTCTTGATATATACGATGAGATCTTGGAAAATAGAAGAAGCACTTAAATAGGGTGTCGTTTAGTCCTTTCTTATATTGCTAAGGACTAGGTTTACAACTTCAAATTAGCTTATGACTTGGTCACACCTAATGCTAAGATTTCTCCATCATGTGATGTAATCCAAGATTGATTCATTATGACTCTCTGGTGTTGAGCAATATTTGCAATGGTCATCTTATCGCTCACCCCTCCAAACCTAATTCATAAAGCCTCTTTCATTTGTGACTAAATTTGTATGAATTTTGATTGTAAATGGCATACTACTTAAGTACTACCCTAGTAGCAGACTAACAATGAGGGGTTATTGCTCGAGTCTCTATATAGAATCACAAAATGAGCTATGTGATATTTTGCATTATCAATGCCATTAAATTGTTTGAACTTAGGCATCGCATAGCCCTTAGAGTATGACCCTCGATCGTGATGACTAGGGTCTGATCTATCTGCATCATTTATCTTACCCATGTTGAGCTATGTGTTGTTTAGGATTGTTAATGCCATTAAATTATTTAAACTTAGGCATCGTATAGTCCTTAGGGTATGGCACTCGGTCATGATGACTAAAGTAAGGTTTGTCTGCATCATTTATCATACTCATGTCACCCCTTTGTCTTAGTTATGTTGCTACCATTCATTGCACTTACTGTTGTATGTATATTGGCAGTTCCATGTAGTCAGGGATTATTGAAATTGGTAATTAGATATTCCTTATTGGTGGAGGAGGTGCTCATGAATGACCTACATTTTTATGGATTTCATCCATAGGGATGCATCTTTTACCACCTCTATAGCTTGATATGACTGTTGGGATCATTCCAACTTGTTAAGCTTATGTCTCATTTGTATCATTATTTCTATCAACTCTGTGACCTTATTTTGAGCTTCATCTTTCTCTTTCCCTTATTTTCTCAACTATTCTCATAGATCCTTTATGATTATTTTCCTAGAAGAGCTTTCAATTATGATTAAGTCTTTTGTCAAAATATGATAGTCTGCATCTTGAGGGTTAGGTTTAGGTTTGGTGTGTTTTTGAACTGGGCCAACTTCTCCCATCATGTGGATTGCTTGATTCAGGAGTTTACTCATGGAACAAGTAGTTACACCTTCTCTCTATTGTAGTAACAAGGATTGACTCACAAAGGCCCTTTCTTCTTGAACCTCCTTATTTGTAAGCCTTGTTTGTGCAACCTTCTTTTAGTATTTGGCCGATTGGGGCATGGGCTCATGGTCCCTTCCAAAGTCATGATGAGAAATGACTTTAACAATATGGCTGGTCTTCCTTTTTGGGGTCTCATACTGGGTTGTAGCCTTATGGTGACTTTTATTATTTTGTTTAGTTATTCACCCTTTAACTATAGTCTTGAGGTAAGACTATACCCTCTTTGACTTACTTTTACCCTTCTCTAAGCTACTTAATGGAGAGAAAGAATTAGAGATGAGAATGGTGATGATTGTCTTCATTTGAGGGACAAGCTTCCCAAGTTGGCTGAAAACTCCAGCAGACTTTCCTTTACTTGTAATAGTTAGCATGAGTCCTTCTTCGTCCATGTATGTATTTGGACTTACTTTTAGTTGTTCCCCCTAGGGAGTAGGGCAAAGGTGATCGAAGACTAAACTTCACTTTGGGCCTAACCTCTAGAAGATGAATGCTCTAACTTGTTGAGGCATAGCTTTTGGCTCTTCATTAGATTGACTCTTCTAATTAGGAATGATGACATTGAGTCTCTTTCCCTTTGATAGAAGGTGAGAAGTAGATTCATCTTGTATGACTGTAACATTAGTTGGCAAACTAATAGGTTCTCTTTTGAATTGGATGACCTCAAAAATGGTTCCAAACTTAATTTGAGCCTCAACTGCTCTATTGATGATCATCGACTAAGGTAAACATACAACCGATCCTTCCCCCAAGACAATAATGTATGTTGGAATGGGGATGTTCTTTATTGATGTCATTTGATGCTTTATTTTATAAAAAAGAATACAATTGGTTAGTTTTCAGTTGTAATTCTCTCTTATTAATGTCTCTATAGTATTAGTTAGGTTTCTACACTTAGAGGTGAAGTTAGGTCCCACTAGGCATGTTAGAATTTGTGGAATCAAAATCGACCACCTGGAGTAACGAAGACCATAGGAAGCAATCTCAAAACAACAAAAAAATGTATGGTGGTTTGAGTGAGTGGTCAGGTGTTGTGAGAACATATTTCCAATAGGTGCAATATCTTGTTGTTAATTACCTCGATAATTATCAACAATAACCTAAAGTGAGAAACCTAACAAATAAAATAGAGACAAAAAGAGAAAAAATCATGATTTAATAGATTTGAATAAAGGATACATGTTTTAAGCAAGGGCATACCTTCACTTTACAATTTAATGAATTTAAATTCATGAAGTAAAATAAGAAAGAGAATGAAAAAGTGTGATGCTCACTGCTGCCCCACTCCCATTCACTAGACCAAGTGGAATTTGACTTGAATGAATTTTGATTTGATTTTGATGGATGCTAATAACTTGGCTTGAATTATAGTGTGGCTGACTATCTTAGCTTGTGTTAGTTAACTCTATTATGAATTGTAATTTTATTGATGACTTTCTATTTGTTGTCAGTTGACTTCTTTTGATTTTTAACTTGAGAAAAAAATAGTAGCATTGACTTATGTAAATTATTTTTAATTGATAATCGACAGCCTTATTAGCGTATTATCAATTAGGTTTGAATCATCGTCAATGGCTTTTAGAGTTGTCCAACTTTGAAGGGACCATCATCAATGACTTTTAGTCTTTACTAGCTTTGAAAAGAGTATCACCAATAGCTTTTAGGATTGGTTAGTGATTGAGGTGATTTTTGCTATAATCAAATTTGATTGAAATATGATTAAAATTGAGACTTGTATGTCACTAAATTATGCTCAAATGTGAATTTCAGTTAGACTTAAATTGCATCCAAGTTTGATCAAAAATTGAGTTCAATTTGAATCTAAATCATTGAAAAATTTAGGCTTAAGCTAGGCCTAATGCAAATGGACTGAGTGGGTTGGATACTTGGACTAAAATTGTGCCCAAAATCCATATAAAATCTTGACCAAAAGAACAAAAAGTAAGACTTTTGCAAATAAGTTCTTGAACTAAATAAATCTTCATAAATGGATCCATAGTCAAATTTTTCTTACAAATATGCCACTAAAATAAGAATTTTACGAAAAAATTTAATAAAATTCTAAAATTACAAATCAGTCTTACAAAATTTAAGGTTTATAAATAAACCCCTCAAGAGATTGATAATTATAATTCGATCATTGTGAAATCCAAAGTCCTCCAAAATTTTGTATTTGCAAATAATCTCCTAAAATTTTAACTTCTTATAAATAAGTCCCTCAAAAATTTTATTTAAAAATAAGTCCAAATTTTATTCAAAAAGGACACTAAAAGTTTGAAAATTTTATAAATAAGTCATTTTTTTAAAAAACACCTCTGAAAATTATAAAATTATAATTTAGTCTATTTTTCAAAAATAATTATAAATATCCCCTCTATAAATTCAATATTGGAGATGAGTATAACTTTCAAATTATCATCATCTACAACAAACTAATTTATCCATATCTCTTCAAAAACTCATCCAAATTTAAGATAAACTATATCCATATCTATCTACAGTCATATCCACCAATCAAAATTTCAAATTAAAGGAAATCATTTCCAACTAAACATCATCTCTTCAAACTGCATATAAACCCTCTTAACATCACAAAAAAAAATATCAGAGATCAAAAAATTAGAGGAGAGAAACTATAAAGAAGTTAGAGAGATCATCAAGAAGGAAGAGCATATCAAAGGCCAAAATCAAAACTAGGAAGGAAGAAAAGAGTATAAGCTCTTATATTATTTGCTACTTCTCTTCCTTTCTTCTCTCTTTGGTTTTCTTTCTGTCAAGGGCTCCACTATTGCATCCCCTCTAGTCTTCACCCTACAACCTTCGCCTTTGTGAGCTATGCTTGAGCTCATCCCCTCTGCCTTCGAGCCCTGACTCTTCCTCTTTCTTGGCAGCAACTATGGTGGGGAACAATGTTAGAACCATGGCTTCAATGTTTCTATGGATGATGAGAGGGCCAAATGATTAGAGCAAGCCTCCTTACTGCTATCACACTTCAACAATATTCGCAGACAGATCGCCTATGGATTCAATGTTGTTGTGGATGATGCCTAGGCTTGCACAAGACCATGCCCCCCCACCATTTATATTACTCAGAGCTCCCATTTGGATCTCTACCCCATCCCAATTGACACACAATCAAAGTCCTTGCTTCTTGCGCTTCTACCTATAATCACCTATAAACATGTAGGCAATACCATGCATGCCCCCCCCCCCCCCACCCCCCCCCCCCTCCCCTCTCCTCCTCTTTTTGTTTTCTTTCTTGCTCTAGTTTGCCCAGCAATAGCAGTAGTTGCCTCTAACTACAATGCCACCTCCAGCTGCAATGCTACCCTGGTAGCACATGTGCACTTGACGCAACTAGGCTACTGATCCACCCAGTATCACCAAGCAATCTTGTAGTCAAGGGATGCCATCTTGCCTTACCAACATCGATGCCAGTGCCACCCAAACCATCATGGCTCCTTTGTCACGGACCATTCCCCTCCCTATCTTCACTCTAGATTAGATTCAGCAAGATTCAGCCAAATCCAACTGTGAGATGGAAGGGCAAGGCTGCCCCCCACCTTGCCACGAGGAAACCAAGCCAGATTAGGCCATTTCTGGCTAGATCCAAGTGGAGAAGGGATCGGGCTACCATGGCCCAGTTGTGAGGAAGAAGAAGGGTAGAATGGTTTGAGGGAGGAAGAAGATGGGAATAGATGGAGGTTAAAAAAAGAATAAAAAAGGAAAAAAGTTGCAATAGGAAAAAAAATCTATCCAAAAAAAGGAGAAAAAAGTTGGTAAATGTTGTTGTGTAAAAAAAAAAAAAGAAAATTTGGCAAAATAAAAATAAATAAAAAAAAGAAAAGAAGAGTTTGTTCATCAAAAAAAAAAAAGACTTTTCTCATCTTGATTTTTGACAGACTCTTGACACCATTGTGGTCACACGTGGTCCCTCGAAGACAGTGAACTCTTGCCACCTTATGGACACCAGCAGCCCCTTGAAGATGGCAAAGCCTCATTACACTAAGCCAGTCTTCGAGTTTGCACATAGTTAGCCTGTGGGCTTGCATCTAGCCAGCCTTTGGGTTTGCATCTAAGCTAGCTTTCGGGCTCACAATAAGCCAATATTCAGGTTTGCATTTAACTAGCGTTGGGGCTTGTATTAGTTAGCCCTTAAGCTTGCATCTAAGCTAGTCTTTAGGCTTGCACTTAGCCAGCCTTCGGGCTCACATCTAAGCCAATTATTGCGATCACACTTAGCTAACTTTCAGGCTCGCATCTAGCCAACCTTCAAGCATGCACTTAGCTAGCCTTCAAGCTAGCACCTGGCCAACCTTCAAGCTTACATCCAAGCCAATCATCGAGCTCATGCCTAGTCAGCCTTTGGGCTTATGCTCAGCTAATCTTCGGACTCACACTTAGCTACCTTTCGGGCTTGTATTTAAGCTAGCCTTCAGGCTTACATCTAAGCCAACCTTTGAACTCGCATCCAACCATCTTTTAGGTTCATACTTAACAATCCTTCAGACCGGCGCTCAGTCAACCTTTGAGTTTGCACTTAGCCAACCTTTGGGCCTGCATCCAAGCAAACTTTCAAGCTCACACTTAGCCAGCCTTTGGGTGACACCTTAGCTTGCCTTTGGACTTGCATTAAGTGAGCTTTTGGGCTCACACTCAGCTAGCCTTTGAGCTCACACTCAGCTAGCCTTTGGGCTCTCACCTAGCTAGCCTTCAGGTTTACACTTAACTAGCCTTCGGACCCAAACCAGCCTTTGGGCTTGCACCTCAGCCAGCCTTTAGGTTTACATCCAAGTCAACTTTTAGGTTTGCACTTAGCCAGCCTTCGAGTTCTCATCCAAGATGATCTTTAGACTGGCATCTAGTCAGCCCTCATTCTTGCACCCCCCAAAGCCAGCTTTCAAGATTGCAAGTTAAGCCAACTCTCGGGTTCACACACTTAAAGCTGGGCTTTGGGTTTACCTAAAATTATTATAAACTGCTAAGGACTCTCAAATCAAATTGGTTAATGTAAAATAACTCAAACACAATGAAATTAAACTCATCTACAACAAATGAACAAAGGCCAAGTTGACTCAAATGGACCTAAATTGGTCAAACAAATGGACTAGAACCCAAGTCAAGTTGAACTCCAAAAAAATCCAAATTGGGTTGACCTAAACCAAATAAACTCAAACTTAACCCTAATCAGACTTGAGATGGGTTAATTAGAATCAAGTTGAGTTCAAATTAAATTCAATCTAGATTGAACTAAGCTTAAATCAAACCTTGATTAGGTTAATCAAGTCCAAACTAAACTCAAAGTCAAATCAGAACCAAGCCAGGTTAAGCCTAAACTAAAACCAATTTGAACTAAGTTGACTTGAACTTAAATTGAAGTCTATCAAAATGCAAACCAGGACTCAATAAAAGTCCAACACAAGACTAACCTTGGACCCAAACTATAATAATCATGACAAAACTAAATAGGCTCAAACTGAGTCCTACTGAGTGTGTTGAACCCTTGAATAGAACTAAATAAGATCAAACTGAGTCTTATTGGGTGTGCTACAAAAGCCTTTAGCAACACTTCAAAGCTATACCCAACTCCTTAAGCCATTGGTGATGCTACCAAACTAAAGAAGTTAATCGCCAACACACTCCAAGTTATCAGACACACTTCAAAGCTATACCCAACTCCCTAAGCCATTGGTGATGTTGCCAAACCAAAGAAGATAATCACCAATACGCTCAAAGCTATCAGCCACACTTCAAAGCTATACCTAACCCCCTAAAGCCTTTGATGATGTTACCAAATCAAAAAGTTAATTGCTAACACACTCAAAGTTGTTGGTCACACTTTGAAGCTAGCAAACCCAAAAGCATTGGCAATACTTCAAATTTGATCAAAAACATGCCTAAGAGGCCATCGATTATCAATTCAAACTGAAATAAAGTAGGCTCAAACTTGCTTAGTCAGTTAGCCACATTACCTTATTCAAATGAAGTCAACCAACAAAATAGTCAAAGCTATTGGCCACACTTTGAAACTAGTCAACTCCAGAAGTAGTTGACGATGTGTTCTTCAAGCTAGAAAACCCCAAAAGTAATTGATAACACACTCCTCAAACTAGCCAATGCTAGAAATAGTTGGCAACATACCCTCAAGCTAGTCAACCCTAGAAGTAGTTGACGATGCGATTTTTGAAGCTATACCCAACCATATAAGTCATTGATGATGCTTTCAAACCAAATAAAGTTATCATCAACACTCAAAAATATTAGAAATATTTCAAACTTCTCCCATTCTCTTTCACATCCTATCAGATGGTGCCATCAACACCTGCTAAAGACTGAGTCAATTTGGATCAAATGCCACATGGTCCAGCAAAAGGGGAGTGGGGTAGTAACACACATCAAAGCTTCATCTCCACTCTTTCTTTTTTATTATTTCTTTCATGTTTTCTATAATTTCATGTCAAAGTTTGTTCTAAAGTGAGGGAATACTCTTGCTTAAGTCATTAATCCTTTCTTAAAATCAATCAAATGCTTTCTTTTTTCCTTTTTTGTATCTCTATTTTATTAGCTAGGTTTCTTGCTTTGGGAGGTTCCTAATAATTATCAGGATAATTAACAACAGGGGCTTGCGCTTGTTAAAAGTCATGTTCACACAATACTTGTTAGCATGCTTTAAATTAAAATAAATTCTGATTTGTGATTTGAGATACTGATAAGGTAGAATTATGATTGTGTAGAAACCTAGTTAATATGATAGAGATACTGATAAGGTAGAATTATGATTGAAGGCTGATCAATTATGTTCTCCTTTATAGAAGAAAGAATCAAATGGCAACAATGAAGAACATCTTCACTCCAAAATACACCACCATCTTGGGGGCAGGATCAACTATGCATTTTCCTCAATCAATGGTTGCTACAGAAGTAGCTGAAGTTCAAATCAAGTTCGGCACCGTCTTTGAGGCTGTCCAATTCAATAAGGCACCTACTACTACACCGATTCAAGTTGCTATCATGCAAAATCAGCTTATTTCTCACCTTCCATCAAGGGAAAAGAGGCCTAATATTATAATTCCTAATGAGAAGGGCTATTCGAATGAAAAGCTAGAAGACATACCTCAACTAAAAAGGATATCAATCTTTTAAGGGCTAGGACTGAAATAAAGCTTAGTTTTTTTCTACCTTCACCAACTCCTCATAGGAGGCAATCAAAAGAAAATCCAGACATAGGCATCGATGAAGAAGATCTCATCTTGGCTATCACAAGTAAAGGGAAAGTTGCTGAAATTTTCAGCCAACTTGGGAAACCTACCCCTCGAATGAGGTCTATCATTACCATCCCTACCTCCAACTCCTTCGCTCCATTGAGAAATTTAGAAAAGGGTAAGAGCAAATCACAGGAGGCATAGTCTTGCCTTAAAATTGTGGCAAAAGGGTGAATCACCAACAAAACCACAAGAGTCACCATAAATCTACAACCTAATACAAGGGTTCACAACCACCTACACTATTAGAGTCATTTCTCATTATGACTCTAGGAGAGACCACAAGCATGCACCCCAGCTGGCCAAATGCTAAAAAGAAGGCTACTTGAGTGAGGTTTATTGATAAATAAATCCAAGAGGAGAGGGCCCTTGTGAACCAATCTTTGCAACCATGCCAAAGAGAAGGTTTGGTGACCCACTCCATGAGTAGACTCTTGAGTGAGATAACTCGACTGATGAGAGAAGTTAGCCTCAACCTAAAACTTAGACATGATTCTAAAGGCATAGACCATCATGTCTAACAGAAGTCTTTGTCATAACTAAAAGCTCAAATCAAGAAGTGACCATAGAAGCACTACAAGAATAGTTGAGATAGAAAAACAAAGAGAAAGATGAATATCAAAAGAAGGTCATGGAGTTGATGGAGATGATGCTACAAATGAGCCAGAAGCTCAATAGATTGGAACAATCTTAATAGCTATCCCAAGTAGTAGAGGCAGTGGAAGGTGTGTGTCCTATAGATGAGATCGATGAAAATATAGGCCCTTCACAAGCACCTCCTCCAATAAGGGATACCCAATTCTCAATTTTAGAAATTTCTAACAACATGGAATTTCCAGCATATATACAATAGTAGGTATAATGAATAGTAGTTGCATAGTTGAGACAAGGAAGTGAGACAGATAGGCTAAATGATGCTAATAAACCATACCCTAGCCATCATGATTGAGTGTCATATGTCAGGGGCTATACAGTGCATAGTTTCAAATAGTTTAATGGCATGGGCAATCCTAAATAACACATAGCTCACTTTGTGACTATGTATAGAGATTCAAGTAATAGCCCCTCATTGTTACTCCACTAATTTTTAGCAAGCTTGATAGGAGTAGCATTCAAGTAGTATGTTGGTTTGCAATCGAAATCCATATAAACTTGAGCACAAATGAAAGAGGCCTTGTGAATTAGGTTTGGAGGAGTCACTAATAAAGTAACCATTGTAGACATTTTCTCAATACTAAAACAAGAAAATAAGTCTATTTTGAATTATATCACATGGTGGAAAAATCTCAACATTAAGCATAAATACCCCATGAGCTAATTTGAGATAGTGAACCTAGTACGCAGCAACATAAGGGGAGAATGGATGGTACATTACTTGAATACCTCTTCTATCCATAGCTTTCAAGACCTTATCATGCAAGTCAAGAAGCTAGAAATAATTGGTTCATCGACCTTATCTAGTTCACAAAGTTTCAAGTTGGAAAAAATAAGGTAAAGTGTAGAGAGCATTCCAAAAAAATGAGAGTTGCATTCACAGCAATTGAGCAAAAGAAACCTCCAAACCCTGCCATAAACTAGGGTAGTCCTCAGAAGCCATTAACTCTTAGAGGAGATGGAGAAGTGGAACGGTCCAATGATTTCCAACAATAAAGGCTCAAAAAGAAATATTCTTTTCAAAAGAGAAATAGTAGTTAAAATCTTCCAGGATGCCCTTAAGTTAGGCCTCCAATTACCAGAATCCAAGAGGCCAGGTGAGGCCAACAAAATAGATCACCCAAACTATTATCCTTACTATAGAGTATTGAGGCACATCATTGAAGATTGCTATGTGTTCAACGATTAAGTCAAGAAGCAATATCAAGAAGGCAAGCTAACTCTTTTGAAGGTAGCCTTATTAGAAACACCCATTGAACACATCAATCATATTACTGTGTTCGAGGACCATGAACCACTTGCTGAAATCCTCTTTGGGGAAGAAGCATAATGTACTCCTGAACAAAAGCATTTTATAAAATGTCTATATTTCAAAAAATCTTAAGGAACTAATGAAAAAAAGACTAGAAACCTTGAAGAGCCTAAGATGGTGATAAAGAAAACCTCATCAAAGTGAACTACCTTACCTGCTCAGAGCATCAAGAAGAGAAAAAATAAAAGCAAGAAGAAGAAACTGGTGTAATCAGATGAATATGATGTCAAGAAATTAGTCATCCAAGAATACATCAATGCTCTAGATGAATATGTTCAGGAAGAAAGGAGCTAAGTAATGCTTGAAGAGTTCTTTCTTGACAAACTCAAAGCTTTACTAGAGGACCTTGATGTAGGAAATGAAGAAGTGAACTTCCAATGACAACATGATCTACCATATTTACCATTAGAGGTTTGCAACCAAGCTGATCCCCACCCTATCACTTCAATGATGATGAAATTTAGGGTGCAAGGCAAGAAAAAGTAAATAGATTTATTGGAGATGTTACTGATGAAGTGAGAGATCCCATAGGTCTCTTTGAGGGCTACTCCCGAGATGATTATCTTAGAGAGTGGTTCATCGATAAATGTGACTATGGTATGCTCAAACTATTGCTAGATATTGTGAAAGAGCTAGCTATAACTAACATAAGGTTTGTCAGGGGGTAAATGCAAATGTTGAATGAGCATATGATGGCCATGGTTACCCACATGAAAAACATGATAAATATGACTACCATACTCTTTGAGGAAGTCAAGAGGATAGAGAACATGCTAGAAGAAAAGATAAAGTCATATAAAAGACCTCATAGGGGTGGTGAGAAACCATTTATCGACCCTCCTCGGGAATAGAATGACCACTCGTGCCGCTTACACCAGAAATAGGTCAAAAAAGCTAGACACTACTGAAGAGAGTTATCTCAGTCTGTGACCTCCTATCGAATGATGACTCATCCATTCGAGATGAATGCCAGTGAGCTACTATCCCAACCTATATCAAGCAATCCAGTAACAAATGCTCAACCATTAGGTTTGGTGAGATCTCAGTCCTAGAACCTATGGAAGGATGCACTTTGCTAACTTTAGAGGAATTATGCATACACAAGATGGACAACAAATATAACTCCATATCTAACTTAGATCAATTTTATGATCACTTCAAAAGGCCCTAAACTAGTAAGTGCCAAAAGAAGAAGCAAGCATTTCAAGAGAGGATCAAGTGAGCTAATGCTAAAGCTCATTTTGCCCCCATGTCAAGTCAATCTAAATGTCCATAGTTAAGTCAATTTAGATATCCACAAAAGAAATATTCTAAATATAAAGTCCTGAAGAAAGTTATGTTAGCAAATGAAGTAGAAGAGTTTATCTAAAGAGTCTCTAAAAACCTCTCTACAAAGAAATCTCACGTGCCTAATTCTGATATTGAATGAGATGATTATCAGTCAATTATATTGTCCAAGTACATTTAGGAAACTACTAACTAGGGGCAAGGGTCCACTACCTCCTATTGCATGATTAGTCGAAAGTGATTCCAAAGTTGAACCTTATTAGTCTCATGATATCAAATTTTAACTAAAGAGAACAAACCAGATACAACTCGGAGTTGAGAAGGTGTTACCTCTGACACAAGCTCCAATGCCTAGGGACAAGAACATCCCCAAGGACAAGAAAAATAAAATTCAAATAAATGAGGGCATCGAGCCTTTCCATGCTGAACCCATATTCAAAAAGGCGAAATACAACATAGTAGCCCACCTCAAGAAGATTCCTGCCATGCTAAATCTGTTTAATACCTTGATGATGTCATAAGAACTTGGAGATACACTAGTGCATATCTTGCAAAATCTGACTAACTACCAAGCATACTTTACTAAAGAGAAAATGAAGGTGTCTTTATGTGCATGCCAAACTCCCACCATTACCTTGAAAAATAATAACTTGCTACCTGGAACAATAGACCACAATAGATCATTGTATGTCATAAGGAACAGTGATGGGATCAAGATCAATCACATCCTGATTGACCTAGGTACCTCAATCAATTTGATAACTCTTTGAACCCTAAGAGCTCTAACTTTAGATGTATGTCACATATCATTCACTATTATAACCACACAAGGATTTAATTAGAATAGCCAAAGAACTCTGGGAGCCATAACTATCCCACTAAAAGTAGATAAAACAATGATAAATGCCAAGTTTTATGTGATTATACTAATGCATCATACAAAGCACTACTAGGGAGGCGTGGCTACATAAAAATAAAGTAGTACCATCAACCCTACATCAATGCCTCAAATATTTTGAGGATGGTGAAGAACGCTAAATTAATAGAGATGTACACCTTTTTAATGTTCATGAGGTAAATTATGATGATGCAAAATACTATCAAAGATCTGATGCTAATAGGGGGTCTGCTTCCATAAGCCAAGTAAAGCAAAAAATTGCTAGCTTGATCTTTGCTCCTCCTCACCTAGGAAGCAATTTTGACCAAGCCACTTTAGATAAAGAAGGCTTGCAAGTTTGCCTGGATGGTTATACTTCTAATAAGGATGATGACAAAGCTCAAATGAAAATTACTCTCATTATTACTAAAGTTTTGAACGGTTTATTTAAGCTGTTAGATGAGTTGAGCATCAATATCATGGAAGAATTAATGACTTTCTACATTCCTCCATGGTGCAAAGTAGAAAAAAAAACTATTTTAGAAGGCAATTCCTTGTGCTTCAAGCATACATGAAATCCTAGGAACTAAAGATCTAACGGATGATGGTGACCATCAACCAGTAGTCATGCCTTAATATTTCTTAGACCAGCTTTGTCAGATAATCAATAAATCTTGCTATGAACGTCTACAAACAAAGAGCGAGAGAGTCATTTATTCAAAAATCTATGGGATTCACCCCAAGAACATGCTTACATTCCTAGAATACAAAACAAGAACACCAAAAGATTGGGCTATATTACTCCAAACACCCACACGTATCTTATGGTCATCATTAGACCTCTCTCCGATATTCAGGATGATTGAATGATATCAATACCCCTTAACACATGCACCAAGGTGGCCATGACTTTTTAGACATCACAAGAAGGTGACATCCTTTTTGGAATTTCATCAAAACCAAAGTAAAGAGGGCATAATGCAGTTGAAATAGCTTCAGACGAACCTTCGCCAAACCTCACTCGATATGATGAATCACTTGATGAAGAAATAATCCTCAAATTAAAAAAAGCTCCACCAAAACTTGAGAATGAGGGGCAAATCATAGTCAATAAACTGATGGAGATCAACCTAGGCTCAGAGGAGGACCCCCCCCCCCCCCCCCCCAAACCAAAGCTAACTTTCAGGAAAAGCCAAACCTAGCTCAAAGCACTACTTCGACATGGAGCTATAAGGAGATGTTTGGAATAGATTCCTAAGTTTTTACTCCACAAACTAGCCATCAATCCCAAGTTTTCACCTATCAAACAAGTACCTAGGAAGATGAAACTCAACCTAGAATAGAAGATGATAGAAGAAATAAAGAAACTAATCGAAGTAGATTTCGTCAAAGAGAAAAAATACCCAGATTGGGTGGCAAGTATCATGCAGCCAAGAAAAAGAACATCCAAATCCGTATTTGTTCGGACTACAAGAATTTGAATAAAGTATATCCAAAAGATTATTTTCCATTACCAATAATGGAAATCATGATTGATAATACAACCAATTTCAAAATATTCTCTTGGATGGTTTTTCAAGATATAACCAATTCAAGAAACATCTTGATGATGAGAAACATACAACCTTTAGGACACCGATTGACATTTACTACTACAAGGTGATACCTTTCAGGCTCAAGAATGCAAGTGTCACTTGTCAAAGGACCATGACTTAAATCTTTAATGACCTCATACACCAATTAGTGGATGTTATGTGGATGACTTAGTGGTTAAAACTAAGTTCAAAGATAGATACATCTAAGACCTAAGAGTGGTATTGAGCTGTCTTAAAAAATATAACTTAAAAATGAATCCTATGAAGTATGCTTTTGAGGTATCATTAGAAAAATTCCTTGGCTTTGTTGCCAAACATCAGGGGATTAAAATCGATCCATCTAAGATCAAAGTATCTTGGATATGACACCACCAAGCAATTTAAGTAATAAGATCATTCCAAGACCAACTCACATACATAAGAAGATTTATTTCAAACATCTCTGGAAAATACAAGCCTTTTCCAAGTTGATAAAGAAGGACACTCCATTCATTTAGGATCAAAACTACCAATAGGCCTTTGAAGAGATCAAATATCTTCTAAAGCCACTAGTCTTGGCAGCACTTCTACCGAATAAACCCCTTATCCTCTACATGACAACAATGGAAGAATCCCTGTAGACACTTCTTGCCCATAATAATGAAGAGGGTAAAGAAAATACATTCTACTATTTGAGTAGAATGCTACTGGAGTAGAAAGTAATTACTCTCCTATTGAAAAGCATTGTCTAGAGCTCATATTCATGGTCAAGAAGCTGAGATATTATTTGCTTTCACATCAAGTCATCTTAATATCAAAGATTGATCCCACAAAGTACTTAATGACTAGGCCTGTACTAACTAGGAGGGTAGAAAAATGTGCTTTAATCCTCATGGAATATAATATCAAATTCACACCCCAAAAGGCAGTCAAAGGGCAAGCCCTTGCCAATTTTCTTGTAGCTCATCTAGTATCGGATTATTCCCCTTTGAGTTGTAAGCTCCCTGATGAACAAATCCTTTTGGTCGAAGAAGAGGAACCTTACTAGAAGCTTTACTTTAATAGAGCATCATCATTCAAACTAGGGATTAGACCAAAGCTTTCGTAAATCAAAACAAGCATTGGACTCATTTATGTCACTCCAAATGGGAGAATTTTACTATACTCCTATTCCCTCTCAAAATCATGCACAAATAATAAAGCTGAATACAAGGCCCTAATTGTAGGACTGGAAATGACCCTTAATATGAAAATATTATGCTTACATATATTTGGTAATTTGCAACTAGTTATCAGCCAAGTCCAAGGCAAATATAAAGTCCACAAATTTGAGCTCCTAAAATACCATGAAAAGGTTAAAAAGCTCATAAGAAAAATCCCACATATTCAAATAATTAAGATTTTTTGGTCCATTAATGTGGAAGCTGATTCCTTAGCTGAACTAGCTAAGGCCCTGGTTGACCCTGATCAAGGAGAAATTCTAATCACAGTCTATAGTAGATAAGTGATGAGCTCAATCTTCAACATCAAGCATAAGAGGAATGAAGATAAACTAGTAGAAGCGGCCACATATTGGATAATATCATTCACCGAATACCTCAAAAGTGGAGAACTCCTAGAAGATAAATCTGCAATGACACAATACAGAAAGAAGGTTGTGCACTTTTTGCTTATCAATAACATTCTTTATAGAAGGTTCTTTGATCAACTATTTCTATGTTGACTCTCAGATAAAGAGAATAAAGAAGTTATATATGAAGTATATTATGGGGTTTATGGGACTTATCAATCGGACCCAAAATTAATATAAAGATTAAGTGTATGGGCTATTATTAGCCCACGATGATGGGAGATTGCATTGAATATGCGAGGAGATGTTCCTTATGCCAAATTCATGGTGACTTCATTTATCAACATCCAAATCCTCTACATCCAATAGTGTCCTCATGGCCATTTGAGGTATAGGGTATAGACGCCATCAGCCCAATCGAATTATATTCTTCTAGAGGCCATCACTTCATATTAGCAGCAACTGATTATTTCTCTAGGTAGGCTAAAGCAATTTCATTGAAAGAAGTAAAAACATATATTATTATCCACTTCTTTCAAGAAAATATCTTATATAGATTTGATGTCCCTTTAGGGATCATTTTTGATAATAGGTCATCCTTCAGAAGCTTTAAGGTAAGATTATTCGCATATCACTATAAGACCGATTGGAGATATTCATCCATCTATAATGCGAGAGCCAATGGACTCACTAAGATATTCAACAAGACCCTCTCCATGATCTTGAAAAAATTTATTGATACAAATAAGAAAGACTAGCATCAAAAGCTTATTGAGGCATGTGTGGGCCTGTCACACCACATATCGAACCCCTACCCAATCAATGCCTTATGCATTGGTATTCAAGACTAAGACATTCTTGTCACTAGAAGTGCAAATCTCTTCTCTAAGGATTGCCTTACAAGAAGAAATCACAAGAGAAGACAATGTTCAAGTTAGACTCCTTGGATGAAATAAGACTTACACCTAGCAAAACTTGAAAATGTATCGAACGCAAATAGCCAAGGCCTATAACAAGATGGCTTGGCTTAGGTCCTTCCTAAAGGAAGAAATTGTCTTAGTCTTGAGAAGACCCATCGTCCCAAACCAAAATAAGAAAGTTAAGTTCAACCCTAACTGGGAAGGCCCTTACATTGTTAAAAAGATATTTGAAGAGAGATCCTACTAACTGATCGATGACAAGGGGAAAATGCCTATGCTACCAATCAATGGTTGATTCCTCGAAAGGTACTATGCCTAAGTATTGGGGTCAACAACAATAACAATAAAAAGTGTCTAGATTTTATCTATGACAAAATATCTAACTTCCCCAAAAAAGAATGCTCGATCAAACATGCACTCCATGTTTCTCGAGGTAAAACATGAACACAAACCTTAATCCATCTTGCGTGATGATCAAGTCCACATCTACATGGCACATTAAGCCCACTTCTATGTAGCAAATTAAAAGTCCATATTACGTGACAATCAAGTCTGCATCTACATGGTATATTAAGCCTACTTCTATGTGGCAAATTAAAAGTCCATCTTGTGTGATGATCAAGTTCACATCTATATGGCAAATTAAGTCCACTTTCATGTGGCAAACAAGTCCACTTCTGTATGGCAATCAAGTCTACTTTCATGTGACAACTTAAGTCCAGTTCCACGTGGCAAACCAAGTCCACTTTCATGTGGCAACTTAAGTCCACTTCTACATGGAAACCTAAATCCATTTTTATGTGGCAACTTAAGTCCACTTTCATGTGGTAGTTAAGTCTAATTTCATGTAGCGAATCAAGTTTACTTTCACATGACAATCTAAGTCTACTTCTACATGGCAATTAAGTCTACTTTCACATGACAACTTAAGTCCACTTCCATGTGGCAATCAAGTCCACTTCCGTGTGGCAACCTAAGTCCACTTTCATGTGGCAAACTAATTCAACTTTCATGTGACAAACTATGTCTACTTTCATCTGGTAAATCAAGTCTACTCATGATGGCAACCAAGACCACTATTATGTCAAATCAGATCCACTTCATCGTGAAAACCCAAGTCCATTGATTGTGGAAAATCAAGACCACTCATTGTGGTAGCTCATTATTGTGATAACTCAAGCCCACTCCGTGGCTAACAAAGTCCTCTCTCATGTGATAAAATAAATTCATCATTGCATGGCAATTCAAGTTCACTCTCATGTGGTAAAATAAGTCCATCATTGCATGCTAAGTTAAATCTACTCTTGTGTGACAATTTGAACCCATATAGCTAACTCTTGAAATGTTGATACAGGGGCAAGTACTTGAAATTTGCTTGCCCCCTCTCCTCTTGTTAGATCTTAAGAAGAGGCTATGAACGGGGCAATTTGTTTGAAGTAATTTTTGCTACAATTAAATTTGATTGAAATATGATTAAAATTGAGACTTGTATGTCACTAAAGTATGGCTCAAATGTGGGTTTCAGTCAGACTTAAATCATGTATAAGTTTAATTGAAAATTGAGTTCAATTTAAACTTGAATCATTGGGAAATTCAGACTTAAGATAGGCCTAATCTAAACGGGCTGAGTAGGTTAGATACTTGGACCAAAATTGGGCTCAAAATCCATCTAAAATCTAGGCCAAAATGACAACATGTAAGAATTTTTTAAATAAGTTCCTAAACTGAATAAATCTTTATAAATGATTCTTTGGATAGATTTTTTTTATAAATAAGTCCCTAGAAATAGAAGTTTATGGAAAGGTCTAATAAAATCCTCAAATTATAAATCAATCTTGCAAAATTTAGGGTTTACAAATAAACCCCTTAAGAGATTGATAATTATAATTTAATCCTTATAAAATCGAGAGATTGTGAATAAACCCTCCAAATTTCATATTTACAAATAAGCCCCAAGAATTTTAATTTTTTGTAAATAAGTCTCAAAAATTTAAATTTTATTCAAAAAGAACCTTGAAACTTTCAAACTTTATCAATAAGTTTTTTTTGTAACAAAACCCTAAAAATCATAAAATTACAATTTAGTCTAATTTTTCAAAAAACTTGTAAATATTTTCTCTATAAATTCAATATCTGAGATGAGTACAATTTTTAAATTATCACCATATACAACAAATTGATTTATCCATATCTCTTCACAAACTTATCCAAATTCAAGATAAATCATATCCATATTTATCTACGTCCATATCCACTATTCAAAATTTTAAATTAAAGGAGATCATTTGCAGCTAAACTTCATCTCTTTGAACCCTATATAAACCCTGTTAACATCACAAAAACTATTAGATATCAAAAAATTAGAGGAGAGAAGCTGTAAAGAAGTCAGAGAGATCATTAAGAAGGAAGAGCATATCAATGGATGAGATCAAAACTAGGAATGAAGGAAAAAAATGTAAGCTCTTATCTTATTTGATGCTTCTCTTCCTTTCTTCTCTCTTTGGTTTTCTTTCTAGCAAGGGCTCCACTGTTGCATCCTCTCCCGCCTTCACCCTGGCAACCTCTGCCTCCACGAGCTCCACCCGAGCTCTTCCTCTCTACCTATGGGCCCTAGCTCTTCCTCTTTCTTAGCAACAGCTATGGTGGGGAACAAAGCTAAAACCATGGCTTCAATGTTGCTATGGATGATGAGAAGGTCAAACAAGGAGAGCAAGCCTCCTTGCTGCCATCACACTTCAATAAGATTCCCAAATGGATCGCCTATGGATTCAATGTTGCTGTGGATGATGCCTAGGCTTGCACGAGACCATGCCCCCCCACCATTCATAATGGCTGGAGCTCCCACTCGGATCTCTAACCCATCCCAATCGACACATGATTAGAGTCCATGCTTCTTGTGCTTTTGCCTGCAGTTGCTTGCAAGGATGTAGGCAATACCATGCATGCCCCCCTCTTTTTTTTTGCTCTAGTTCACCTAGCAACAGCATCATTTGCCTCTCGCTACAATGCCACCTTCAGCTACAATGCCACCTTGGCAGCGCATGCACACTCGGTGCAACCACGCCATCAATCCACGCAACATCACTGAGCAATCTTCTATTCGAGTGATGCCATCTTACCTTACTAACGCCGGTGCTGATGCCACCCAGACCACCATGGCTCCTTTGTCACTGACCATCTCCCTCCTTATCGCCGCTATAGGCTAGATCCAGTCATGAGATAGGAGGACAGGGCTTCCTTGGCCTTGCCGCTAGGAAACTAAGCCAGATCTGGCTGTTTGGGCAGAGAAGGGATTCAGCCATAAGGACTTGGTTGTGAGGAAGACGCGTAAAGCAGTTTGGGGGAAGAAGAAGATGGGAATAGATGGAGGTTTAAAAATATATAAAAAAAGGGAAAAGTTGCAATAGCAAAAAAAAAATTGACCAAAAAAAGATGATGAAAAAAAGAAGTTGCTAAAGAAGTTATTATGTAAAAAAAATCATCAAAAAATATATAAAAAAAGAGTTTTTTCACAAAAAAGGAGAAAAGACTTCTCTCATTTCAATTTTTGATGGACTCTTGACACTGTTGTGGCCACATGCGGCCCCTCGAAGATAATGAATGCTCAACACTGTTGTAGCCACCCGCAACCCCTCAAAAATGATGAAACTTTGTTATACTAAGCTAGCCTTTAGACTTGCACTTAGCTAGTTTTGGGCTAACATCCATCTAGCCTTCAGGATCACACATCTAAGACAACTTTTGGGCTCGTACTTAGCCAACATTTGGGCCTGCATCTAAGCCAGCTTTTAGGCTTACACTAATCCAGCCTTTGGGCTTGCACTTAGTTAGCCTTCAGGCTTGCATCTATCCAGCTTCGAGTTTGCATTTAAGCCAGTTTTCAAGCTCACACTTAGCTAGTCTTCAGGCTCGCATCCAACTATCCTTTGGGCTCACACTTAGTCAACCTTTGAGCTTACATCCAGCTAGCCTTTGGGCTTGTATCTAACCAACCTTTGGCTTGTATTTAGCCAACTTTCGAGATCACACTTTGCTAGCCTTTTGGCTACACCTAGATAGCATCTAGGCTTGTACACATCTAGCCTTCAGATTAACACTTCACTAGCCTTCGAGTTTGTATCTAAGCTAGCCTTCGGACTCATACTCAGGCAACCTAGGGTTCACGCTCATCAAGCCTTCAGACTCACACTTAGTTAGCCTTTAGACTCACATCCAAATTGGCCTTAGCCAGCCTTCAGGCTCTCATTCACGCCAGCTTTCAAGCTCACACCTATCCATCCTTTGGGCTCGTATTTAGCTAGCTTTCAGGCTCACATCCAAGCCAACCTTTAGGCTTGTACTTAGCTAGCCTTCAAGTTCACATCCATGCCAGTCTTCATACTTGCATCCAGTTAGCCTTTGGGCTTGCACCCCTAAGTTAGCTTTCAAGTTTGCAAGTTAAGCTAGCCCATGAGTTCTCATACTTAAAGTTAGGTCATGGATTTGCCTAAAATTATTATAAATAGCCAAGGACCCTTAAATCAAATTAATTAATGTAAAGTAACTCAATCACATTGAAATTAAACTTAGTTAAAGAAAATGAACAAAGGCCAAGTTGAACCAAATAAACCTAAATTGGTCAAACAAATGGACCATAACCCAAATCAAGCTAGACTCCAAAAAAAATCCAAATTGAGTAAACTTAAGTCAAATAAACTTAGACTCAACCCTAATTAGACTCAAGATGGGTTAACATAAAATCAAGTTGAGTTCAAATCAAATCCAACCTAGATTAAACTAAGCTTAAATTAAAATCTTATTAGGTTAAATTAAAGTCCAAAATAAACTCAAAGTCAAACCAAAACCAAACTAGGATAAGCTTGAACTAAAACCAAATTGAACTAAGTTGACTTGGACATAAACTAAAGTCTATCAAGATGCCAACCAGGACTCAATAAAAGTCCAACACAAGATCAAATTCAGACCATAACTATATTAGCCCTGATGAAACTACATAGGGTTAAACTGAGTCCTACTAGGTATGTTGAACCCTCAGCAATACTTTAAGGCTATGAACATAAGGTGATGTTACCATCCTAACCTAAACTAAAATTAGTTTGAATAGAACTAAATAAGGTTAAATTGAGTCTCACTAGGCATGCTACAAAAGCCTTTAGTAATGCTTCAAAGCTATACCCAACTTCCTAAGTCATTGATAATGCTGCCAAATTCAAGAAGTTAATCGCCAATACACTTCAAGTTATTGGTCACACTTCAAAGCTATACCCAACTCCCTAAGCCATTAGTGGTACTGCCAAATCAAAGCAGTTAATTGTCAACATACTCAAAGTTGTCGATCATGCTTTAAAGATATACCCGACCCCCTCCTAAGCTATTAGTGATGCTACCAAATAAAAAAAACAATTGTCAACACACTCAAAGTTGTTGGTCATACTTTGAAGCTAGCCAATTAAAAAGCATTGGCAATGCTCCAAATTTAATCGACAATATGCTTAAGAGGCTGTTGATTATTAATTCAAACTAAACTGAGGTAAGCTCAAACTTTCTTAGTTAGTCAGTTACAATGTCTTATTCAAATAAAGTCAACCAATAAAATGCTCAAAGTTGTTGACTACACTTCGAAGCTAGTCAATCCTAAGGGTAGTTGATATGTTCTTTATGCTAGTTGATTCTAGAAGTAGTTGATGACATACTTCTCAAGCTAGCCAACCCCAAAATTAGTTGGCAACGTATCTTTCAAGCTAGTCAACTTTAAAAGTAGTTAACAATGCACCCGTCAAGCTAGTCAACCCCAAAGGTAATTGACGATGCAATTTTTCAAAGCTATAACTAATCCTATAAGCCATTGGTGATGCTTCCAAACCAAATAAAGCTATGTCAATACTCAAAACTATTAGAAACACTTTAAAATTCTCGCATTCCCTTTCACATCCCATCAGACGATGCTATTAACACTTGCCAAAGACCGAGTTGATTTAGGTCAGACACCACATGGCCTAGTGCAGGAGGAGTAGGGTAGTAGCACATATCAAAGTTTGTTCTCCACTCTTTATTTTTCTTTATTTCTTTCATATTTTCTATAATTTCATGTCAAAATTTATTGTAAAGTGAGGGCATACCCTTACTTAAGTCATGTATCTTTTCTTAAAATCAATCAAATACTTTCTTCTTTTCTTTTTTGTGTCTCTATTTTATTAGTTAAGTTTCTTACTTTAGGAGATTTTTGATCATTGTTGAGGTAATTAACAATAGGAGATTGAGCCTATTGAAAGTCATATTCCCACAACACCCGATAGTGTACTTTAAATTAAAATAAATTATGATTTATGATTCGAGTTTAATTCCCGGGGTCTCCACTATCCTGGATGACCAATTTTGCTCCCACAGCTCGCTTTGAAGGGAGTGTCACTAATAGCTTTTAGGGTTGGCTAGCATTGAAAAGAGTATCACCGTCAACTCTTGAGTTGGCTTAGCTTTGAAGGATGGTTTAACTCAATTTAGACTTCTTATTTTGATTTAGTTTGAATATGGTTTGACTCAATTTAGAGTTTCATTCATACTTGTTGTAGTTTAGTTTGAATATAGTTTAACTCAATCTAGAGTTTTATTCAAACTTATTATAATTTAGTTCAAAAATTATTTGACACGGTCTGATTTTAATTCAAATTTGTTATGGTTTGATATAATTAGAATCCAATTTGAATTTATTTTGATTTAGTTCGAATGTTATTTAACTTGATTGTAGGTCAGTTTAAACTTCTTTGATTTTGGGTTGACTCAATTTGAACCCGAATTGATCTAGGTTCGGATTGATCAAGGCTTGACCTAATTAAAGTTGAATCTAAACCTCAAGTCATCAATTTTTTGACTGAAATGGACGATCAGTTAGGGTACCGATCATCCGATTGAGAGGGTGTTATTCCCAGTGTATCCAAACTAGATAATTGGTTCAGGTACCAGTCGTTTGATAAAGGGGGTTCTATTTTAAATTTTATTAAAATTGGTTGATCAGTTTATGAATCAATCAACTAACAAAGGTGATTTTGCATAGCTAGACTAGCTTCAGTCCATTTAGATTCATTTGGTTCTTTATGTGAGTTAATTTGATTTTGTTTATTTATTTTAGCTGAATTAGCTTGAGTTTAATATGATTGAGTCATTTAATTTGATTGATTTATGTTTATCAATTTGATTTTGGTTCAAGAGTTTGCGGGCTGGCCCTTAGCTGAATTGACTTTTAGAAAAACCTATAGGTTGGTCCTAGGTTGAAGTTAGCTTTTGAGTGAGCTTACAGGCTAGCTCTAGGTTAGAGTGGCTTTTAGATGAGCCTGCAGGCTTGCCCTAAACTAAGTTAACTTTCAAACAAGCCTGCAAGCTGGTCTTATATTAGAATGGCTTTCAGGGGATGTCACAAGCTAGCCTTAGGATGAAATGGCTTTCAAGCAAGCTGGTAGGTTGGCCCTAGGCTAATTTATGGGAAACATGATCAACGGAGTGAGAAATTGTTTTCATCTTTTTTCCCTATTTTTTTTTCCCTCACGTGGGCTAGAAGTAGCAAATTCTATTCTTAACTTTCTTTCTCTTTCCTAGTTCTTTTTTATTCTTATTCTTCTTGCTCGAGCTACCAATTCTCTACTTAATTTCCTCAACTGGAGCAAGGGCCAAGCCCTTACTCCCCTCCTCTTCTTCAACCAATGGTCGGATGGCAATGGTGATGAGGAGTAGCACATGGGAGGCTGCTGGTCATAATGAGGGATGGATAGGGAGCTAGTCATTGGCAAGGAGGTCAATGATGTGCAAACTCTAAGGAAGAGCTGGTGGCATAGAGGTGAAGTCAAAGTAGTGACCTTCAGTGATGGTTTGAATGAGGCAAAGCCAAAAAGGAAGGCCACGGGTGGCTGTGTGCAAGTAGATGATTAGTGGTTGGTACAACACAGTGCAGGGCTAAAGCGTGATTATGCAGGTATGAAAAGGAAGAGAAGGAAGGCAACAAGGGAAAAGAGAACAAGAAATAGAAAAGAGATGAAATGAGAGCTTAACCTTATTGTTGGTTTCTTCTTCTTCATAGTTGCTAATTGTGTCCTTCTTTTCTCCATCTTCTAATCTCTCTTGATAATGCCCCCCGATCTCCTCTAATCTCTCTGACTGGTGCTAATTTTCTTGCTCTTTTTCTATCTCTTCCTTTTTGTTTGGTTTTGCTGTTGTTTTATAGGACCAAGAAGATTGAAATCAAATTATTGATTAATTTGGATTGTAATCAAATTTTTTCAAATTTGTATGCCTATATCGTTAATTGATATGCTATGAGATTGCAATCCCTTTCACTAGAAAAAAAAATTATTGATTGATGATGAATTCTGAGAAGGATTCATTTCCAGATTTGCAAATCCTAAACCAAATTAGATGATTGGTTGAGGAGCCAATTAACCATAGAGGTTGCTAGTCTTGTTCAACAGAATCAATCGACTAGTTGAGGAACTAGTTGAGCGATAGAGGGTATGCTAGTCTTGTTTATTAGAATCGATCAATTGGTTTACCAAGCAGTCGACTGGTGTGACCTGATTCAATGTTTGGGCCTAAAATTTCAGCCCATGTTTATCTTAAATTGGATTTAACCCATCATAAACTAGACTCAAAGTACAACTCTAATTCTTGTCAAACTCAAAGTTGGAGTTGGGTTGTAAAATCTACCCAAACAAACTTCTTCCAACATTGCAATTGGATGGCCAACCCCACCTTCAGTATCACCTTTGTGATTTTGAGAAAGTATATTGAAGTTTGAGTGGATATCATTCAGATACATTGCACATAATGTCATGTATTCTTCCATTAAATACCCTTTTGGTATGAACCCTTTAAGATGAGTTTGATTTTGCACATAGTTATTCAGCTTTGATAGATATCTATTTGAAAATACTTCTATTAGTATGGTTATTTCTATCAAGGAATAATATGTAAAGGATGTTGAGATTATCAATTTTCATATTTCAATGGTATATGTTAAATGATTTTGTACTAGCCCACTAATTATTACTTCTTTGACTAGATAAATAGGTAAATGCTCCATGATATCAAAGAAGAAAGGAGGGAATATCCATTCTTAATCACAATGAGGTTAGATTGCAAAGCTTCAATGTCACATGACCGTTTTGGCATCAGCATCTAACTGCCTGAAGATACTACTCATTTCAATAATGCTTCAGCCACATTCTTGGGTAGACAATTCCATACTAAAATTGGAAGTAGTTATTGCATTAGTATGTGAGAAATATGACTCTTTAAACTAAAGATAATCCAGTCCTTCATATTCAAGCATCTAGGAATGTTTGATGCATAACCATTAGGCACCTTCACATTTTTCCAGACACCTAGGAAGATATCATTCTCTTATTTGCTCATTGTGAATGCATCAAGAGGCAATTATGATTTAGTGGCTCTTTCTTGTGGATAAAGTGTGCACCTAATATTAATGCCAATAAGATCCAAATGTGAATTCAAATTGTCCTTTGACTTATTCAAAGTATCCAACAATATTCATATTATATTCTCGAGAAACATTTTCTCAATGTGAATGAATCAATATTGTGTCAAACACACAATATGATCTAATATGATAAATCAAAGAACATATTTTTCTTTTCCTAGCTGCTCTTGACCTTCAAGCTACCATTTATATTCCTTTGTTTCTCTTTCTCTTCTTGGATGAGAGTAACTAATCATATGTTTCCATTTTAACTTTTAGAGCCATAACTTCATTTAGTGCATCCACTGTAGATAGCTAATAGGGAAGAAGACCATACTCATATGTCTCATCAAATGAAGTCTTATCAAGTTAAAATTTATGATTAGTAGGAAAAAATTATTGATGGCACATATAATAGAACTTTTGGTTATGTTTTAACCATTTATACCACATGTCCTTCTTATACACATGACAAGCCTTTTGATCTCTTGTGTTATATCTAAAGAAACATTCAAGTGCAAAAAAATCAAAAATCATTGATTCTTCACATCAATACTGCATGCAAGCAAAACATCTATTTTATGCTTGCATCATCAACCTGCCTTGTTACATAATTCTTTTAGCTCTTCTATTAGCAGCTGCACACACACATTAGTGTCATTTCCAAGACCTCTTTCTCTATCAATGATCATGGATAAGATAAAAAATAATTGCTTCATACATAACCATGGAGATAAATTATATGGAATCAATACCACCAGCCATCAGCTGTATAAACTGTTCATTTTTTGGAAGGAATTAACCCATCTGAAGCTAAACCAAGCCTTGCATTGTGAATGTTACCGATAAAGTTAGGATAATATTCATTGAATTCTTTTCAGGCCATGCTATCTACTTGATGTCTCGATGCTTCATCAAGTGCATGACCTTCTTGTCATCTCATGTGTGGAGATGTTTTTGTTGATATGAAAAATCATTGAATCTTCACTTCAGAGAAAAGTATCATATCACCTTCATTTTTTGCACTTTTTGAGGCATAAATCCTTGATAATATTATGAGCCTTGTAATAAGAATAAGAAAATAATATCTATGCATGGAATGACTCTTTCAATGTCTCTAACAATATCCTGAATGAGTTATTGCTCTATAGACACTTGGACTTAACGGCCAATATTCACATGATGAAGTATAAGAATGTAAAGCTCTTGCATTCAAATACAACTCACTATTATATTCATTTAGTAGCTTTTAAAATTTTATATCATCTTTGTACTGAGCTGTAGGTGACATTTTGACATCAACAACACTTGTGTCTCTAGATAATCCAATGAACCAAAGGCATCATGCAACAATTCTTTGATGTCATTCTTGTCTTTATCGTTCACTATAACATTTAGTGTAACATCTCCATAATCTGACCTTTTGCAATACCATGACTCTTTTGTATGGAATGCCCAAGAAGTATATGGTGCATTCCAACCTCTCAGTATTATATGGTCATACACTTCTTTTCTTGTCTTATTATACATATTCATACAAACTATACATGGACATTGTATCTTCTAATATGACCTAATATTTGTGTACATATAGTCAAAAAAATGTATTTACTCTCTCAATATAACTCTAGTTTAGTCCATTTTTTATGTTGATCTAACTCTTGTACGTCACTATAGAATATGTATAATTTTTATTTCAATGCTACAAGGATACCTAAAAATTAATACTTTAGATAATAAGGCACGTATGATGCATAAGAGGGAGTAAATGCACAATAACATATTGATGAACATATCAAAGAAAAAGAACCAATTAGATCTATATTTTCAATTAGAAGATCATGTTACACATGCAAATAAGAACAAATGAAGCATTTATATTTGGTCCTTTTGGGGCTTCATTACAATGACAATATTGTTGAAAATTATAGAATTTCTCTTTGTTGGTTCAACATGGTATTTCTCTACCATATCTCATGAGTGATTAGCCTCAGTGAAATCTTCAATTGAACCTATATAGTTAACTCTTTTTTCACTAACAAAAAAACATATACCAACTCTTTTTTTTAACTTATGTAACCCATTCAACTTGATCCTTCAAATTATAAAAATGCCACTTGGTGAATATGATATACGAAGCCAAATCTTCAAATATTCTTCAATATGTGGTATAGAAAGCCAATTCGAAACCTTTTCTTTACTCCAAATATGACCATCATGGTCAAAAGACTCGATCAAGTGTGAGCTTAAGGGCAAGAACCCTTTTCTTTCAACTACAAGTATACAAAATATGGAAGATTCATGAATATGAGAGAAATATGAAGAGTCTATTACAATTTATATTAATCATGTTGTTCATGAATTGTGTTGTTCATGTTGCATTTGTATATGCTAACATGTGACAAAAGTATAATTTGTATGCAAGTAGGATTGATTGTTCAAGTATCTATCATATCTATGATGAGTTTCTCTAGCCAAGATATACATCAAAAATAGATCTAGTTGTTTGAAAGTGTGGGAAGGGACACACATCTATATTTTAAAAAACTAATATAGTTGCAGAGAGTATTTTGACACATGCTTTGTAAGGAAGGGAATTAACCAATAAGAGTGGAATTATCGGGCATTAGTTGATAATATACACCATAACTATTTACCTAAAATACCAACTACAAGTACTTGACAATGACCTAAAGTAAAACGTTAAAATTTTTTATTACTAACTTCTTCAATGCAAAGAGTTGTTGTGGATGATGCAATTTGAGCACTACAAAATGGTGTCAACACTAAAATTAGTGATCACAAGTAATCATTAACAAAAGCATTACTTCTGATGTTAATTTGGATTGAATTATACTAGCCTTTATTTTATTTGATGCTACTACATATGTCTAATAATTTGATTGGAATATTGTTTTAAGACATTAATTGGTTTGTATAGATTTCCTAAATGAACTTTGAGTTTGAGGAAAAAGTGATTATTCCAAACAATGAATATATGTATATACATATATACCACTTTCTTCCATATATCAAATCAAATTAAAGAATTTCAATATCCAATTTCAACTACATGGAGTATTTTCCAAACAATGAGACCCTAAATCCTAACAAATGAAAGAGAGAAAACTAATAAAAAAGTCCCATACTCCAAATCAAACTTCCATACAACTAGCTTTCATACAACTAATTTAGGGATTCCATCTCTAGCTCCAATGCACCCAAATAATAAAATTAGAGTACTATAAGATAAATGAGAGTAACAACAACCCCAATCCCAACCCAATTGTGAAAATCTTAATCCAAATATGACATTTACATTTCATATAGTGGAGAGATTGAGAGGAAAAAGAAATAGTGTGAGAGCACATATTTTCCACCCGAGGAGAGAAGATTGAGGACAATATCACTATTAGATGTAGAGTCACCAACAAAGAATGAGGAGGGGAGGAGGAGAGACATAGTAGGTAATTGGGGTTGCATCGACGAAGGAGAATCCAGATAAACCAATGGCAAAACGGAGGTGAGGCAGCTCAAGATGGCAATAAAGGCTCTAAGTTTGTGTTGCAATTGGAGGAGAAAGTTTGAAAGAGATAGTACAAGGACAAGGCTGCAATTTTAACATATCATTGTCGACATTTTCCAAAAGCTCATGCCATTAGCGGCATTTTTTAAAAAAAAATGTTGTTGATTAATGACATTTGAGAAGCATCGGTATAAGTTTTCTTTTGCAAGTGCTTTCTCAAGTATTGGATCAAAAGCATCAATGGTGCTTGCATTTGTTGTAGTGCCACATGTTACCATGTGCTGTCACACATTGTCACATGTTGTCATATATTGGCACATACTACCACATGTTGGAGCCTATCCTCCATGAGTGCCCACATGTTGGCGCCCATTCTGAATTGAAATCTTGCTAGTTGGCTCCCTTTCATTGGAATGAAAATTTGTTCTCTCAACTTATAAAAGCATAACATTTCTACTTATTCAAGGACCTAAAAATTATCCAATCAACCTAAAGCTATCATGAATTATTCATCTATCATTCCCTAGTTCTCAAGTTTCTTCAACCATTCTTCACTCTCGATTCTCAAAGTTTGACAAAAGTGCTCCACAAATAGTTATCAGAAAGAAGGAGTCATGCTAGCATCACTAGACTCATTCCTATTATTTTCCTTTTAATCTCATTTTATTTTGCACCTAGATTAGATTCATAGTCTAAAAGTTAATTATCATCATATTTAGCATATAGTTCTTCATACTTAGATAATGGGGGTTAGGGAAGGACCTCTCAACCCTTACCCGCCATGGTGGTGATAAGCCTTCTTTAAATTTCTCTTTATTTTCTTCATTTTTTAAACACGATTCTACACCCAGAAGTTTACAGAGTTGTAATATTTTTTACAAAAAAAAATGCAAAAAACATGCCAATGGGATGAGTTTACTACACACCTAGTGAAAAGGATCCCTACAACACCTCCCAAAGATATCGCATGCTTTATAGGTCAGGCATACAACTCTTAGCCACATGTGAGTACTAATGGACCCAAGTGAGTGGGATCGAGACTAGTGTATAGCACAAACTAAAACCAAAATTTTTGGGTAGACCTACAGTGTGTTAGCGACCATTTTTTGGGATCCCAAACCCATGTGACTAGAGTCCATGTGAGGCTAGACCCTATGTGGATGGAGCTTGCAAGCCTAGTGCCACACCATTGGAACCTACACTCATGTTGGCTTGGCCTAAAAGCAAGAGCTGGCTCTCTGGTGCCCACCCAAGTCTAGGACCCAGCCATCCACTACCTAGCAAAGTATTGTTGAAACAGTTTGCAACCCCTTACACCTATAAATACTTCTAATTTCATAGAATTTTGGCATCAAGTTTCCATCAAGTTTTCAACCACATTTTCATCAAAAACTCACAAGAGTTCCCAAGGAATTTGCATCAATTTCATGCTATGACAATCTCTTTACTTAGCATAAAATATTAAGTTTTCTTTGTTAAGTTTAGGAAAATAAAAAATTGCACGATTGTCAATAGGATCTTTCTCTTCCACTTTTTTCTCTTTTCTTGGCATCAAAATCATTAGTATCATGCCCTCTCTAAGATAGAAATCTTTGAAGTTATTGCATATAGATCTCCCATATGTTAAACAAACTTAAAAGGGAGGGATCATTGATCTCTTCTCGCTAAGGAGGCGAGTAAGCTCCCACCAATTTACTCTATTATTTTTATTATTTTTGAGTAGGCTTCAACACATGGGAACCTCATGGGATTTTTTTTATCTCTCATGGGTGCGCAAGAAGATGAATCAGAGATTACATGTTTAGGCGAGTACATATCACACTTAGTGAAGTGGAATCCCATAAAATTCCGTGAAGACATCACGTGCTTTCTAGGTCGGATGCATAAATTTCAAGACATGTATGAATGTTGTTGAGGCTGAAATTGAATGAGACCAAGAGCAACTTATCACACCTGAGCAATACAAGAAATTTCTGGCGAGACCTACAACAACAATCCCCATGTATTGGATGGCATTCGACTACCTCTCCCAATAGGAGATGGAAGAAATTGACAGGGTGAGAAGGATATTCTTATGATAGGGTGTTGAGGACAAAACCAGATACATACTCATTAGATGCGATATGGTGTGCACTTGCAAGGAAAATGGGGGCCTAGGTGTTATAGACATCGAGTGGCTGAACCAAGCATTCCTAACCAAGTGGTGGTCGAAGATGTTTAGCCCAGAGGAAGCTCCATGGAAAAAAGTAGTGCTGGCAAACTATTACGAAGGCAAGATACCCACATTGAGCTATGGAGAACCTAAAGCCAGATCAGGGTTCTGGAATGGCATGATTAAGGTGAAGCCTCTCTTGTTTCTCAGTATTGAAGGCAAGATGCAGGATGCCTGCAACACCAAACTTTGGACTGATAGATGGCTTGAAAGAAACATCTTAGCAAGCAACCCAGAGGCTTTTGAGAAAGCCAGGCAGTCAAGATGTGTAGTTAGAGAGGCATTCAGAAACTAGGGAAAGTTAGAACCTTAATTAAGAAGTTCAGAAATTGCCAAAAGCCATGCCAGAGAGATTGAAGAAATACTTGTATATAATTAGAACTCTCATAACAACCAGACATTCTCTTGTGGAGGTGGACATCCAACAAGTCTTTCTCCTCCAATTCTTTGTACAAACTTCTAACTGAGAGAGAAAATTACAGCGTTTTCTCAGTCTGGATCCTACTTTGTTCTCTCAAGGACAAAATCTTCACCTGGTTGGTGTTCCATGACAAGATTCTAACAGGGAAAAATCAAAAGAAGAGGCAATGGGAAGGAAATCCCGACCTCTGCAGTCTATGTGGAGGATGATACATGTGATCACCTGTTTGGTAAATGTACATATTCCAGAAAATTTTGGTCCATATCACCCCATCCCTCGGCATAACCCCATTCCCTGCATCTGTCTCCCATCATATGGATGGCCCAACTGGAGAAATGAGATTTGACCATAAGCTCCACAACTCTGTTGAAACTTTCATTGTTTGCATTTTGTGGCTTGTTTGGAAGGGGAAAGAAGCCTCTATATATTTCAGGACAAAAAGAAAAGAGCATGCAAGTAGTTGTCGATTCCACTTAACTCCTTGCATGAGCATACGAGATTAACTATTATTAGAATATGTGACCCTTTCACACAGGTTCTAGCTGCAAGAGGAGGCGCAACGAGTAGTAGCTATGTGCTGCTACTGCCAAAATTTGCATATTCTATTCTGCCTCTTTATTGCTTTATTAAGACTCTGTTTGACATGTTTGGGGTCTGTTTTTGAGATGCAAAATTTATACGACCATATGCAACTCGTTTACGTTGCACTAGGTTTTTTATTCCTTATCTTGATTTGGGAAGACTATAATGATGAATCACTAATTTGTTCAAATAAAAAAATGCTCCAGAGCACATTAATTAACATAACTAATAACGGAATAAGTACTCTATGAAACCAATAAAACTAAATTTTGAATCTTCCAAGTTCTAATTATTACACTTCAAATTTCTAAGGATAGATTTTTGGCTAATGAGCCAAAGAACTCACTTTGCTAATAATATCTTCATGACCGCAAAATAAGAACTCAACCTGAGAAGTTTAATCCTCCCAAAACATGAAATTTCCAATCTAAAAATAACCTTGTAACCGCCCACTACTCGAGCCCACTCTCCATAACCCAACAACAGCCTCCATATATGTAAGTAATAACTATCCACTACCAAGTAATTAAGACCGGAGAATAAATTAATTATTATTTATGACAGAGAGATAACAAATCATTCATACGTTAAACCTTATCAGATCGGAAACTTGTTTGGAGGTGAAGAAAGACAAGAAATGATCATTATAAAGACTTATAGAGTGGCGAGAAGTTTCAGGACAATCACCATCGAGTTTCGAGATATGTTAAGTTTATTTTCGCTCGTTTTCTCTTTATCTTCATTTCTAAGAAATTCCAACATGCTTCTACATGCGACAGATTGCGTGTGACTCGGCGCGATGGCGCTGGTCAGGCGACGATAGGGGTGTGGTGGTAACAACCAGTAGCAGTGATGGCTTGGCGGAGGTAGCAACCTAGTGATGGTGACGGTGAATTAGGGTTAGGGTTTGATGGTTTGAGTTGAGCAAAAAGAAGAAAAAGGGTTTAGGTTTTAGTTTAGTATTGATTTTGGTTTTGGGTTGATTTGAAATTTGGTGTTTAATAGGATTGCATTTTGAATTAATTGAGCTCAATTATGATTTAGTAGATGTCATTGTTGGTTATAATCAAATTGATTAACAAATGAATTTAACTTGGTTCAAGATGGCATAATTGGGAATGAACCTCATGTTAGTCAGATTGAGATCATTGAGAGGAGTTGATGATTGAGTTGGCTTAGGTTAAATAATTAGATAATTAAGATCTAATTATATTAATAAATAGATTAAGTGAAATTTTAAAAAATGGGACTAACTGATGATTTGATGGATCACTTTGATTCGATGATAATTTGGAGTTAGTGAACTGATTAAATAGATTAAATTAATTAATTGGATACTTGGTTAGAATGGATCTAGTTTGGATGATGACTTAGTCAATTAATCTGTACTTGACTAGAGGTTCATTTGATTAAAAATTGAATTGAATCCATCAAGGGGTACTATGAGATTTTGAAGTTTTATTGGGCTTACATAGAAATTCCTTGATGGTTAGTTAAAGATAATAATTTGAATAATTCGAGGATCTAAATATAAATTAATTGTTATTCACCTTATTGAGGGCTGAACTTCAATTCAACAGAATTCTAGGAGATTATATGAAAATTTTTTAATAAATAACCGAGAATGATAATTTGTATAATTTGAGGATGGAAATGTAAAATTGTCTGAAGTTCATCACTTGAGGATTGAATTATAATTTGGGAGAGAATAAGGGATTTTTTGTAAAAAAAATTACCCTTAATAGAGAGGATTAAACTAATAAACTATATCATTGAAGGACTAAATTGCATAGATGTATTTTAATAGTCATAACTCTTTCATTTGGACTCCGATTTTGATGATTTAGGAGTCGTTGGACTCGGTTCTTCATGCTGATTCTATTGATAGTATCAAATTCTTCTTTTCATAATGTCTTCTAGTTGATTTAGTCTAATTTATGATCGAATTAATTTATTTCTATCGTTCGGTAATCTTGACTTGATATTTATTATAGCTAAGTCTTTGGTATATTGGGGAACATACACAATAAGACTTTATTTAGTTGGTACTAGTTGACGATTCTCTAATTTAGTAAGGGATTAGCAAGACTGTCAAACATGATAGTAGCTAGTCTCCTGAATTTTAGAGGACATGATCTATTATGTGATTAGACAATATCACCACTCCATCAGCAGTTAGGAGTGCAATGTGATACAACTTTGCTTGGTAGGGGGTCTAACCACATTCATAGATTAGTTTATATGTAGATTGGTTCGACCTTACTTGATAGGGGTGCAACCATCTCTGTAATATCAGTAGAGGAGTTCATAGTCACTATCCCTAACCGTTGGCTATCGTGGATGCGATAATCATATTTTTGTTAATTCATTCCTTGATGTGGATATTAATTTATCTAACCATTATTGTCGTTATATTATTATTGATGTTATTATTAATAATTTTATTGTTACCTTTCATATATTGATTTTCATGTTGTCTGGAGACGGTAACTCCCTATTGTGAGCATCCTTGACTCACTCCTTAACTGTCTTCATTCACAAAAGAGTAGCCAATAGGCACAAGTGGCAACAGTAGCAGTGCATAAGTGCGTGATTATACTTGGAGCCACTTTATTTGGATATTATTTTATTTTCTTATCTTAGAAATCATTGTGAGAAACTTGAGTATTTTTTGTTGGATCACTTTCTTCATGTTATCTAGACTATATTTGCATTGATGTTATAAATTTTAATTTTACGTATTATATAAATCTTTATATATATATTGTCTACTTTGTGTTGTGGTTCAATCAGACACAACGGGGGTGTTATACTTTTTTATGGTATCAAAGCATAAGGTTTAATAATAATATAGTTTTAAGATATATTTCATGATAGAATATTCTCTTGTGGCATCCGAAATATTAAACCTCTGAAACTTTATTTATAGGTTCAACATGCCTCTCTGTCGTGCCCCTATTCGTGGTCATGGAGATGCTATCGTTGGCCATGAACGTGACACTCTTTATATTGGGGAGGGTGTGCCACAGTGAGTAAGAACTACAAGAGCTAGTCGAGGTTGTAGGACAGGAGAAGAATACTAAAATAACACTGTAAGAAACTTTGATTCTATTCATGAGCCAGTAGATGGGGGCTGGTACTGGCAATAAAGAAGGAGGGGGAAGAGAAAATAACAACCCCTTTCTTACTCAGTTCAAAAAGATGGAGCCTTCAACATTTTTTGGATGTGATGATCCTAAAGAGGTGGACATTTTGCTATGAGAGGTAGAGAAGGCCTTTGAGGCTATTGATTGTCCGGACGGGAAAAAGTTGAAGCTAACGGTCTACTTACTTCAAGGCGATACTGATGCCTGGTGGAAGACTACTTTGAGGTTTCTGTGAGAGGACAATGAGAATATTAGCTAGGAAGAATTCAAAGAGCATTTTTTGTAAACGTATATCCTTGCGGCAATCTGGAAGGAAATGTGATGAAAACTCCTCAACATCCAGAGGGCAATCGAATAGTACAATAGTATAAAACTAAGTTCAACAGGCTTTGCCATTTTCTCTCGAACTTTGTCTCTAAGGATGAGGAGCAAATTTAGCTATTTGAGGATGGACTCACTATGGGGATCAGAGAGCATGAATCCCATTTTGAGCTAAAGACTTATAGAGAGGTTATGAGTAAGACCCTCTCAGTGGAGAAGACACAAGCTTATTCTCAGGCATTAAGGGAGAAGTCATTAAAGAATCATCCTAAACCACTAACCCGTATATCAGTATAAAAGCCAGAGAAGAGACTTAGGCCTGAGGAGCCAAAGAGCACCATGGGATAGACTGTGACCTATAACAAAAACAAATGTTATCAATGTGGGTAGTTGGGGCATAGGGCACAATATTGCCCAAGGAGCAATGATGGAGAGCGTCTTTGTTACATGTGCCAGCAATCAGGTCATTTGGCAAGGGACTTCCAAAATTATTGAGTATTCAGCAGAATGTTGGGCAGAATCAAAATCAACAACGAAGAAAGTTCATCTCGAAGAAGAGCCCAACACCAGCTCAAGTTTATGCTTTGACTCAGAATGATACAAATGCTTCAGAGGATATGGTGAAAGGTACAATTCTTATCGATAATATGATTGTCTCTATATTGATCAATTCTAGATCTACATATTCTTTTATTATTCCTCACTTTGCTATCAAGTTGGCTAGAAAGCCTGAACTTCTAGGGACAATTCTAGTAGTTGGAACACCTACCAAGAACTCACCGTAGATCTAGTTCTATTAAATTTCAAGGACTTTGATGTCATTTTAGGTATGGACTGATTGATAGCTTATCATACCAATGTTGATTATTTCATTAAAGTAGTAACATTCAGACTGCCTGAGCAGACTGTTTTTACCTTCTCTAGTGTGCAAAGAAACTTTTCTCCTATCATTTATTGTCTTCAAGCCCAACATCTACTAATGAAGGGTTGCAAGGGGTATCTAGCTTTTATCTCAAATGAGCGATCGAGTACACCCAGATTAGTTGACATTCCTATTATCCGAGAGTATCCAGAGGTCTTTTCTGAAGAGTTATCAGGGTTACCTCCTGATAGAGAGGTGGAATTTGGCATAGATCTTATACCCGGTGCAACCTCGATGTCGAAACCCCCTTATAAGATGGCACCAGTGGAGCTAATAGAGTTGAAAAACCAATTGTAGGAGCTTTTGGACAAGGGTTACATATGCCCTAGTGCATCTCCTTGGGGTGCACTAGTCCTTTTTGTGAAAAAAAAAAACCAGACTATGAGATTATGCATAGATTATGCATAGACGTGACAATAGCAAGTCTCCTGAGTTTTAGGGGACGTGATCCATTGTGTGACTAGATGGGATCACCACTTTGTCAGTAGTTGGGAGTGCAGCATGATACTACTCTGCTTGATAGAGGGTCTAACTACACCCATAGACTGGTTTACATGCAGATTGGTTCAACCTTTCTTGGTGGGCAGGCGGGGGGCGGGGTGCAACCATCTCCGTAATATTGATAGGGGAGTTTATAGTCACTGTCTCTAACTATTGGTTATCGTGGATGAGATAATCATATTTTTGTTAATTTATTCCTTGATGTGGATATTGATTTATCTAACCATCGTTGTCGTTGTATTATTATTGATATTACTATTATTAATTTTATTGTTATCTTTCATATATTAACCTCTCAAATTGTCTGGAGACAGTAACTCCCTACTGAGCATTATTGACTCACTTCTTAACTATCTTCATCCATAGAAGAGTAGCTGACAGGCACTGGTGGCAACAGTAGCAATGCATACGCGTGTGATTACACTTGGAGCCACTTTATTTGTATGTTGTTTTATTTTCTTGTCTGAAAAATCATTGTGAGAAATTTAAGTATTTCTTATTAGATCACTTTTCTTCATATTATCTAAACTATATTTATATTGATGTAATAAATCTTAATTTTATGTATTCTATAAATTTTTTTATATTTGTTGTCTACTTTGTATTGTGGTTTAATCGAACACAACGGGGGTGTTACAACTTTTATGGATTGTGAGGCCCAATGGGCCAAAAAGCGAGTGGGCAAGCAGTAGGACCTGTGACTGATAATAGTTATCTTTAATCTTACATCGACAAAGTGTTAGAGTTGAAACTGGGCTAAATATGATGACTGTTGTAGACCTATTAACGAGGCCTTTTCCTGGAAAGTTGGGAAAAGTAAAACCTTGGGGTCGAGTGGGCTGCAGGCCGCAAACGTCTAGGGACAATATCGTGTTAGGTCGAAGGCATCATATAGTGGTATCAGAGTCACTCCGCACCTTTTGATCAACGGGGGCTATCTCAGTAATGATGCAGAGCCCCTGAGGGTAGAGAGATTGTGATGCCCGATAGGCCAACAAGCCAGTGGACAGACAATAAGGTCTGTGACTAAGAACAGTTATTTTTAGTTTCATGATGATAAAGTGTCAGAGTTGAGATTCGGATAAATATAATGACTGTCATAGGCCCAACAACGAGATCTTTTACTAAGGAGTTGGGAAAAATAAAACCCTAATGTTGGATGGACTACGAGCGACAAATGTCTAAGTATAATATCGTGCTGAGTTGAAGACGTCATAACCTAATCCTCTGTTTCTACTTTCAAAACTTGTAAACTTGAAATTAAAAGTGGCAAACCATAAGACATGAAAAATAGATACTTAACTCTAAATTCTAAAAATCAGCATCGATGACTGAGGTATAACCCAATGACAAGTTTCCTAGTTTTGAAGAAAGAGACCAGAAATGACCAATCTTCTTTGAGTTGTTCCACGTTTTCTAGATGACATACAAAGCCAATGTTAAGCAGATGCAAGGTACAAGAGCATGCACTCACCTAGAAATCAAAGAACTCCAAAATGAATCCAGACACAAATTTCAAATTTATACAAAAGCTCTTAGGAAATATTTGATTTGAAATAATGTTATCTTTTAATCAAATTAATTAGTTTTAATCTAAATTAAAATTAAACTATTAATACTATCTTAAAATAACATCATCTTAAACTATAGAGTCTTTTCTATATTATGAGCCTAACCATGATATTTTTCAGGGCATTTATATAATTAGAAATGTTTTTAGGCGTATAAAAGCAAAAATCTTTTTAAAAACCTTTTCCTCTTTTCCCGCTCTCGAGGCGGAAGCAATTCCAAGGAATTGTAAATGGTGATAATAAAGTGGTGACCCTCTCGCCCAAACTCTCCATCAGGAACCCGAATGGAATCTCCTCTTCTCGCCGCCTTCCTCCTCTTCCTCCTCCTATGGTGTCCGGCCCTCTCCTCTGACCCCCCGCTCTCCCCCAAGGGTCTCAACTACGAAGGTATCCAGTTTTTTCTTCGAGTTTTTCTTCCTTTTTCCATTTCTGAGGTTGAGAATCCATTGGAGCTTGTTCCCCAGTGGCAGCGCTGATGGCGGTGAAGAGCAGGATGTGGGACGACAAGGGGGTGATGCACGGCTGGGACATCAACTCCGTCGATCCCTGCACCTGGTCGCTCGTCGGTTGCTCTCCCGACGGCTTTGTCGTCTCCCTGTAATGCTAGTTTTGTTTCTCTTTGCTTTTTTTTTGTTTTGTTTTGGAAATCTTATGGGAAATGGAGAAGAAAATTCCCATTTTGGGGTTGTTTTCAGGGAAATGGCGAACAGCGGATTGTTGGGAACGCTGTCTCCTAGCATTGGGAACTTGAGCCATCTCCAGAACCTGTGAGTCGTAGTTGCTTCCATCAGAGAATCTTGTGTGTAATGGATGTAAATGTATGTGATTGTCGGTGAAAGATTGGTGTTTTTCATCTTGATTCTTGCTGTGCTCATACGACAATCTTTAGACCAGATTACTTGAATAATAAAATCTTAGCAGTGCAGATATTGAAATAAGCAGGATATAATTTATGAAATGATTTTTTTGATTAATACTTTTTTTATGAATTGTTTTAAGTTCTCACAATGCTAATAGTCTTTATCATGCTTCCAATTTAATTGTCAATATGCTTGCACCTGGTCCTGCTTTTTATGCTAGTTTCGCATGCTGTTAAAGTTGAGGATCTAAGATTTTCTTATTTTTTAGGTTATTGCAAAATAACAAGATATCTGGTCCCATACCTGCTGAGCTTGGGAAGTTGTCACAGCTGAAGACTCTTGACCTGTCAAGCAACCAGTTTATTGGTGAAATTCCAAGTTCTATGGGATTTTTGACTCGACTAGGTTACTTGTAAGAAGAAACCTTCAGAATTTCAAGCTACATTTTTTGTGCCTGTGAAAATCCTACTGAATTATGGATGATTTCTCTTTCTCTATAGGCGTCTTGATAGGAATAATTTATCTGGTCAGATTCCCAAAGCTGTTGCTGAGCTTGCTGGTCTAACATTCCTGTATGTTCTGGCTAACGACTTGAAATATATTTCTCTTATCACTATCAACAGAAAATTACATAGAGAATGTGCAACAGGGATTTATCGTTCAACAATCTCAGTGGTCCAACTCCAAAGGTTCTGGCGACAGATTATAGGTATCTGCACTTGTGCAATGTCAAGAAAGAGTAGAATGTTGCCATTTCTTCATTTCTTTCTACTGCATGTCTGTCCTTGGATATCTATTTAGAAACCATATAGAAAAGTTAAAAATCAGCTTCACGATGTAATATGGTGACTGCAAATGGTTGCTGTGACTGTTTCAGCAATGACATAATGAAAGTTCTGCCCTTCTGGTTTTGCTATGACTTATTCAGCAATGAGACCCGATTTGGGATCTTGAATTTTGCATTCCCAATATGATACTTAGGTACACCTCTGGCTATTTCTATATATGAATTCAATCGAACGAAAAGCATTGAAATGATTGGTTGATATGTATCTATTACATAATCAATTGTAGATTGCTACAACCTAGAACAAAATCTATATTACTATCACAAAGTAATAACTTAAGTAGCTTATTTTGTGACTGCCACTATGCTCTACTGAAAATCCTGAAAGAAAGATGCTCAGGTTTCATATAGCTGATTTCCACATTTTAAACTGGCGAGTCTTGGTTATCAGGAGGGATTTTTTCTCATTAAGGTTATTATTAAGTCTGCATAGTTGCAGGCACTTGGTATCATCTAAGTACATGATTTGGCTTTTGTATTCAAGTTAATTAGATTCTATTGTAATAATTGATAATGATGAAAATCTGATTGTGTCAGCTGAGATAATAAGTGTGCTCTCCAGTGTCGCAGGAAATAAATTTCTTTGCAATTCATCTGTCTTGCATGGATGCATGGAAGTTCCATTACCAGAAAACGGTATGTTTTAAGCTAAAAGCTGAAATTACAGCTAAATCAGTTATGGAAACTGTGTTCTATCAACTAATCACATTGGCCTGTTTGCAGAGACTAGCATACCAGGAAAAGCAAACAACAGTCACTTAGTGGTTGCATTATCTTTAAGTATTGGTTGCAGCTTAATGATTTGTGTGTTTCTTTTCGTTTATTGTCGACAACGTTTCAGATGGCATAGACCTTTCTGTTCTGATGGTATGTTTCCAGAAATATATATCGCGTTTGTTAAATTAAAATGGAAGCTTATCACTGCTAACTCTTGTGCAGATCTAGAACATGGATTTGAAATGGGTCATGTCAAGAGGTTCTCATTCCGTGAGTTGCAAGTTGCAACTGACAACTTTAACTCCAAAAACATTCTTGGTCATGGTGGATTTGGAGTTGTCTACAAAGGCCATCTTAAAAATGGGACTCTTGTTGCAGTGAAACGGTTGAAAGATCCAAACTTCACAGGAGAAGTCCAATTCCAAACTGAAGTTGAGATGATTGGCTTAGCTTTGCACAGAAACCTTTTGCAATTACATGGGTTTTGCATGACATGCGATGAGAGGCTGCTTGTTTATCCATATATGCCAAATGGAAGTGTTGCTGATCGTCTAAGAGGTTTGCTCTGAAAATACTTCAGATTGAACACTCTATATGCCATCAAAGCATTAAAAAGTTACCAATTCTAGTTTTTTGTTGAAACTAATTGGTCCTACTCCTTCATGATCAGATAGATCGCTTTTTGTTGTTCATTTTCTGATTGCCACGAACCAAGTACCATTTTCAATTTGCTACAGTCTGAGCTTGTGTTAACTACGTTTCCAGACTATCAGATCCAACAACTTTTTGATGCAAGAAAAGGGTTTTTAATCATTTAAAAATTGCATGTTAGTTGAATCCTTGACTACGTCTGTAGAATTTGCGGAAATGGGCTAGCTAATTCTGTTGATTTCGGAAGCTAACAATTAATTTAGTATACATGTCGCATCTGCTTTGTCTACTTTACTAAAGTTGAAGTTGTATTTACAGATAGACATCATGGGAACTTATCCTTAGATTGGAACAAACGAATGAGGATTGCATTGGGGGCTGCTCGTGGTCTTCTATACCTGCATGAGCAATGCAAACCGAAGATCATTCACAGAGATGTTAAAGCTGCAAATATCTTGCTTGACAAAAATTTCGAAGCAGTGGTTGGAGATTTTGGGTTGGCAAAGCTTCTAGACCAGAGGGATTCACATGTTACAACTGCTGTTCGAGGTACAATTGGACACATTGCCCCTGAGTATCTCTGCACTGGACAATCCTCAGAAAAAACAGACGTATTTGGTTTTGGAATCCTACTGTTGGAACTGATTACAGGACAACGAACAAATGGTTATAGAAATAGCCAAGCACAGAAGGGGATGATCCTTGACTGGGTATGTTCCTATTGGCTACAGTTTCCTTCTTCACTTTCCTTGTAAAAAATTCGTGATAATTATCAATGAATGCCTTAGAAATTCTGGATTAAATTAAACAAAACTGATTAGATTGATCAGTTTGTATCATTGTAGACGATCTAATAGTTACACAACTATAAACTGGGTGGGTTTCTGGTGTGTACAAACTACATCTCTAGACTAGTTTACAGTCTTAGATTGCTTGGTATATGCAGAATTTATCAGAGAACAGCTTGAAGCACTTTGTTTTGCCATTGAATGTTTGTGAAACATCAATAATCTTTACACTATGCTTCCCCTTTTGGGGGAACAACTGCAACAACCTCCTTTTTTTTTCCTGTCTGCGTGCTGGGATTTTTGCCATGGCAAGGAAATCATTAGACTTAGCGATCATCAGATGTCTTTCTAAGTTGCATAAATCCAATATTGAAGTAATGGTAAAAAGATTTGCTCAGAAAATGGTACTATGGTTGTTAAGTTTTTTTAAATAAGAAACAAATTGACATTTATTGTGCAGCCCATCCCTGAATTGCAACTAAAATGGCTGTTGTACTTGTTGGCTCTCAAATTTTCTTCTGAAGACATTAGTTCCTATGGAGAAAACATATGTGTATTCTTGAATGCATGCTTGGCATTTAGTTGTTTTTTTAATATCTTGGGTTCCAAAATTCTTTGTAGTCAAGGTAACATCTGGCCGTTACTAATTAGACATGTAAATTCTTTTGGAAAGTTCTTGCATGCATGCTCGAAATTTAGTTTTTGGTTTGGTGTCTTGGCTTACAAAGGTCCTTGTAGTTGAGCTACCATCTGGTTTGGCCATTACTGATTAGATATTGAAATGATGCACGCAGGTTAAGACTTTGTACTCTGAGAAGAGACTCCACACTTTAGTTGACAAAGATCTCCAAGGTTCTTTCAACGAGGGTGAGTTGGAGAATGCTGCGACCGTTATTCTGTTGTGCACTCAGTCCAATCCTGCCCTCCGACCAAAGATGTCAGATGTCCTAAAGGCCTTGGAAGCTGGGATTAGAGTAACAGAATACACAGAAGAATCACAAGGGGGCATGATCTATGAAAGGTCTTGCAGCTTTTCAAGAGGCTATGACGATGCGAATGAGGTGTCATCTTTCATTATGGAACCAATCGAACTCTCTGGACCGAGATGACAAACAATCCGATCTTTAGGAAAAAAAGCCAGGACCATCTAGCGGCATCAATTGTGTTTTTGGATATGTTGATGCACAGAAATTTTGCAATGTAGTAGGAATCATATGATTACTTAAACTGCAGTTAGATATGCGTCTTTATGTTATCAATATTTACAGTATCTTGTAGCTTGCAATGCTTATGCAAAAATGCAAGTTTTTATTCATACATCGCGATAACCCTTGCAAATTTATTCTCCGACCACTGCTTTAAAATTTTCGCCCAGCAAAATATTTGCAGCTTTGAGATCTCAAGTATTTATCGGATCAGGAAAGACCGGTTAATTTCAATAAAAAACTAGAACTTACAAATTTTGAATGCTTTAATAGCACGTAGAGTGTTCTATCTCAAGTATTTTCAGAGAAACCTCGTAGATGGTCAGCAACGGTTTCATTTGTTGGCATATATGGATAAACAAGCGCCAGCATACTCCTCCGGTCATTCTTTTGATTGTCGAACAACAAGAGCTTCGAATCCAGCATTCAACTGAAGTCTTTGATGATTTGGTAATATGCGATGGGCACAGACTTTGATGTATAAATATCAGTTACCCACTTTAACTGGAGAGCAGTTTATATGAGCTAGACTATGCAGACTGGGAGCAAATCCATACAAATCCCAAATCGGCTCATAAGCTACTCGAACAGCCGCCTAGCTGCGGGACATGAGAGATATTTTGTCCATATCATCCGATCTCCGAGTTGTCGTAGCTGGGAACTAGTTCACAAGAAAAAACAATTCAACCAAACAGAGCATAGCATGGCGTGTTGACTTTACTTTTTAAAAGGCGATTCCCTGCTTCAATAACAACTTCTTACTCCACCTCTAGATTGGACACAAAGAATCGCCGCCTACAGTACAAAGAGCAAGGTAGAATCCTATAAATACCCCCAACTCAACTCATTTGTCAACTAGTATAATTACTTTGACATGAGAATTGAATTCAGACCCTCTGTATAAGTGAGAAGTGGGTCAAAAGCATCTTCTTCTTCCTCCTAACCTTCTTCTTGAAGAAATAACCAAGTCCAATGTTCTTCCTCCTTGATTGAAAACTCTAGTCTCTCTATAAGTAAATTATGCTTGAGTTGAGTGTCTAAACCTCATCCTCTGAGGTCTCCTCAGGCAGACAGTGACCATATTACCTGTGCAAACTACGAACCAGCTGAAGAAAAAGACAGGGCTCACATCAATTTGGAACCTTGGAATATAATATTAATAATTTTATTGAGATCAACTTGAAATCCTCCCTCGGTAGCTCTTTGCAGCCATGTTACCAAAGTAGTCACACGAGTAGGGAAGTAGGTGCTGGGACTAGCAACCTTGCAATAGGCTTTGTTTGGCGATGCTTTGTTTCCTCAACACCATATCGTTGGATTATCACTGGAACACCATTCCCAATGATAAGATCCAACACCAATGTGATTGAAAATCATTCGGGAAGGTCAGGATGCCGACTTGGTATCTAGAGACAAGTGGAATTGGCTTCTGATCAAGATACACACATTGGGCCAAGTCATCAAAGATCAACAATGAATGTTGCAAATGTGTTTGCCATCTCATGGGCTAGCTCAACAAGAATATGATGACACAAATCCACATCATACTCATGAATAAAATGCTGGTCCGTCACGAGGGGGCGACAATGCAGAAACGTGGTAGGATTATCCCCACTTTGGCACCAAGAGCCATGTACACACTACCGACCCTTACGAAAAAAATGATCCTTTCAAACTTTCTGACCCATCTCATCCAAGTGAACCCTCATCAGAGGAGCATGAACCAACTGCTAAAGATAGTATAGTAACAATGTGAACTTGGACTGACAAGGACATTGAGAAGAAGATCACATAGTTGGTTAAGCGATGACTCGAAGAATTTGCAAAGTGAGCTATGGCACCATGCGGTGTATTGAGACCTATGAGCTCCTAGCTTTTGGTCGAAGCCTCCATAGCCGAAATTTTGCCAATCCCCATAGGAAACATAGGATGGGACTTGCTGGACCACAAAGTTCCGTCAAAAGCAACATGATATTGCAAGTAGTGATGAAAATGACCATGTGTAAAGCATTTGCGGCTACTCTATAAGGCTCAACATGAACTTGGTTCTCTAGCTTCCCTAAAGGCTCTATTATGAACTTTGTCTTGCTTGAAGTGTTAAGTTCATAAATTAGTTTGTCTTGCTTGTGCCAAGATGTTAAGACTCTTCCAAGCTACTGGAAATCTAGCAGAGGGAAGGAGAGAGTTAGTGTGACTACCTGGGTCATTTCAACATAGCTTGAAAATAAGTAAATAATTTGAATAACTCCATTGTCTTGGTAACAGACATGAATGGCCTCAGGGCAATGAAGGTAACCTATGATTTGGCACAAAAACCCCTGCACAATCTCATGGAATTCATGGAGAAAGTCTGAGAACATATCAAAACTAAGAAAATGATGGCAACTCGATGCAAGGTCAACAACTCAAGAGCCAAGAGAGAAAAGAAGGTGAAAGCCAAAAAACAACCTAAGAGGAAGGGGGTGTGAATTAAGTTTTTTAAAGTAATATAAACAATTATAAATTTCAGACACAATGCATTCACAACTCAAAATCACAAGTCCACAAACCAACAATAACCACAAGTACTAAAATAAAAAGTAAGTATAGAGAAGAGTGCACTATGATTTTACGTGATTTGGTAATCAATTGCACCTACTTCATCGCCTTTTCTTAGCTCTTGAGGACTTAACTCACTTCAGTAGTCATGTAGCTTCGTCGGTGAAGTCAATCCCATACAAGCCTTACTCCAATCGAACAAATGACACTCCAACACTGGAGGCTTATTGTTTGCATACCCCTAACACCTTAGGAGTATTCACAAGTTAAAATGAAGAGAATGATTTACAATTTTGACTTTCTACAATAGTCTCTCGAGATGAGTACAAAGGCAAGAAATTTGAAAGTTTAAACTAGATTTAGAAATCATTTAAGGATAGAGAGCTTGAGAAAACTTGTTTTCTCTCTCAAAAAATAATCAAAGATGTAAAAGTTCTATTAGAAACAAGCTCCAAGCTCTTATATAGTCATTGGGGAGAAAACTAACTATTATGACTATTTTTTGCTATGTTTGAGCACCTCAGAACTAAAATTTAATCATTTGAACCACTCCAATGGTCGAATAAGACTAGTTGTTATAAGGTGATATCATATACTCGGGTACCTAGAACACAAATTTGGGCATCCAAACTTCCGAAGTTGAGGATGAACAATAGAAGTTATAGATAATAGAGTGAAAATATTTATCTAAGAACTTTAGGTGTCTGAACCATAAGGTTCAGGCGTTCAAAGTTATTGGCCTATATAGCAACCTTTGAGGAGGAGGGGAGTGAGGAATGAAAGAGGTTTTGAAATTAAAAAATTGCAATTTTGAAGAAATTCAAAGCCCAATAACAATTCACCAAGATAAAATATAAATCTCAAGAAATTGCATTTAAACCTCCAATGAACCACATATGTAATAAAATATAAAGCAAAATAAGTAAAAGAATGCATTGTGATTTTTTACCTAGTTGGAAGACCAATCACTCCTACTCCATGACCCCTACCGCTCTCTTGAGCACTTCAATCACTCCACTAGTGATGTCATGCCTTAAAGTGAAGTCAAGTCTTTACATCTACTTCTAATCATAAGTGTCACTTTTTTTAGATAAAACCGCACCCCTTGCTCTGTTAGGGTGAAGCCACGTTTATATAACTCCTTACTCCCACCAAGCAAGGGCATTTCACATTGAAGCCATTGTACCCTCACACTCCTAAATATTTACAAGTGAAAAAGGAATACAAAATATTACATTTAAGCTCATTATAAAGTCTCCTAAGATAAGAATAAAGGCAATTGAGGATTTGCTTAAAATTAAAAAGTTAAGAGCATTCTTGGGATTAGAAGGTTTTAGGAGAGGAATACTTGCTCTAAAAATGTGAAAACCTCATTTCCTCAATGAGTAAAAAAGTTTCAAGCCTTTATATAATTATTGGACAAAGAATTAGCCATTTCGGAATCACCCCTAATTGTCTATGCCACGTTCGATCGTCCAAACAGCTATAATGATTGAAAGTTGAACTAGCTATTACACTAATGTTACAAGTTCAGATGCCTGATACAAGGTTCAAACATCTAAACAAAATAGGTTCGGATGTTTGACTGAAGCTTCGGGCTGCTAAACTTTGAGCATGAATTTTTCTCAGAAGTTATAGCTTTCAAATTTCTGGTGTTCGATCTTGGGGTTTGGACATGCAAAGCTATCAAAAATTTTAGAGCTATTTTTGTTACATTTGGACATCCAAACCATAAAGTTTGGGCATCTATAAAGTAAATAGAGAAATTATTATTCTTACTACAATTTTAGCTTCATACTAGACATTATCTCAAACTAATCTTGGGTTAAATAATAAGCCAGTGAAGACATTCCGAGATTAGTTTGAGTGCTAACCAAAAGCTCTAAAAGTTAATCTCAAACAAATCTTCAACTCAAGTAAACAAATAAAAATCTAAATGTAGTTGAGTCAAGCTTGATCTCTTGAGCTTTCTTCAAGCCATCTTTAGATCTTTAAGTTATGTCCAAAAGAATAAGACTTGAACAATAAGACAAAAGATCTAAATTCTACTTACACCATGTTCAACTATTATCAGATGAAAATACAAGCCCAAATTGAGGATAGGGAGTACCTTCGAAGGCATCGAAGATCTAGCAAGACCAAAACAAGGTAGATAGCTCCAATATAGGTTCCATCAAAATTATGGTTGTCATATAAAGGAGTATAGGAATTTGAAGGTAGAGATTGAGGGATTAATCTGTGAAGGACATCTGGCTTATTTTGCTAGGGGCAAGCAATGGGCATAACAAAGGAGAGATGAGGATCAACCAAAGCCCAAGAGCATAGGTAGCGAGAAGGCTAAGCAAATCACCACACAAGCCATCAAGCACCATCTAGCAATGATATGGGAGGACGGACTATAGAATAATGGTAGCCCAACTAATTCAAAATGCCAAACTCCTAATATGATACTAGATGGTGCCAAACATCACAAATAAGAATGCAAACGAGGCAACTCAACACCTGGCATTTGGGTCCTAAACCATGCATAGAGCATCATGATAAAGCCCTCGTGATGACAACATTATTGGACTACAACCTAACCCACAAAGTAATGGTAGATACTAGAGCACTGACGAACATTCTTTTCGCAAGGGCTTATGATCAAATGAAATGTGATTAGCCATTGTATCCTCATAGTGATTGACTCACTAGCTTCACAGAAGATTCCCTAAGCCCAGAGGGAGTGGTATAACTACTTATGCTAGTGGGAGAGGGTCAAAGAAGTTTGATAGTCTTCACTAATTTTTTGGTGGTAAGGATCCGATCCTTATTTAATGCAATCCTTGGAAAACTAGCTTTGAACATATTGCAAACCATAGTGTCTTCTTATTATTTAGTTATGCAATTTCTCACCAAGTTTGAGACAAGGAAGCTTGTGGAGATAGAGTTATATCATGCCATTTCTATGTCACACATTGGAAAGAACAAAGGTCAAAGGGAAAACAAAAACTCAAAGAAGAGCCCCAAAGCAAAGTAGAAGTAGTGGAGCAGCTAACGAACATTGTTCTAGATGAAACCATTGGACAATTAGTGAAATTTGGTGCTGGGTTGGCAAAGCATCTCATTTTCAAACTCTGGGACCTCCTAAACAAAAATCAAAATGTCTTTGCCTAAACCTAGGATGACTTACATAGTATAGACCCTTGGATTATACAACACAAGCTCACCATCATTGAATGGGAAAAGCCTATAAAACATAAGAAATAACACTTCACTTCAAAGCCTCAAAGAGCTATAGCCAAATTGTTGAAGGCCAATTCATTAGAGAGATCCAATATCCTAAATTGCTAGTGAATATGGCCATGGTGAAGAAGAGCAATAGGAAAGTGGAGGATGTGCATTGACTTCACTGATCTCGATAAGACATGCTTGAAGGACAACCACCTATTGCCCATGATAGACCAATTGATGGATTCTACAGTAGGACATCAACTCTTAAGCTTCCTGGATGCCTTCTCATGATTCCATCAGATTAGAATACATCCTAAAATCAAAGAAAAGACATCCTTCATTACGAACCAAGTAACATTCTACTACACAATGATAACATTGGTTTGAAGAATGCAGGATTGACCTATTAGAGAATGGTGGACCAAGTTTTTAGACCACTACTCAGAAGGGACATCAAAGGCTATGTAGCTGACATTCTTATGAAGAGCATCGAGAGCTTAGACTATGTACATGACTTATAGGAAATTTTGACACTCTGAGGAAGTATTGAATGAAGCTGAACCTAGAAAATATACTTTTGATGTTGCCTCAAGAAAATTCCTAGGCTATCTAAAATTAGAGAGAGAAATAGAGGAAAACCCTTAGAAAATCAAGGCAATCCTTGAGATGAAATCTACCACCATAGTGGAAGAGGTGTAGAGGCTCAATGGATGCTTGACCATGCTTAGCCGTTTCCTTTCTAAATCAGGACAGAAGTGCCTACCCTTCAAGGCACTAAGGAATAAGCATAATTTTGAGTGGGGCTAAGATTGCATACATGCCTTTGATCAAATTGTACCTCACCTCCCCATTGCTACACATGAAGCCAAGCTATGGAGAATTTTTGTAGCTATACATCATGGCAAGTGGAACCGTTATGAACTCAGTATCAGCAGCAATCAAAAGGGTGAGAAACATGTGGTATAGTATGTTAGCTACATACTTACTAGGGCCAAACTATAGTAAGTTGTAGAAAAACTCGCCTACATCAGTGTCATCTTCTAAGAGTTTGCATCCATACTTCCAAACTTGCTATGTACGTGTCTTGAAAAGCTATCCCCTTTGGCAAATTTTGCAAAAATTGAATAGTTCAAGAAAGCTGATGAAATGGTCAATGGAGCTAGGTCAATTTGATATCTACTTTGAAGCTCGCCTAGCAATCAATGCCCAAGCATTGGTAAACTTTTTATTGGAGCTTAGCACATCAAACCAAGAGGGGATGGAGGCACCTAAGAGTTTATATAGATGGGTCATTTTGTGAAATGAGTAGTGTAGTTGCCACACCAAGCAACCAATAGGGGATATGTTGGAGTACTCCTTAAGCTTTGCCATCAAGGTCTCAAACAATGTGGTTGAGTATGAGGCTATCCTCTTGGTGCTCCCAATCACAAAAGAAGTGGGGTGAGAAAACTACAACTAGACAACAATTTGCAGCTTATTGCTAGCCAAGTAAATGGATTGTATGAAGTTAAGGATAAGCTCATGGAGGAGTAAATAGAAGTTCATCAAGCAACTCAAGTGTTTGAGAAAGTTCAAGTTGAGAAAATCCCTTGTGAAAGGAATATAGAAGCCAACTCATTGACCTATCTCACTGTATCACCACAAAGCAAAGAGTGAATGGTTCACAACAAAATTTTGCAAGCACCTAGAATTGGAGCTATATTGGCAATTCAGAGTTTGAACCAAGTTGGAAGGATATCTTTGTGGAATATTTGACATCGAGGAAGCACCCTGAAGATCCCATGGAGGCTTGGAGCATTTGAAGACTATCACCAACTTCATCCTCCAAGGAGACAAGTTGTGTAGAAGACCCCTCTCTTGACTCATCTTTAAGTGTCTCAACCTCTCATAGGTAGAGTACATAGTTTAGGAACTCCATGAGGACATTTGTAGAAGCCACATTGGTGGCATACCCTAGCACATAAACTACTATGACTAGAGTATTACTAGCCCCAAATGAGTAATGAAGCACTCAAATACCCCATGCATTGTGAATAGTGCTAGCTACGCATATCATTTTACCACAGTCGGGCCACCAAACTATAGCAAATGCATTTGTCATGACTGTTTGATCAATGGGGAATGGACTTTTTGGGGCATTTCTCACTAGCCTTTAGGCAATAAAAGTTTCTAATAGCGGCAATTAATTATTTTACAAAATGGGCAGAAGTAGAGCTATTGGCTATAATCACAGAGTAGAAAGTGAAAGAATATTTCTGGTAAAATGTGATTTGTAGTTTTGGCATATCCAAGGTACTCATTATAGATAATGGAAAGCAATTTTACAGGGCAAAATTTTGAAGCTATTGTGAAAGCTACACGTAGAATAAAGGTTCACTTCGGTTGCAAATCCCCAAGCAAACAAGTTCGCCAAAGTGTCTAACTAGACTATACTGCAAGGCTTAAAGAAATGCATTAAAGGTGCAAAAGGGATCTAGGTGGTGGAGCTTTTGATATCCTCTAGACTTACCATACAACTTTGAGAAGAGCTAGGGTGAAACCCATTTCTTACTCACTTATGGGATAGAAGTTGTCACTCCTATAGAAATTGGTCTTCCTTCACCACAAGTCCAATAGTACAACTTGCAAACAAATGAAGAAGGCCTCCACCTGGAGAAAGACCTCCTCTTGGAAGCACATAAATAGGCAAAGGTCTAGACGACCATCTATTAACAACGCATAGCTTAGTCACAAGCTAGAAAAGTATGCAACCGTGCTTCCAAAGAAGCAGACCTCATGCTAAGAAGGACTAATGTTACTAGTCGGGCTACCAAGAGTTTAGGCATTTTTTATCAATCTAAATTTGATTGAAATCTGACTAGAATTAATGCTTGAATTCTCATTAAATTATAGGTTAAATCTGAGTTTCAACTAGACCTAAATTACAATTGAATTTGACCTAATTTGAGCATAGTCTGGACCATAATCATTGTAGAACTTGGGCTCAAATTGAGTTTAGCCTAAGTTGGATTGAGTGGGTCCAAAGTTGGACCAAAATTAGGCCTAAAATCTAGTTGGGCTCGGGCCAAAAAATAAAAATAAAAATATTTGCAAATAAGTCCATGTAAATTGTAAAATTTGCAAATAAATAAATTATTTATAACATTATCCGCTCAAATAGAAAATCACAAAAACCCTATCAATAATGACTTAAAAGAAATATGAGATTGAGATCATGATAGAAACCAATTAATAAGGACTGGGTGATCCTTCACAAATAAACATAAATTATCCATAACATTATCCATTCAAGCAAAAAATCATAACAACACTATTCACAATGGTTCAAAAGAAAAGATGAGATTGTGATCACGATCAAAACCAATTGATAAGGATAATGGTATCCTCAATTCAAATTTTGAATAAGCTTTATCTCATTCAAAGTCTTTAGAAACTCAAAAAATATCTGCAAAAAAAGGGAGAGAGATAAAAAAAATCTTGAATAAGAGACTGGAAGAACAACTCAGAGGAGAAGTGAAAGAGAAGTCAAAGCTCAAATACATGAAAATTAGTAAGCAAAGCTCAAACCTTATCTCTCTTTGTTTTACTCTACCTTTCTCCTTCCTCTACTCTATACTTGTGTGCCCTTTGCATTCCCTATTCTATATAAGAATTTTGATCCTCATCATTGAACTCACTGCTGCCAGTTGCTCGACTTGTTAGTAAAATTGGTAGAGTTCGAGCACCCGAACCCCAAGGTTTGATTGTCTAAACCCATGAGATAAGTCTTGCTGCTTGCCATTGCTCACTATCGCCCTGAGCCATGGACACCAGAGGGTGGCCTTGCTGCTACCCTATGCACTACTTGTGTAGGACCTCCGCCTCCCATGTTGGTCATCACTCTGGCGTTTACTTCCTCTATTGGCCATCCTTCTCTACCATCATTACACCACCTCTGCCAAACACACCTCCAACAAGCTTTCCCACTACTAGCTTTGTCTTCCCTCATCACCACTAAGGGAGGGGCTAGATCCAATGATGAGAGTGAGAAAAAAGTTGGGTTGATTGAGGAAAGAAGGAAGGAGAAGAAGGGTGGATAAGAAAAAAGAAAAAGAAGATAAAAGTGAAGAAAAGTAGGAAAGAGAAAAAAGAATTAAAAAATTTGAGAAAGTTGGCTGCCTGGGTAGAGAAAAAAGGAAAGAAAGCAAAAAAAAGAGAAGAAGAAAAAAAAGAAAAAGGAGAAAAAGGAAAGAAAAGATGGAAAAAAAATAATTAGAAAAAAAACTATTTTTCACCTCAATTTGTGTGCTTATCTTGATTTGCATACTGTGTGAATCGATCACCAAAATTGACCTAAAAGATTCTCTCAAAAACCTAATCACCATATTCCTAATCTAAGGAATTCTGTTAGTTACCCGACCATCATATTTCTAGCCTAAGAAAGTTCTTCGAAAACTTGACCACCATCTATAAGATCTTCCTAAGAGTTTTGACTATCGATGATCAATTAATCAGCTCGATTACTCAGAAATAGATCAAGTTAGTTCAACCTAACCATGTCAATCAAATAAATCAAATGAAATTAATTAAAACTAAATCAGGTCCAAAACGTAAACCAAAATAAAATCATGTCCAAATCTGAGCCAAAAGTAAGTCATGAACAAAAATCGAGACCAAGACGGGTTGAACCTGAACCTACTTGGTTCCAACCCAAACCTATGATGAGTTGAACCTGAACCAACTTGGTTCAAACACAAACTTATTAAGGGTTGAACCTAAACTCAATGGAGCCCGAATATCATTAAGGATCCAATAAGAACAAAATAAGAATTGAATAAAGATCCATTAAGGATCTAATAAAAACTTAATAAGGGCAAAATCAAGATCTATTAAGTATCTAACAAGAACCCAATAAGGGTTTGTTTGAGGTAATTTTTGCCAAAAATCAGAGTCAATAAGAATTTGACCAAAATCAAAGATCAGAAGCCACTGGAATATAGCCCAAATATGGGTGTCAGTTGGATCTGAATTGTAATCAAATTTGATCAAAAATTGAGTTTAATTTTGACTTTAATTATCAAGAAATTTGGGCTCAAACTAAATTCAGCCCAAATGGATTAAGTGGGCCAAATTCTGGACTAAAATTGGGTCCAAAGTTCATCAAAAATTTCGACCAAGATAAAAAATAATAAAATTTTTGCAAAAGGTCTCTATACTAAATAAATTTTTGCAAATAAGTTCTTGACTGAATTTTTCTTACAAATATCTTCCCAAGATAAAAATTTATGTGAGAAAGTCCTTGAAACTTTTCAAATTAGATATTGGTCCTCACTACATCACCGTCCTGATCTAGGCTACTTGTTGCATCATCGAGCCAATCTATGTCGGCTCCATGTTGGCTACCTCCATCGTCGATGCCCATTGTTGGAGGAGGCTAGATCTAACCATGAATATGATAAAGTTGAGGTAGGGCCATTGTCGGCCATGGATGCGGTGGTGGAACTTGGGTGGAATGGGGGAAAAGGATAGTTTAGGAAGAAGAAGAGGGAAGAGTAAAAAGAAAAAAAAATGAAAATAGAGAAAGTTTTGGCAATAATAAAAAAGGTTAAGGGCAAAAAGAGGAGAATTAAAGGAAGAGAAAAAAATGGAATTATTGCAAAAAAGTAAAAAAATCACTTGCCTCAATTCATGTGCTTTCAGTTTAGATCTAGAATCAACATGTGGGCTTGTCTAAAAATTAATTTGATTTAGGGCTAGGCCACAAGCTCATCCAAAAGTGAAACTGATCAAGGGGTAGCTTATGGGCTCGCCCAAAAGTGAAACCAACTAAAGGCCAACTTGTGGACTAGTCTGAAAGTTAAATAAACTAAAGGCCATCTTGCTCGCTCACCGAAAAATCAAATTAATTTAAAACCAACTTACAAGCTCACTTGAAAGTCGAATTGACTAAAGACTATCTTACAGGTTTGCCTAAAAGTTAAACCAACTAAAGGCTAGCTTGTGGACTCATCTAAAAGTTAAATTGACTCAAGATTAGCCTAAGGGCTTACCCAAAGTTATTCTGATTAAATTAAGTAAACTGATTAAACTAAGCTAATTTGACTCAAACAAACCACCAAATGGACCTAAATTGATTAAATAAATAGACTAAAACTCAAAATTAAATTGGACCCAAATCAAAATTCAGTTAACTCAAATCAAATTGATTTAGACCCCAGCCCCAATCGAGTCCAAATTGGGTCAATCTGAATCAAATTATGTGAGACCCAAGCCCCAATTGGGTTCAAATTGGATCAACCTAGTCAAATTTGATCAGACAGAGCAAGGGGGTTTAAATCAAACTCTAATTGGGTCAAATTATGTTCGAACCAAATCATAATTGAGTTAAATTAAATTTGAACTAAACTCTAATTGGGTCAAACCAAGTTCGAACCGAACCTTCATTAGGTCAAACAAAGTTCAAATTGAACCCTAATTGAGTCAAAGAAAGTTTGAATCAAACCTAACTAGGTCAAACCAAGTTTAAACTAAACTCTAATTAGGTCAAATCAAGTTTAAATCAACCCTAATCAGATTAAAGCAAGTTCAAACATAATTCTAATTGGGTCGAAGTAAGATCAAATCAAATCATAATTGGGTTAAACTAAGTTCAAACCATGGTTCGCGGTTTCGGCCGGTCCCGAACCGAAACCCAATTTTTCGTTTCGGTTAGGGTTTACTGTTCATAGTTCCTGTTCATCTTCACCGAGCACGGCCGGGAACGCGTGCTGACGAGCGCGCGGGAGCGGGAGCTCGCCGGGCTCGAGTCCGGGCGGGCGGGCGGCGGGCGGGTGAGCGGGAGCTCGCCTTGCTCGGACCCCAATATTCTTGATTGTTTTTAGTTATGCTTCTACTCCACGGATCAAAGAGATAAATGGTTTCTAGATAGTAATTACTCAGGGCACATGACGGAAAATATATCTATATTTATAGAGCTAAAAGAAAAGAATGAAAGACACATTACTTTTGGAAATAATGGCAGACGTAAAATTATAAATATTAAAAATATTTCTATTGGATCCTATTGAATTAAAAATATTTTTTTAGTTGAAGGTTTTAAGAATAACTTAAACTTTCTATTAGTCAACTATGCGATAAAGATTTTTATGTTCTTTTTAAATTAAAAGCTTACATTGTTAGACATGAGAATGATGTTGGAGTCTTTATTGGTCGTTGAGATGGAAATGTACACACTATATATCAAAATGACTTGAAAAATGAGAAGTGTTTTGTAGTTCAAGGTAGCAATGGATGGCTTTGACATAGAAGGCTTGGACATGCAAGCATGGATGCTATAACTAAAGTCAACTGGAAGGAGCTAGTGAGAGGTCCACCCAAAGATAAATTCATCAAGGATCGAGTATGTGATACATGCCAAATGGGAAAGAAAGTGAAGACCTCTCACAAATCCAAACCATTTGTTACATCAACAAGATTGCTACAACTCATTCACCTAGACTTGTTTAGACCAATTGGGACTACATGTAGAGGAGGTAAGAATTATTCTTTTGTAATAGTTGATAATTACTCTAGATTTACATGGGTTGTATTCCTTGCACACAAAAATAATTCTTTCAATGCATTTGTTGATATTTGCAAATGAATTCAAAATGAAAATGGTTACATGATTTTAAAAAATTGTAGTGATCATGGTGGAGAATTTGAAAATCATTTATTTGAAAGATATTGCATTGATAGTGGCATTGAGCAACTTTTTGGCTCCTTGCACACCACAACAAAATTGTACTATTGAGAGGAAGAATAGGCCTTTTTAAGAAATGGCTAGGGTCATACTTAATGACTACTCTTTATCCAAATATTTTTGGATGAAGGCCATTAATATGGCATGCTATATCTTGAATCAAGTCTCTATTTGACCAATTCTTGACAAGACTTCATTTGAGTTGTGGAATGGCAAGAAGCCAAACATTACATAGTTTCATATTTTTTATTGTAAATATTTTATTATAAATATAAAAGAACATTTGTCCAAATTTGACTCAAACCTTTGAAGGTATTTTTTTTTGGTTACTCAACTACTTCCAAGACATGTAGAGTCTTCAAAAAGTCCTATATGATTATTGAAGAATTTGTGAATATCATATTTATTGAAGCTAACTCTCTTTTGGAGAAAAAAATTATTGATGATAATATAGATATCTCCAAGAAATTAGATGAGATGCAACTCAAGGAAAAGAAAGAGGGTGAGCCAAGCCAAGGTTCAAAGGATGAGAATGATGAAGATGAAGAGGACCAACAAGAAGAGCAAAATGAAAATAAAGAACTTCCCAAGGCATGGCAATTTATGAAGAATCACCTGAAGGATCCAATCATTTGTAATATTGATCAAGGGGTAAAAAACTCGACATGCTATTAAATACAATCTCCATAACATTGCTTTTCTTCCTGAAGTTGAACCCAAGAACCTAGAGGAAGCTCAAAGGGATGAAAGTTGGATTCCTACCATACAAGAAGAACTAAATCAATTTAAGTAAAATCAAGTTTAAGAGCTTATTCCAAGACCAAATGACTATCCAATTTTTGGTACCAACTGGGTCTATGGGAACAAGTTAGATGAAAATAATGTCATGATTCTAAACAAAACTAGATTAGTGGCCATGGATTTCAACCAAGTTGAGAGTATTGATTTTGAAAAAACTTTTGCTCTTATAGCTTGTTTGGAATTTATTTATATTTTTCTTGCTATTGCATATTATAAAAGTTTCAAACTATTTCAAATGGAAGTCAAAAATACTTTTCAAAATGATTTTCTATCTGAAGAAGTTTATATTGAATAATCTCTTGAATTTGAGGATTTAGAATTTCTAAACCATATTTTAAAATTGAAGAAGGTACTATATGATCTTAAACAAGCTCCAAGAGCTTGGTATGAGAGCCTAAGCTCCTTCTTAATTTCAAATAGTTTTACAAGAGGCTATGTAGACACCAAATTATTTCTATTGAAAATGCATAATGACTTGTTGGTAGTTCAAATTTATGTGGATGATATTATATTTGGTCCTATTAATGAAAATCTATGGGAGTGTTTGCAAGTACTATAACAAAAGAGTTCGAGATAAGCATGATGGAAGAACTGAACTTCATTCTTGGACTCCAAGTGCAACAAATGAAAAATAGGATCTTCATCAATTGAGCTAAATACATCAAGAAAATACTCAAAAAGTTCAACATGGATAAAGGTAAGGCAATAGGAACTCCAATGAGTTCCTCAACCAAGTTGGACACGAATGAAAATGGTGAAAAGATTGATAAAAAGTCGTACAGAGATATGATTGGTAGCTTATTGTATCTTACTACTAGTAGACTTGATATTATGTTTAGTAGTTGCTTATGTATTAGATTTCATGCATCTCCTAGGAAATATCATCTAGTTTTCATGAAATGTATACTTAGATATCTTAAGGGCACACTAAATTTATGGTTGTGGTATCCAATAAGTGATTACTTTGATTTGGCCAGATTTTGTGATGCAGATTATACTAGATGTCATATGGATAGAAAAAGCACTAGTGATACATGCTAGTTTTTGAAAAATCTCTAGTCTCATGGAGTTTCAAAAATTAAAATTCAGTAGCTCTTTCTACTGCCAAGGATAAATATGTAGCTATAGGATATTATTATTCTCAAATTCTTTGGATAAGACAAATACTCCAAGATTTTGATTATGAATTTTCAAATATACTAATTTATTGTAACAATACTAGTGTTATTAGTTTGTCCAAAAATCTGGTACTACATTTTCTTGCCATCATTTTATTTGGAATCATGTTACGAAAAGGGATATTTCACTGATTTCAACAAAATCAATTGTCAACTTGTAGATATTTTCAAAAAGCCATTGGATGAGATGTGATTTTGTTTGATTTGGGATAAAATTGGTGTTTTACAATTTACTTGATTTGATTTAATATGTTTAAGGTTGATCTAGTTCTTTGCTAGCTAATATAACGTCACTCTGCCCGTCAAGTTTGAACATCTAGAATAGGAAACTTCGAACACTTGAACTCTAAACGGTTTTTCTACCCTCAGCTTGCAATTCTTCAGTCAACCAAAATAGGGCTATTCGGATGCGTGAAGCTAATCAATTCAAACTCACGATATGGTAATTGGACATCCGACTGGTTAGTTTCTCTATGTTGTGTTATCTTTGGACACCCAAATAGGATAGTTTGGACGTCCAAATGTGACACTTTTGCTTAAAATCCTAGGTGGTTGCACAAAAGCCCTTACTTCCTCTCACACAATCTGACTCCTCTGGCTCTCCAATGACCCCTAATGGCTTCTCCAACACTCCCAATGCTCCCTATGGCTTCTTCCTCCTTGCTTACCTCTTTTTCCCTTCTCTCCCTTGTTCTCCCCATGCCTCCTCACATCAAAACCCCATCACCAAGTGCAAGAGGTCCATGGCCTCCTCTTCTAGCTCTAACCTTAATTCCCCTCTCATTTTCACTCAAGCTATTTTACTCATTTTAAGGAGCAATTTACTAGTGCTAGGGTCATCCCTTCATGTATTATCAATTTCAATGACATAGCCCTCCTAAATCTCTCCACTCTTTTTCTTACCCAAGGGTGGTTATATCTTGTATATTCCTATGAGCCCTACAGTGATGAAGACATGCAATTTTTCTATTCCAATGCCTCTTTTGATTATAACCACATGATCCTCACCTCTTACTAGGGACTACCAAAATAGTTATTAACATTAACCTCTTAGGATTGATCTTATCACTTTCCATTGAGATGAAAGAGATCACCTTCACTCAATAATTTCTGATGCAAATCTTCTCATTACTTTCTCTAATTCTATAGAGAGAGTTTTTGAGGAGAACCATGCATAGGCCCTGTGCATGAGGAAGGCCTTAGCCTCTAACCTCCTCCCTCTTAAATCCTATGTCATTCACCAAATTCTCACCTACACTATCCTTCAGAAGGGTGGGCATCATGACGGGGTCTCCTGCCTTCAGCTCTTCTTAATTTTCTATCTTTTGACTAGGCACTTGGTCAACTTTTTCTACATCATCCTATACCCCATGGCCTAGTACATTCTTCATTCTACCTCTATTATTGGCTACCCTAGTATCGTTTCTCACATTTTTCATCATTTCAAGGTAGTCTCCACCACTCCAAGTCCTTTCCACCACTACACTCCTCCTCAGACCTTCACCCATGTATCTCTCCACCATATGGGTTTTAGCCCACAAGAGGGTGATGATACTATCTAGACACAGGATTGGGCATCTGTTGTTGGCCAAATCCGAGAGATCGCCCCTACTACTGCTAGCACCAGTAGAACAAATGTTGTACTTGGAGCTACTTCAGGGGATGTCGATAATGGCTCTTATTGATGTGCTATTTATCAATGGGTAGATGAGCTCACTAGGTGGATGGACTATCTCAAGGGGATCATCACCATAGGATCCTAGCAAACCTTGGAGCATCTAGATCACTTGGAGGGGATGTTAGCCACCTTTATGGATTGATTCATGCTAGGGCTGAGCTCTTAGAGTTATTTTTGTCATTTTTGGGCCCTTGTATAGTTTTTGGTTTTGGACTTGTGTTTTGGTGATGGATTCTATTGATGCTCATTGCCTTATGACTTATGGATGTGTCTTGGAGCTATGTTTCTCATTTTGGATGGTCTGAATCTTATGGATCTTATTTTGGTTTAAATAGAGATGTGAGCTTTTATGTTGTATTACGGCCTTGTATTATGTTGTGGCTTGCCTACATTGTGGATGCTTGGTATATTGTGGTATTTTGTAGGTTTCTCTATGGTTTGTGGATATACTTTGAGTATTCTTCACCCTTTTTTGTTGATGTCAAAAGGGGGAGAATCTTGACAGGAGGAGTTATGTTGTAGTAAGAGGGAGTCCTACATACTTCTTGTGCTTAAATTGTTAAAATTACTTTTATAATGTAAATGACTTTTATCCTTGTTATATCCATGTATTTATGACTCTAGCTATGTTAAAATACTTTAAATTTAAAAAATCCTCTTAACAAACTAGATTATATATTTTATACTTGTGAGAGTTTGTCATCATCAAAAAGGAAGAGATTGTTGTCTTTTCTAATTTTGATGATAAACAAACTTTGTAGTTGATCACTTTCATGAGCATTATATAGCTAGTAATCAAGCCAAGTGCAAAATGAAGATCAAGCTCATTTGAAAGATTCAAGTATGGATGAATATAAAGATATCATTGAAAATGAGGCATAATGGTTGATAAATAGACAAAACTTGAAGAAACAAAGTTATCTTGAAGAAGGCTCAAGAAACGACTCACTAGGTTTACTTTTTTTTATTTTGTTTGAGTCAAAAACAAAGTTATTTAAATTCCTAACTTAGAGCTTTGGCTAATAATCAAACTTTTCTTAGAATGCCTTCATTGGCTCAATATTTATCTAAAATTAGTTTGAGAAGATGTCTAACATAGAACTCTGAAGTTATAGTAAAATAGTCATTTTTCTGTTAACTTCAGAATCCAAACTTCAAAGTTTAAATGCCAATATTTAGCAAAAATAGCTTTAGAATTACTAACTACTTCAGATTCCCAAACCTCAAGATCAAATATTCAAATATTTGGAAGTTGTAACTTCTGAATTTTTCATATTTAGAGTTTGTATGCCTAGCGTCTTGGTCAGACACCCAAACCTATGCTGTTTGGGCACTCAAAATAGACTATCAGACACTCAAACTTGTAACATCAGTTATAATGGCTAGTTAAATTTGGCCGTTAGAAGGCTTTGGATGCCCAAACCTCTATGGTTTGGATGCCTAAACTTGGCAAAACATAGCTTAATAGCTAGTGCTCTTGGGTATTTGAGGGCTTGGGACTTGTTCATTATTGACTTTTCTTTTGCACATTCTTGAGAAATACATATGAGAGAAACAAGTTTCCAATAGTCCACTAGCCTCCAAGAGCTCTAAATTTTGTTCTTTAACTTTCAAATCTTCAAATCCCTTATTTTTCTTTTAACAGATCTTGTAGTGAGGGAAAAGAGTCAAATTTTTATCTTTTTTATTTGTAATCCACTCCAAGGCTGTTTGGAGTGGTTGAAAGACTCAAGCTCTGGATTGGAGGTTCACCTTGGCAGTTGACGTAAGAAGAAGTGCAAAGGGATTGGTTTACTGATGAAGTGACACTTTAGTAGAGAGTTGAAGTCCTCAAGAGCAAGACAACGGTCGTGGAGTAGGAGAAATTCGTCTCCGAGTCATGTTACATTGTGGTGCACTCCTTCTTACTTATTTTACTTAATTGAATTTGTGATTGATTGAGATTTTCTTGTATTTGTCTTGGTGGATTGAATTGGTTTTTAACTCTTTCAAAAACGTGCTATTTGCTCTCAAAACCTAATTCTCCCCGACGACCCCACCCCCCACCCCCCACCTCTCTTAGATGATTTTTGTGCTTTCATCTCCATAGGTCATGGGATCCCAAGGTGACCACAATTCAAGAGGCAAATGATCTCAACAAACAACGTTTGGAGAAACTCTTGGAGTCACTCATCACCCATGAGATGACTATAAAGGATCCAAGCCAAGAGGATGATGAAGATAAGAAGAAGAAAAGAATAGCTCTCAAGGCCAAGGAGTTTATTAATGATGATGAGGAAGACAGTGATGTTGAAATGACTCTTATCACTAGAAAATTCAAGAAATTCCTACAAAAAAAAAATACATGCTAGGAAAACTTGTACAGAATGAGAAGAGCTACAACAATGAAAAAAATGAGGATGTGCCCATGTGTTTCAAATGCAAGAAGCATAGAAATATGAAAGCAAATTGCCCTCTCAACCCTCAATCAAAGAAATTCAAAGGAAAGAAAAAAAAAGACAATGATGACAACATGGGGCAATTTGGAGGAAAATAGTGAAAATGCCTCATCCAATGAAGAAATTGCAAACTTGTGCCTCATGGCTATTGAGGATGAGGTATGTGATTTATCAATTGAAGAATTATAAGTTGCATTTGAAAAAACTCTAGAAAACTTCTTTCATGAAAATCCTACTTTGAATATGATTTTAAAAATCAAAGGAATGTTTAAGTAGATCCGGACTTGATTTTATCTTTTTCAAAATCTAAAGGTACCAAGACTACTTTCATAAAGGCTTCAAATTCTACATCTTTAAAATTAAAATATAATTATTATTGCCAAAATAGGCATGTCTCCACAAGTTGTCCAATAAAGAGAAATCTTTCTCTTAAATAAATTTTGGTACCTAAGGGGACGATTCCAAAAGCCAAAAAAATCCAAACTAGTTTGGGTTTCTAAAATATCACCCACTTGAAGAGTATAAGTTAGCCAGAAATGGACCATGAACTTTAAATTTGCTACATTCTTTTGGCCATTTTCTAGCTAATCCAAAAGATATGATTTACTTCACATCTTAGTGTATCTTCCATTGCATTCTTAAGTTATTGTTATGATTATTTTGTTCTCTAACCTTAAGGACTCATACTTAAAGTGGGTTCCATCTAAATGTTCTTAATTATTTTTACCAATGCTTTCACTCCAAGGATCAAAGAGATAAATAGTTTTTAGATGGTGGTTGCTTAAAGCACAGATGGGGAATCCATCCATTTTTATAGAGCTAAAAAAAAGGATGGAGGACATGTTTTGTTTGAGAATAATAGTAGAGGTAAAATTATAGGTATTGGTAATATTTCAATTGGCTCATATTTGATTAAAAATATTCTTTTAGTAGAAGGACTTCAGTAATTTACTCTCCATTAGTCAAGTATGTGATAGAACATTCTATGTTTTATTTAAATCTAAGTTTTACATAGTTAGACATGAAGTTGATGATGTAGTAGTCTTTATTAGTCATCATAATGGCAATGTTTATACTATTGACCAACATGACTTGAAAAATGAAAAGTACTTTGTATCTCAAGATGATAGTGAGTGGTCTTAGCATAGAAGACTTGGGCATACAAGCATAGATACTCTATCCAAATTCAATCAAAATAAGCTAGTGAGAGGTCTACCCAAGTGCAAGTTCATCAAGGATTGCATATGTGAAGTATATCAAATGGGAAAGCAAGTAAAAACCTCCCACAAGTCCAAAGCAATGGTCACTACATCAGGGCCATTTCAACTTCCTCATCTAGACTTATTGGACCTATTGGGACTACAAGTCTAGAGGTAAAAATTATATTTTTATGATTATAGATGATTATTATAGATATTCATGGGTTTTATTTCTTTCTCATAAAAATTACTCTTTCGATGCATTTGTTTGTTTTTGCAAAATAATTCAAAATGAAAAAGGCTACATGATTTCTAAATTTGTAGTGATCATGGTGGCAAATTTGGAAATATTTCTTTTGAAATGAACTGCATTGAAAAATGGTATTTAGCATAATTTTTTGGCTCCATGCACTCTATAACAAAATGGAGTTGTAGAAAAAAGTTATATCTCTATAAGAAATGGCAAGAGTCATGCTTAACGAGTACTCACTACCCAAATATTTTTGGGTAGTGGCCATTAACACGGCTTGTTATATCTTGATTGAGTTTTGATTCATCCAATTCTAGACAAAACACCATTTTAATTGTGGAATGGGAAAAAGCCAAGTATTGGATATTTTCGTATTTTTGGTTGTAAATATTTTATACTCAATATAAAAAATCACTTGTCTAAATTTGACTTAAAAAACTTTGACGATATTTTTCTTGGATACTGTACTACTTTCAAGGCATATAGAGTCTTCAACAAGTCTTCAATGGTTGTTAAGAATCTATAAATGTTGTATTTGATGAAACTAACCCTTTATTGGAGAAAAAGTCTATTGATGTTGATGTAGATATCTCCAAAAAAATTATATGAGATGCAACTCAAGAAAAAAGCAAAGGGCAAGTCAAGCAAAGATTCAAAAGATAAAGATGATGACGATGGGGAGGACCAATAAGAAGAGAAAAATGGAGATAAAGAACTCTCCAAGGCACGAAAATTCAAGAAGAGTCACCTGGAGGATCAAATCATCGGTAATGTTGATCAAGGGGTAAAAACTAGATATACTATTAAATACAATCTTCAAAATATTGCTTTTCTTTCTCAAGTTGAACCCAAAATCTTGACAAAGCATAAAAAGATGAAAGTTGGATTCTTGCTATGCAAGAAGAATTAAATTAACTTGAGTAGAATCAAGTTTAAGAGCTTATTCTGAGACCAAATGACTACTTAATTATTGGTACCAAATGGGTCTATAGGAATAAGATAGATGAATATAGTCATGGTTGGAAATAAGACTAGACTAGTGACCAAGGGTTTCAACCAAGTTGAGGATATTGATTTTGAAAAAACTTTTGCACCTGTGTCTCATATGGAATCAATTCATATTTTACTTGCTTTTGCTTGTTTTAAAGATTTTAAACTATTTCAAATGGATATCAAAAGTAATTTTTTGAATGGTTTTTTATCCAAAGAAATTTATATTGAATAATATCTTAGATTTAAGGATTTAAAATTTCCAAAGCATGTTTTAAAATTGAAGAGGGCACTATATGGTCTTAAGCAAGCTCCAAGAACTTGGCATGAGAGACTAGGTTCCTTCTTAATTTCAAATAATTTTACAAGGGATTGTATAGACACCATATTATTTCTCTTGAAAATGCATAATGATTATTATTTTAGTGTAAATTTATATTGATGACATTATTTTCAGTACTACTAATGTAAAACTTTGTAAGATATTTACAAGCACAATGCAAGAAGAATTTGAGATGAGAATGATAAGCAAGCTTAACTTCTTCCTTCAACTAAAAGTTGCACAACTAAAAAATGGAATCTTCATAAACCAAAGCAAGTATGGATGAGAATTACTTAAGAAGTTTGATATGGATCAAGCCAAGGCTATTAGAAATCCCATGAGCCCTCCACCAAGCTAGAAAAGGTGAGGATGGTAAAAAGGTCAAAGAAAAGTGGTATAGAGGTATAGAGGTATGATTGGTAGTTTATTATATTTAATCACAAGTAGACCAAATATCATATTTAGCATGCGTATGTGTGTTAGATTTTAAGCATCACCTAGGAAATCATATCCATCGGTTGTAAAACATATACTTAGATATCTTATGGGTACACTAGATTTAGGTTTGTGGTATCTAAGAGATGATTATTTTAATTTAATCAATTTTTGTGATGTAGTTTATGTAGCGTGTCGTGTGGATAGGAAGAGCACTAGTGGCACTTGCCAATTTCATGGTGAGGCTCATGTTTTATGGAGTTCCAAAAATTAAAATTTTGTGGCTCTTTCTACCACTGAGATTGAATATATGGCTAACAGAGGTTGTTGTGCTCAAAGCTTATGAATGCAGAAAACACTCTGGAATTTTGGATATGATTTTATGAGAATTTTAATTTTTTGTGATAACACAAACGCCATCAATCTTTCAAAAAATCTGGTTTTGCATCCCCGTTCCAAGCACATTGACATTTAGCATCATTTCCTATATGAGCATGTTTTGAAAAAAGATATTTCATTAGATTTTATTGAAATTAATCGTCAACTTGTGGATATTTTCACAAAACATTTGGATGATCTCAATTTATTTTTCTTAGAGAAAAAATTGGGAGTTTTGTCAATTGATTGATCTCAATTTTCATTCTAAACTTTTCTAAAAAATGCTATTTTTGTCTAGGCTAGTCATCTGGTTTATGTACTAGTCAACCAGTTGGCCTCAAGGACTACAGACCAACTTCTATCAGTTAACCTATTCATGAAAATTAGGCACAAATTCAAGTTAAAAGCCTTAGTGGCTGCTTGATTCTCCTACTCTTTCCCTTGCACAATGACTCTTGACAAATGCTCTGGTGGTGTTTTCAGGCAATCCCAGTGCAATTTGTTTGGTTCTCCTACATCATACCTTGGTTCTCCTACCTCCCTTACCCTAATTCCCTTTTTTCACCTCAAATGGCTCCAAGGTTCAAGCACATTGTTTCCAAGAAGAGGAAAAGTGATGGCCCTTCATTCTCCTATGGTAATCAAGCTTTTCCTCCTAAATTTTCATCCCTTGACAATTTTACTCAACTTCAAAACAAATTTGCATCCTCTCGAATTATTATTCCTCGCTCAATTGATTTCAATGATCTTCATTCATTGAATCTTAGACCCCTCTTTGATACTCAAGGGTGGACTTCCTTAGTAGTTAAACATGAAACCTACCATCATCATGATATATGAGTCTTCTATGCTAATGCCTCTTTTGATGAGTCTAGTAAAACCTTTGAGACCTCCTATGGAGACAAACCCAAGCTCCTTAGCAGTGTAGTACTTGGATCCATTCTTAGTATGCCTGTAGATGGGGAGAGACTAATTCTCACTTGTAGATGGTCTAACCAACTTCCCTCATATCAATTAGTTGCTGAAACCTTATTTGAGGGAAATTAGGGTGAAGCCATAAGGAAGTTATAGTCAAACCTTCTCCCACCATAGGCTTATGTGATCCACTCGTTCTTAGCCTACAGTCTCCTTTTGAAGGGTGGGCATCATGATGAGGTGTCCTTTGCTGAGTTGTATCTTATTTTCTGTATTATGACTAGGCATAGGGTGTGTTTATCCTATATTATCCTTCACCATATGGCCCAATATCTTAAATACACTCATGCTACCCTTGGCTTTCCAAGAGTTATTACTAGAGTCCTTAGAAACTTTGGGGCTCTTGTTTCTCAGTGTGATCTCTCATTGTACCATACCTTCACATCCTTTGATACCTTCTCTCATTTTACCCTCTACCAGATATGCTTTAGTGAGCATGATGGTATTTGAGTTGGTGGGCTTGTCAAAACTGCAGAGAGGATGAGGAGGCCAAGATAGATGCCATTGAGTCTTTGTTGGCTTGTGAAATTTCAAACTCTATTGTGTTCCTTGATACTATGGATATTTGTACTTTGAGTGGTCCCATTTATAGAGCTATTTTGGTGTTTTTTGTCTCTTGGATATCCGCATCTTAGGATGCATTAATTCAGGGGGAGCTTCTCGAGATTTTCTATATATATATCATTTGTTCTTGTGATATTATACATTGGTTATATGTATTGTTGGCTTGTATGTGCACAAGTTATGTTTATTGACTTTGCAAGGGAGACTCTATCCTTTTTATATCCTGTATCCTACCCTTTTTGTTGATGTCAAAAGGGGGAGAAATATAAATTGGAGAGATATATACATAGGATGTACTAGCATACCCATATCCATGCTCTACATGCATTTTGTGCTCTATATACATGTTCTTACATGCTCTTACATGCTCTCATATGCAAATATATTGTGCTTTAAATTTTTAAGTACTTTTTTTGGGATTTATCATCATCAAAAAGGGGGAGTTGTTGTCCTTCCTAATTTTGATGATGAGCAAACCATATTTAATGCCTATTTGAGTTGTATTTTATCCAAAGAATATTAAAGCTCTCAACGATATGTTTGAAAGCTTCAAAGAAAAGGAAGTGTAATGGTGGATCAGCAAGCATGATTTGAAAAGATCAAAGGATGTCTTGGGAGTGACTAGAAGGTGTCCATGACAACTTGATGATTCGAGAATGACACAGACTAGCCAAAGCAATTCAAGAACTTAAAATCGACTAGGTTTAGATTTTTTTTTTTTATTTCAATCAAGTCATAAAATTATTTTGAGGTTAATTATTCAGAACAATTTTATCGCGTTGAGTTTTACAGGAAGCTCTTAATAGAGCTTTTTTGATAAAATTGGATATCCACTTTAGGAGAAGTTTAATTGTGTCAAAACAGAAGATTCAAAACTTCTAAATTAGTGCAGAACTAGATGACCGATTTGGAATTGGATGACCAACTAAGGGAAGTCCTAGTTCTGGTATACTAGAACTAGTCAACTATTTATATAAGTGGTTGACCGTTCAAGTTTTCTATGTGACAAATGGCTAGTTTTTTAATTATTGGAGCGAGGCTAATTGCAGAATTTCACCTCCAACATCTAGTTCCAACCCCAAAAGGTATAAATAGGCTAGGATGGGCTTCTCAAAATAGTTTCGCAACTTCTAAATCTTTGTTAAAAAGAGATCAAAACCATTCTAGCTCTCTAGCCATAACTTGCTCTAAGCTTTCAAATTTCAAGCCAAAATTTTATTGTCCTTTCACTCAATCTTGAGAGAACTTGTTGTGAGTATAAAGTATCTTATTTTCATTCATTTCCACTTATAATCCACTCCAAGATTGTTTGGAGTGATTAAGAGATTAAAACTCTAGTTTGGAGGACATCGTGTCGGTTGAAACAAGATTTAAGTGTAAGGGGTTAGCCTCACCAAAGAAGCGATACTCTAATGGAGAGTAAAAGTCCTCAAGAGTAAGGTGGTCATGGAGTAGGAGTGATTGGTCTCCAAACTACATAAATTGCATGCATTCATTCCTCTCTTTATTTACATTCTTACACTTGTGGTTTGATAGAGAATTATTCAAAATTAATTTGGTGAATTGAATTGGGATTTGATTTTGTGTAAAATCACTACTTCTTTCTCAAGACCTAATTCATCCACCACCTCCCCTCCCCAAACCCACCTGCGCCACCCCCCACCCCCCCCCAACCAACCCACCCCCCTCTGCCTCTCTCTCTTTAGGTGGTTTTCGAGTTTACAAATAGGACATCAATTATTAAATTATAAATGACTAGCAAAAGATAGGGCCACTAATCATTCTCTTAAATCAAAAATCAAAAGAAGTCAACCGACAAAAAGGATAAAATCATCAACCACACTTCAAGCTTAAATTACACAGGCTTAAAATCGTCAATGGTGCTTCAAATCTAATAGACAATAAGCCAAGAAATGCCATAAAAATGATTAGCACAAGGTAATGCCGGTAATCATTTTCTCAAATTAGAGATTAAAAAGAAATTAATTGATAACAGATGGAAGGCTATTGGTGATACTTCAAATCCTAATAGGGTTAATTGATGTAAGTTGAACAGGGCAGTGGCAAGCATCAAGTGAGGGTATATGCTTATAATTTTTAATTTAGATTCATTAAATTATAAAGTGAGGATATACGCTTGCTTAAGACATGTAATTTCTCTTTTAACTTAATCAAATTATAATTTTTTTTTCTTTGTGTCTCTATTTTATTAACTAGGTTTTTTGCTTTAAGATGTTCCTAACAATTATCAAGGTAATTAAGTATAAAGTCATGCACCTATAGGAATTTATATTCCCATAATTCCCAATCGTGCACTCAAACCTGCCCTAAATTTTATTTGTTATTTTAAAATTACTCCATGGGGTCTTTACCTATCCCGGGTGATTGATTTTGTCTCCACAAGATTAAATAAAGATCCAAAAAGGATCCATTAAGGACATAACAAAAGTTGAAGCAAGATCCGTTAAGGTTCCAATGAGAACCCAATAAGAGTTTAATCAAGGATCTATTGAAAATCCAATAAGGGTCAAACCAAGATAAATTAAGGATCTAATAAGAGCCAATATGGGTTGAACCAAGATCCATTTAGGATCTAATAAAGACCCAATACGGGTTGAAATGAGATCCATTAAGGTTTCAATAAGATCTCAATAAGGGTTAAATCAATATCTATTATGGATCCAATAAGGATTTAAACCACGATCGATTAAGGATCTAATAAGAATACAATAAGAGTTGAACCAAGATCCATTAAGGATCCAATAAGAACCCAATAAGGGTTGAACCAAGATCTATTAAGGATCCAAGGATAACCTAATAAAAGTTGTACCAAGGTTCATTAAGGATCCAATGGGGTTAAATCCAAACCCATTAAGGGTCGAATTCAAATCTAATAAGGATCCAATAAGGGTCAAAACCAAACCCATTAAGGGTGAAATCAAAATCTAGTAATAATCCAATAAAGATCAAACCCTAATTAGGTCAAACCTAAACTTTAGAAGTATCCAACATAGCAATGAACACGAGCTTAATCAAATCAAACTAGACTTGAACTGAACTCAAGTCTGAATATTGAACCAAATCAAATCAAATTTAAACTAAAAATCAAGTTAGAATCAAATCATATTTGAATCAAACAAGTCTAAATCCAATGGGGTTGGTCAACAATAAGCATAAAATCACTCATAATACCTCAAGCCCAGTCGACAACAAACCAAAAAGATTATCAATTGTTAAATTAAAGATGATTAACATAAGCCAAAGTTACTAACTATTTTTTCAAGTCAAACCAAACTAAGACAAGCTTGTAGTCTATTAGTCAATCAATCAAATGTCATATTTGAAGGAAGTTAACTGACAATAAGTATAAAGTATTAGTAACTCTTAAAACCTAATCAACAATAAGCTAAAAAGGTGTTCATTATCAAATCAAGAATAGCTAGCATACGCTAATGTCACTTACCATTCTTTCCAGTCAAACTGATCTAAGATAGACTTGCATTTAGTTAATTAGTCAGCCAAACGCCATGTTCAAAGGAAGTTTATTGACAACAAGTACAAAGTCATCAGTAATGCTCCAAACCTAATCAAATACAAGCTAAAAAGTTATTGATTATGAAATCAAGAATTATTAGTATAAACCAAAGGTGCTAACTATTCTCTCAAATTAAAATCAAACTGAGGAAGGCTTGCACTTGGTCAATTAGTCAATGAAATACTATGTTCAAAGGAGATTAGCGAACACAAGCAGAATGCCGTCAGTAACAGTTAAACTCAATTAACAACAATCTAAAAGTTGTCAATGACCAAATCAAAGATGGTTATCATAAGACAAAATCACTTACCATTCTTTCAAGTCGAACCAAACTAAAGTGGGCTTGCACTCTTTTAGCTAATCAACCCTAAAATTAAAAGAGGTCAACCAACAACAAACAAAAAATCATCGATGATAAGTCCTAATAGGATCAACTGATACAAATCAAAGCAATTAGTAATATCCTAAAATCAAGCAAGTTTATCAACATCCTTTAACGATCATGCCAAGCATCTTGTTTCAATGAGCCCATCTACCATATTGTACTCAATCAAGTGAATAGGAGTGGGACAATGGTGATCATTAAGCCTTTCCAATCTTTGTTATTTTTCATATGTTGCAAATTTAACTACTTTAAATTGTAAAGTGGAGGTATGTCCTTTATTAAGCCTTGTAATCCAAAAATCAATATAATAAATTATGTTTTCTTATTCATGTCTATATCTTATTAGCTAAGTTTTTACTTCAAAGGGTTTCTAATAATTGTCAAGCTAATTAATAACAGAGACTTGTATATGTTGAAAGACATGTTCTCATAATACTTGAAAGTAGACTCAAGCCCATCCAAATTTGATTTATTGTTTTGAGATTACTTCTTAGGATCCTTAGCTATCCTAGGTGATCAATTGCGACTACACAAATTTTGACATACTTAGTGGGATCTATTCTTGATTTGTGGTAGGCTTGTGTGCGGTGAATTTTACACCTTCTAGCACCAACCAGCCACAAATTGTGGCATGCTTGATGGGATATAACTATACCTCCAAGTGTAAAAATCTAACTAACATAATAAAAACACATCAAGGAAAAATTTTTAAAAAAAGATGAAAACAAATAATTAATTCATTATTTTTCATTACAAAGAAAAGGAAGATGGCATCATCAAATGATTCTCATACCCCAAGATACACCATCATCCTCGATGAAGGGTTTTTGGCATACTTCTCAACCAATGATCACTATAGAGGCAAATGGAGTACATATAAGGCATAGAGTTGTGCCCAACTCTCTCCAATTTATGCATGGTGCTCCTATTTTTACCAACAATATTACTGCTTCTGGTGTTGTTGCTCTTACAACTACTACAACTAATTTGGTTGATGTTCTAGTTACCCAATATAGATCAACTCCTCGCCTTCCATTTAGGAGGCTAGGGTCAAACCTATATAGAGGGTAAAAATCAAATGTCAATATGCCAAATCACAATGATGAAATAAAGAGCCCATGGGCACAAGGTAGGGCATCGATCTTCTAGAGATTGACAATAGGCAAAAGTCAATTTTTGATCTCTTACAACCTGCCTAACAAGTTAAGAAAGTTAATATGAGTAATAAAGCAAAGGAAGAATTAGTGACATGTTCAATTGACTTCAAAATGCCAATTTGAAGCTAGATGCTACAATCCCTAGCTCCAACTCTATGATAGCACCACATGAGCTAAAGAAAAACTAAAGAAGAGCACACGATCAGTTTTCTGCAGCTTAGAAAGGAGCAACACCATACTTTAATACTAGAGTGATTATTGGATGGGTAACTAAACCTTAGAAGAAGAGTGCTTATGCTAAATCTGTGAAAGTATCGAGAGATTCATGCCACCAATTAATAATTGCATGAACTTTGAAGGCAAAAAAAGAAAAAAACAAATAGATAAAAATAAAAAAAATAGCCTATAATAGAATTTTAGTCACATAAAAATTGATTAGTCAAGCATGTATTACATACTTCTTGAGACAAAACATAAAACAAAAAGAAAATCCCCAAAGAAACATAAAACAAAAATTTGCTAAAAAATGATAACCAAATCCACTAAAAGCAAGACAATAAATAAAAGAAAAACAAAGAAAAGTAAAATAAAGATAAACACATTGTGTCTTGCCTATAATGAAATGCTTGATATTCATTATGGTTGACTAGTTATATATATATAAGCAAGACATATGAGTAAAGAAAAATTATGAAGATATAAAGGTAAAAGCAAAAAAAAAGGAAAAAAAAGAAAAACAAAAATCTCTCAGCATTCAAGTGAATTACTTTCTATTTTAGAGTTAAGGTGTTGGGGGAATCGAAAGAGTGTCGAACCAGAATAATATAGTGAGCCAGACACCAAACCATCCCAAAAGCTTAAGCTCATGGGATATGAGATTTTTTCACTGTATATATTGGACCCTATTTATCTAATATCCGATGTGGGACTAATTTATCATACCTGACATTATAACAATCTCCCCCTTTAAGTGTGATTTTGACAACATCAATTTTAACTCTCTTAATCAAGAACTCTTTTACTCAACCAGTTCCACCATGTGACCCACACCAACGGATTTTGGTCTTATTCTTTTGATTTTTTAAGATAAACTAATATGCGACTCAATTCAGTCGCACCATCACGGTAATTTCGATCTTAAGAGTTTGCATAACTTCAAACCTAAATCTCTGATACCATTTGTTGGAAAAATCGAAAGAGTGTCGAACCATAATAATATAGTGAGCTAGACATCAAACCATCTCAAAAGCTTAAGCTCATGGGATATAAGACTTTTTCACTATATATATTGGACCCTATTTATCCAATATTCAATGTGAGGCTAATTTATCATACCTGACATTATAACATTAAGGCCTCTAAAAAAAGAATAATATTTGAAGGTAAGGATGTCAATGATGAAATATGGTGAGGTTAGAATCTCTATACTTCCCTCATCCATCAGCGCCCTATGTTAACTTCAAAAATGCAAGCTTGGATGTATGGCAACCAATCTATAAGTAACTAAAAGCTTTGGAAAAGTTGTTTCAAAGATAAAAATATAATGATCAAATATTAACCTCTTGGGAATCTCCTCCTAGAGGTAAAAGATAACCCCTAAATAAATAGTGCAAAATAAAGTCCCACATAGATAAATCTCTTATGGAAAATCAAGCCAAGAGAGATAAATTCAAAAAGTAAAGACCGGTTAGCATCCACGAGCCTACAAATACTATATCCTCAAAAGAGGAATGAGATTGCTAAGTCAAAAAAAAAGGGGAGAAAATTGGATCTCATGTGGAATTAGGAGGACTAATCTAATCTCATCTCGATATATTACTGATAAAAAAAGACTACCTAAAGAGCAAATATAGGATGATCTCAACAGGTGTATAAACCATGAAAACTAAGGTGAGAGGCACATGGAGATCAAAGCAAAGGTCAAAGAAGTAACTAACTAGTAGGAACATTATGAAAGTAGCGAAGGTACTATAAAAATATGTTCCTGAAGAAATATTATGCTAGAAAAATGGTCAAAAGGGGAGGTATTAGTTACTGGCCATATCTTAAGAAAAAAATCATCATTAAACTTCAACAAGATGAATCAAGTAGGAGACCTTAATCGAAGATAAAAAGATATATCACCTACCTACTAAAACATTTCAACAAAATACTAAAAGAAAAAATCTTTAGAAATTTTTTTAGAAAAAAGTCATGCAATTAGGAGAAGTAAAATAAAAAAACTAAGTTGATAAAAGAAATAATAAAATAACAATAAATACAAGTACATATTATGCATTATTATCTTCTTCTAGCATCACAATTAGAGCATATTAAAAAATTACTTTATAGATTACTTCTTAAAACTCATGAAGAAAATGAAAAATAAAACTTTAATGTGCCAATGTGGCATTTAGAAGATGAGCCCTATAAAAGTAGAAACTTTTCGCTCCATTTTTTAATCTACCTCCCTTTACATGACAAGGGATGCTAGATGTTATTACAAACAATGAGGTGAAGCTTCAAGGTTGCTCTAAGGATAACCCTTCTAGTAACCAAAGTTAAATCACTTCGATCGATAGGTCAATTTAGACAACCACTATATAAAGGGATGAAGACTAGGGGCAAAACTCTCCTTTTGATCCCTAATTCTAAGACACGCCCCAATAAAAGTTAGAATTTCTTCTCCCAATTATTTTCACCATTGTGGATATAGGGCTCTAACCCATTAGAAAGTAAAAGCAAAACTCTCTTTGATCGGATTTTGGCATTTTTCTAAATAATAAACACCATACCCCTCAACTATTCCATGCAAAGATGAAAATAATGCTACTAAATATATGCAATATTTTCTTCTAAAAGCTCATGACGAGGATAGGGGCATATCATCCAAGCATCTATGATTAATACTTAATTAAACATCAAATCCATTCTCTTATAAAGAAGACGGGAATAGTAAATTCAAATATTTTTTCATTTGAATGCTTAAGGAAAAATATGGTATTGAAGCATTTAGGGTGAACAATCAATCTACTGAGCTAATGCCAAGTGAGATTTGTATTCACTCACCTCAAAACATTGGGGGCAAGTAAAATTTTCTTCTCTAATTCTTGAAAGAAAATTAAGTGGATAATTAAGATGTTCATTATCATGAAATTCAAAAGAAACTAATATATATGATATTTCCATTTGCCCCATAATCAGCAAGTTATTGAAAGTTATGAAATTTTTTACCAAGACTTCAAATAGACCACTTATAAAGTGGTAAAATTAAATATGCTACCTACAAAATAGTGAAAAAAATACAACATTTATAAAGAGTTGGAATCAAGCATGTTGCCTTCAAAATAGTGAAATAAAGTATACCACCTCCAATATGATGAAATCAAGCTTGACACCTCCAAAATGTGATTCAAGTATTTCACCTCATGAGTTGTGAAACCAAAATATGCCACTTACGAACTAGTTAAATCAAATAGATTATCTCCAAATTAGTAAAATCAAATATGTCATCTATAAGGATTGTAAAATCAAGCATGTCATCTCTAATATGGTAAGATCAACATAGCAATTATCAAATATAGAGAAATTTAAGTCCATGATCATTAAGTGAACTAAGTTCCCTTTTACATGGCATATTAAGCAATTTTGTGTGGTGAATCAAACCTACATTTACATGAAAAATTAAGTCCACTTCCACATAACAAATTAAAATTCGTTTTATGTGGTAAATCAAGCCCCTATTTATATAGAAAATTAAGTTCACTTTCACATGGCAAATTAAAGCCTATTTTACATGGTGAATCAAACCCATATATATATGACAAATTAAGTCCACTTTCATATGACAAATTAAAGTCTATTTTGCATGGTGAATCAAGCTGATATTTATATAACAAACTAATTATACTTCTATGTGACAAATTAAACCCCATTTTGCATGGAGAATCAAGTATATATTTATATGGAAAATTAGGTCCACTTCCATATGAAAAATTAAACCCTATTTTGAATGGAGAATCAAGTCCATATTTACATGATAAATGAAGTCCACTTTCAAATAATAAATTAAAGCTCATTTCGTATGATGTGTTAGACCTGCATTTACATGGCACATTAAAGTCCATTTCCATGGCAAATCCAACCCACTCTCCTATGGTGAATGAAGTTCACTTTTATATGGAGAACCAAGTGCACTGTCATGTGACAAATCTAACCAAATTTCTCATGGTGAATCAAACCTACTTTCATGGAAGAACCAAGTCCACTTCTATGTGAAAAATTAGCCCACTTTTATATGGTGAATTAAGTTTGCTTTTATGTAGAGAGCCAAGTTTACTTCCACATGGCAAATCTAGTCCATTTCAACATAGTGAATTAGCCCGCTTTTATGTGAAAAAGCTAATCCACTCCCCTATGGTAGATTGAGTCTATTTTGTGTGGTGGATCAAGCCTGCATTTACATAGAGAATTAGCTTCAATGTGATAATCAAACAATTTCACTTCTACGTGGCAATCAAGTCTATTCTCATGTTACAATCAAAATCTATTTTCATGTATTAATCAAAGTCTATTCTCATGTGGTCAGCAGGACCACTTTAATGTGGCAATCAAATAATTTTGCTCCTATATGAAAAACTAAATTCATTCTCACATGATAAATCAAGTCTATCCTCACATGTCAAGCCAAATCTAGCTTTGTGTGACAAACTAGAATCCTACCATTAGGAAAATATATTTTTTCTTTCATATACTATTCAGGCATTGAAGGAGAAAATAAGTGACGGTGTAAAGCATTGATGTAGGGCTAGATAGCTAAATATTATTCGCACCCTCTTCTATTGTTAGAAACTCAAGAAGAGGATGCAAAGGGGGGACTTTATTTAGGTGATTTTTTTCAACCTAAATTTGATTGAAAACTAACAAAAATTGAACTTTGGATTATCATCGAATCATAGCTCAAATTTCAATTTAAGCTAGACTGAGTAGGCTCAAAGTTGAACCAAAATTGGGTCTAAAATCTAGGGTTTGGGCCAAAAAAACAAATTTACAAATAAGTTCCCTGTAAATCAAAAAATTTATAAATGAATATAAATTATCCATTCTCTTATCCATTCAAATAAAAAATCACAATAACCTCATCAACAATGATTCAAAAGGAAGGATGAGATCAATCATGATCGAAACTAACTGATAAGGATTGGGTGATACTTCACAAATGACTATAAACTATCCATAACATTATTCATTCAAGTAAAAAAAATCATAACAATCGGGTGATTCTTCACAAATGAATATAAATTATTCATAACATTATTCATTCAAGCAAAAAATCATAACAACTCTATCCACAATTATTCAAAAGAAAAGATGAGATTTTGATCATAATCAAAATCAACCAATAAGGATAATGAGATCCTTAATTCAAAATTTGAATGAGCTTTATCTCATTCAGAGCCAATAAGAATTCAAAAAATATATGCAAATGAAATGGAGAGATATTAGAAATTAGAGAGTTGAATAAGAGACTAGAAGAATCACAAATTGGAGGAGAAGTGAAAGAGAAGTCAAAGATAAAATATAGGAAAAATAGTAAGCAAAGCTTGAACCTTTTTTTTCTCCATCTTTCTCCTTGCTCTACTTTGTCCTTGTGTGCCCTTTGCTTTCCCTATTCAATGTTAGGTTTTTTGGTCACCATCGTTGAGCTTTTTGTTGCTTGTTGCTCTACCTGTTGTTGAAATTGATAGAGATCAAGTGCCCAAATCCTTAGGTTTGGTTGTTTGAACCTGCAAGATGAGTCTTGCTACCTGTCGCTGCTCACCATCGACTCGAGCCATGGCCACCAAGGGGCGGCCCTGCTACTACCTTGTATAGTGCTTACGTGGGACCTTCACCTCCCATGCTAACTATCACTTTGTCACCAACTTCCTTTATTGGTCATCCTCCTCTTTCACCATCGCACAGCCTCTGTTCCATCACCGGCCTTGCCTTCCCTCACCTCCACTAGTAGAGAGTCTAGATCCAGTGTTGAAAGTGTGAAAAAGGTGGGCTAGGTTAAGAGAAGAAGGAAGGAGAAGAAGGGTTGAGGAGAAAAAAGAAAACGAAGATAAGGGAGAAGAAAAGTAAAGAAGAGAAAAAAGGAAAAAAATTTGAGAAACTTGGCTTCTAGAAGGGAGAGAAAAAAACACGAAAAATAAAAAATAAAAAAAGAAGAAAATGGGAAAAAAAAGCAATTTTTTTAAAAAAAAATTTTACCTTATGCTTGCCTTGATTTTACTATCGTGCAAGTCGATCATTAAAATTGACCTAAGGAATTTCCTTAGGAATTTGATTATTGTAGTCCTGGCGTAAGAGATTTCTTTTGGAACTTGGCCATCTCATTTTTAACTTAAAAAAATCTTTTAGGAACCTATCCACCATATTACTAACCTAAGAGATTCTTTCAAAAATTCAACCATTATCCATAAGAACCCCCTTGGGGTCTTGATTATTGATGATTGACTAATCAGCTTAATCACTCAAAACTAGATGAAGTTGGTTCAACCCAATCATGTCAAATTGAACAAACTAAACGAAATTAATTAAAATCAAATCAAGTCCAAAATTTGAACCAAAATCAAAGTTCAAAATTTGAATCAAAACTAAGTCACGAACCAAAATCCAATCCAAGATGGGCTTAACCCAAACCAACTTGGTTCAAACACAAACACATAATGGGTCGAACCCACACTAACTTGGTTTGAACCCAAACCCATTAAGTGTCGAACATGAATCCAATGGAGGCCAAATCTAATAAAAATCCATTAAGAATCCAATAAGAACCCAATAAGGGTCAAGGATCTAATAAGAACTCAATCAGAATTGAACCAAGATTCATTAAGAATCCAATAAAAATTTATTGAAGATTGAACCAAGATCCATTAAGGATCTAATAAATATCCAACCACCATCCATCAAGAATCCAATAAGAACCCAATAAAGGTTTATCCATGATCCATTAAGAAGTCAATAAGAATCAAACCAAAATCCATTAAGGATCTAATAAGAACCCAATAAGGGTTGAATTAAGATCCATTAAGGATCCAATAAAAATAATAAAGGTTGAATTAAGGATCCATTAAGAACACAATAAGGGTTGAACCAAGATACATTAAAAACCCAATAAAAGTTCAATAATAGTTGAACCAAGATTCACTAAGAATCCAATAAGATCCAAATAAGGGTTGAACCAGGGTCAATTGAGGATCCAATAATAACTCAATAAGAGTTGAACCAAGAGCCATTAAGGATCCAATTAGAACCCAAAAAGGATTGAACCATAATCCATTAAGGATCTAATAAGAACCCAATAAGGTTGAAATAAGATTCATTAAGGATCTAACAAGGGTCAATCCAAACCCACTAAGCATCAAATTCAGATCTAATAAGAATCCAATAAGGGTCAAAACCAAATCCATTATGGGCCAAACCCAAATCCAACAACAATCTAATAAGGATCGAAACCTAATCATGTCAAACCTAAATCTTAGAAGGATCTAATATAAGATCGAATCCGACCAAAATCAAATCAAACCAAACTTGAACCAAAGTCAAGTATTAATATCAAACCAAATCAAATCAGAGTTGAAACAAAAATCAAGTTTCAATCAAACCAAGTTCAAATCAATGGAGTTGGTTGACAATAAGCACAAAGTTGTTGACAATAAGCACAAAGTTGTCAACAATACTTGAAGCCTAGTTGACAACAAACCAAAAAAGTCATCGACTATTAAATCAAAGATTATTAGCATAAGCTAAAGTTGCCAACCATTTTCTTAATTCAAACCAAACTAAGACAAATTTACAGTTGGTTACTTAGTCAGCCAAACATCGTATTCAAATGAAGTTAATTGACAATAAACATAAAGCTATCAGTAATACTTCAAACCTAATCGATAATAAGTTAAAAAATCATCAATTATCAAATCAAGAATAGTTAGCAAAAAACAAGGTCTCTTACCGTTATTTTTAGTCAAACTAAACTAAGGTAAGCTTGTACTAGGTTAGTCAGTTAGTCAAACATCATGTTCAAAGGAAGTTCATTAACAATAAGCACAAAATCGCTGGTAATGCTTCAAATCTAACTGACAATAAGTTAAAAATTCATCGATTATCAAATTAAAAATGATTAGTATAAGTCAATGTTGATAACTATACTCTTAAATTAAAACTGAACTAATGCAATTTATACTCGGTGAGTCAGTCAACTAAATATCGCATTCGAAAGAGGTTAACCAACATAAGTAGAAAGCTATCAGTAATATTTTAAACTCAATTGACAACAAGCTAAAATCTTTTAATTTTTAAATTAAGGATGGTTAACATAAGTCAAAGCTACTTATCATTCTTGCTAGTCAAATCAAACTAAGGTGGGCTTGCATTCTTCTAGCCAATTAGCTCTAAAATAAAATAAAAAAAAGTCAGTTTACAATAAGTAGAAAGTCAATAGTAATACTTTAAGTCCTAATGAGGTTAATTGATACAAGTCAAAATAGTTAGTAATACCCTCAAATCAAGCAAGGTTACAATATACTTTAAGGATGAAGCCAAGCATTCAGTTCTAGTAAGTCTGTCTACCATAATGTACTTGATCAAAGTGCATGAGAATAGGGTAGTGCCAATCATTAAGCCTTCCCAATCCATGTTATTTTCCTTATGCTACAAATTTAAATACTTTAAATTATAAAGTGGGGGTATGCCCCTGCTTCAGTCTTATAATTCAAAAATCTATATAATAAATCATATTTTCTATTTTATTAGTTAAGTTTTTTATTTTAGGGATTTTTGATAATTATCAAGATAATTAACAACATAGGTATGTGCCTATTGAAAATCATATTTTTATAATATCTGAAAGCATACTCAAACCCACTCAAATTTGATTTTTTTATTTCAAAATTATTTTTTGGAAGCCTTAGTTGTCTTGGATGATCAATCGCGACTTAGAACTAGAAAGACCTGTACAAGATGGCACAAAGCATAGGAAAAGCAATCTACAAGCTAGAGCAAGACGATGACAAAATCTTGCTTCATACTTGGCATGTAAATAATCTTCGAAAATTCTATTAGTATAATCTCTCTCTCTCTCTCTCTCTCTCTCTCTCTATATATATATAATATATATATATATATATATTCGATCCAAATTATAAATTATGAAAATTTAGTTACAAGTTTAACACTTAATTGTAAAATAATAGTTATAAGTTCAACACTTCGAAATAACAATTACAACTTTAGTACTTGACCACAAAATAATAATTTCAAGTTTAACATTTGATTATTTGAAGCCGGATTACACACACTTGAGCTTGAAATAACCACTCCAAATTTAGCATATGACTGAAGAACTCCAAATGTGAAATTGACAGCTAAATCAAATAAAGCTTGTTCACAATTCTCGTACTCAACCGCCAAGCAAAGACGATAGACTAATTCCAAACAATCAATATGATATCAAAATACCAAAGCTCATGTCAATGTTGCTTTTCCTTAATCCACGGCACCAAGGCAATTAAAGCAAAATGGGATTATGGATTCATTATCTGCCTATGACTGAGCTACTTGGAGGATTACTTCTCTAAAGCTACCGCAACTAAAGCTCTAGTTGAACTTGAGTGATTTCGCACCTAGCTCTACTACAATGTGGCCCTATCTCACCACCACTTTATGGCTTAAGCCTGAGCTATTATTTGGTCGATTTGTCCTAACAATACTATGGCATACCACAACCTCAACGCTATTAATGCACTGCAAATTTAAATCAAGATGCATTGCAAAAATTTAAATCAAGTGGCAAACATGAATGAGAAAAGGTCAAATTCCATTAAGAAGAATTGGAAGATCTCCAGGGTTACAAAAATCATTACAAAAGAAGCTCGTCCAGGTCGAGCTAAAAGTCAAAACAAAAAATTTAAAAAGAAGAGAAAGTTATCTAAGAACCACCGCTTGGACCCTCGCCAGCGAAAAGTTCCTCAAGTTCCTCATCAGAATCGATGATGTATATGGGAGCTCCTTGTTTGGCAGGGGCAAGCACTTGAGCCTCGGCGGGTGCTGGAGCCTTGGTTGGCGTTGGAGGCTTGGACGGGGCAACCTCTGTAGGGGCTTCTAAAGAAGTCACCACCTCAACTGCTGGAGACGCGATAGGTGCGGGTTGTGAAAATTCAATGGCATCCACAGAGTACAGCCAGAGCTGCTCGACTATGAGATCTCCATCGATCATCCACAAGAATAAATCACAGAATGGATTAAAGTTCGGATTCCCGTGGCCGTCCAAAAATTCATAGCAGCAATAGACATAGCCTTCTCTCAAGCTGCTGACTGATTTTTGGGCCATCTCTAGTTGGTTTCAAGGATGACTTGAACTAATCCACGACCTCTTTTCTCACAGAAAGGATCAAGTTGTGATATTCACTGCTAACCTTGAAATTGTTAACTGCAGTATTGCAAGCCTTCTTGGCCTCCACCTCTCAAAGCTCCACCTTCTTCTTTGCATACTTGTAGTCGTCTTCTCCGCCTTGGCTTCCACCTTCCCCTTCTTTGCGGTCAGCTTGCCTTCAAGCTTGGAGACCTCCTTCTCCAAGGTATGGATCTTATTCTTGTCGGCATCTTGGGAGTTACAAAGCCACTTGAACTGCCTTACCAGGCTAGTATGTTTCTCTAGCAGCTCACTATTGCTAATCACTAAATACTAAGGTAAAACTTCAAAGACATTAGAGTGAGAAAGAAGCCAAAACAATACAATACAATGTCGGGAGAACATTTACCTGCTGAAGCAGTTATCTATGTCCTGCATGATGTTCTAAGTGCAATAGAGCTTGAAGGCTGCTTTGGAAGGAACTTTGGGGGGCCGAAGTATCTCCTTCTCGAGGAAGGGGATCAGACGAGGTGTGGAGGCTGGATCCTATTAAGGTGTGGGAGTTGGTTGCCGCATTACCACGCCGTTGGCTGATGGATGTCAGTTCAAGGGCATGATATCATTGTCAGTGGATCCCATCACTTCTTCTTCTTCTCCGCTTGGCTTGGACAGTGGCACCAGAAGAAGTTTTAGAGCTCAGTCTGGGAGGTGGAAGCTTCACCTAGGTGGGCTCCAGGCCACGGGAGCTACCCTTCGCGGGGTGCTCCCCAATTTTGTGCGAGGAAACGTTTGGGGATGCCAGAATAAGATCCTCCACCAACATGTTCACCAACGATAGATTATTGATATTTGTAATGACAAAATGAAAATTAAATAAATCCATATATATAAAAGTCAGAGAAAATTTAGAAGGGCACAGGCTTAAACTCAGTAAATCTTTTAAGTAATGCTCAACTTATAAGTCACCATTGATTCGAGATTAAGGTCAAGTTTAATTTTAAGATCAAGATTAAAATACAAAAAAATAATCTAATTAAATTTTTTATATTTAGATGTTAGTCTGATTACTGAATAGTTTAAATTTTTTTTGAACCTTTATACCCTTGGATATATTATTTATTAACATTTGAATGAATAAATATAAGAGTAATATGATAATTTATTTTTAAAAGTAACGTAAAAATAGTTTGACTATTTTTTGGTGTTTAGATGATAGATTGGTCATGACATAATGATTCTGATTCTGATTCCGAATCAAACACACCCTAAAAGTATAAGGTATTCTCTGAACAATAGTTTGGGCATTGTTAATCCTTTCTACTATAGTCCTAACCCAATTTAGTTTCTCAATGGGGAGTCTCGGCCTACTACAACATTGACTAGGATTTTCCACCTTGATGAAAATTTCTAGATCATCCCAACAAAAAGATTCTCATCTTATACTCCTTCTAGAAATAGATTTAAAAAGGGTTCCCCTAAAAGAGGCACCTATTTTTCCTTGGTGCACATACTACTTTCCTGAACTACTGGATCTGCAAAACCTGAAGGGCTCCTTAAATATCTAGAGTTTGGGTGCCATTTCATGAGAAAGGAAGAACACCTAAAAGGCAATTAGACTAGCCACCATGCTTGGGGCAATCCTATCTAAAGTAATTTGGTATTTCCTAAGGACTTTAACGACAAATTGAGGAAAAGGTGATCTGAGTCCTAGCTCGAAGTGATCCAGTATGCTTCAAACTAATGATTGAACTCCTGCTTTAGAGCTTCTGATGCTACTTCATCATCGAATTGGTTCACTTCTATGTACGTTGGAAAGTCAAACTCAGATGCAAGTTGTTCAATTCACTTCTCCACTAGGGTTCGATCGAAGAGTCATACCAAACCTTCTTCAAGGGCTAGTATTGTTGAGGCTAAGGAATGAGGGGCTGGAATGGATGTTCAGAGTTAGGCAAATGTTTATTCGAACTGTTTTGTGAGACGTGCTCTCCTACCTCAAACCGAGATGAGGAACTACTCTCTTCTAGTGAATATCCACTAGAAGTGGTTGAGTTTGAGTTTCTGCTCCTACTGGATTATACATAACCTAAACTCTAAATTTTAAAGGTAGATATGCATAATTCTACTGAACTATAGGAGTCCATACCTAAATCCTACGTGAGGTGAGAGTTGTAATTTCCATCCTAATCAACAAAACTTACATAAAAAGCCAAAAATATGGGAAAAAGCTAAGAAGGTTTTAAAGTAATAACAATGGTGAAAAGAGAGAAAAAGGGGTGAGAATACCAAAAATATAGGAGAAGTTAAAAAAAAAAAAAACACTTGACATAACGATTAGTAGTCATTGAACTGCCCAAAGTTGTTGATAGGGAGCCATAGAGACACCAAAAGCCCCTACAAGTTGTCAGAAAATATGCTAGAGGATTAGCTTGAGAAGACAGTGAGAGCAAAAGTAATATGCTTTCACCCCCAAAGTCTTTATATAAACCCCATGAACAGCCCGAATGGAGTCATCGGTGCCTCTGGATGAGCCCTCCTTCCTCGAAATGAGTTTATTGAAGCTCCACGATCAGTTCTCCCTACCTCAAGATTGGCACCAAGCCGATGTGCGAGATATCTCCCATCTTGAAAATCAAAGGAACAAATATGTGGCTGGCCCCTACCACCTCAGAAAATTTGAAGAGATTTAGGCTATGATGATTGTCTCGAATCCTATTCGATGTAATCATTTCATCTATTTCACGTCGTCGTTGCCTTGTGCCTCGCACTTGCAAAACTCAAGAAACATTTGGAAGCCAATATCGTGATAAGACCTTCACCATTGAACCTCGTTAGCTTAGCATAAAGGCTGGGGGATAATGATGTATCAATATGGGTTACCCGCCCAAACTAGAGAGCAGTTTATATGATCGGCACTATGTAAATTGGGTTATGAACTACCTAAACAGACACTGAGGTACGAGACAAGAGAGATGCTTTACTTTTATCACCTATATCTAAGTTGTGGTAGCTCAGACCTAGTCCACAGGGAAGAACAATTCTATTAGATTGACTGTAGGAGCATGACGTGGTATGCTAACATGGCCTTTTAAAAGGTGATATCCTACCTCAATCCTAACCTCCTGCTCCAACTCCTACGCCCCTTGCCACTAAGCAATAAAGGATTGTTGCATGGTAAGATTAAGAGCAGGATAAAATCCCCCCAACTTAACTCATTTGTTAATCGTGGTACGATTGACACGAGGGTTAAGTCAAGATCCTCCATATAGAAGGGACGTGAGTCAGAAGCATCTTCTTCTTCCTCTTGACCTTCTGGCTCAAGAAAAAACCAAGTCCAATCCTCTTCTTCCTTGATAGGAAACTCCATTTAAGCATCGGATGCTCATCAACTAGGATCTCCTCGGACAAGTAGTGACCATATTACCTGAGCAAGTTGCTGACCTGCTGGAGAAGCAGGCAAGGCTCATTTCAGCTGGAACCTTGGGGATGCAATAAGCTTAACCCCACATTCCTCGGGCTTGCTAGAGCTCATCTCTTGGTTCTACTAAGCAACAACTTGTGTTTAACATCTGACAAGAAGGTTTTATAGATCATACCTTGATACCAGTATCAGCCCAAAGCTTTTGTGGCTCTGAAGGAGTTAATGGTGGCCAACACTTCCTCCTAGGAAGGAATTGAGGTTACAAATTCGTCATTATTGACTGTTGAATTTTGACCATAACCAAATTGTATTTCACAACTTCTTTAAGTTATTATTAGCTTCAAAAACAGTCAAAACTTACCCAAGTTATGATGATGCCAAAGCCATACATGAGGACTTGGAGATTCAAGCAAATGGGGTTGACGGCATTAGGGCATGTTCAAGATGAAGATTGGTGAGGTCTAGAAATTCATTAAGACCAAGTGGAGCTCAGTTTTCGCATCAGTTTTCCTAAGCGATGACGTCTTCAGCCTTGTTGTCAACCTGGGAGTGGAATCTGAGTTGATCGCCTTTATGGTCATCATAGACCTGATATACCAGAAGACGACCACGTAGATACATCTCAGTTTTCCGGGTATATGATGCATCTCATTAAAAGCTCGTCTAATTTTACATGAAGTCTGGAATCAGGTACATAAATATATAAAGTTTTTGGGCAAATTCTGAATGCAACATTGTTGTAGCCATTCCAGAAACAACCATCGGCCTGCTATCAAAACCCTAAACGGCTGGTCACCTGATGAATACTCTGCAATAACGTATTAAGTGCAGTCAAGCACCTTTAAAACAGTGAGTTTTACATCAGTAGAATCATCTATATAAAGAGCACTAGAAATACCTCAATCCACGAAAGAGTTGGAATTCCTATGGAAATAGAGCTCAGTATGCTGCAGCCTCAGGAACCCTCTCATCATCGGTTTTGTCCTTCCTTTCCTTATCCAGATCAAGCTTTTCTTTCAGCTCATTCTCCTTTTTGTCTAACTGTGGAGAAATGAATCAATGTAACACATCATATCGAACCTTAAAGAGCAAACACTGCAAAAATGCATCTGCACTCCCTTACAGTATCATAGATTTCATCATTGTTCTCAAAGTCTCCACTTTTCCTTGGGAGAATATGAATGTGAACCATCTGCCTGGCTTGTGGTCCATCCTGACATGCCATAGTATAATCCAAGAAAATAATCAGAGTAAAGAATCAAAATATTCTTCATGCACTAACTCCTTAAACAAAAAGAGAGCTGAAATTTGCATATCCGACATGGTACATCAAATGTGTAGACCAAATCAAAATATATTGCAGTAAAAAAGGAGGGAAAGAAGATATTTGCCAACTAAGACAAGAAGCATAATTCCTTTTGGATAGCCATAAAACCCACAGTTCACAAGCTTTTCTGAACTGATTCCTGAAATATAATGCAATTGTATTTATCTAATTCCCTCATGGACGACAGCTTGGCACATTGTGGCTGTTTATGTGAATCCTCCTCCCCCCTAGCCAACCTAGTAGTGATGTAGCTACAAAAGCACCTATATTTCATGATTCTCTAAGAAGGGACAAATGGTATTGCCGGGAAATCAGTCTTGATACCAAGATGAAGGCAAAATTTAAATGGTGAAACAAATGGTTTGTCTCATAGGCATTTACATATGACGGGAAACAACTCTAACAGAAGGCCACATCAACCAGTTACCTATGCCAGAAGTATCCTCACCACCCTCATACTCATGCTGCATTTTAAAACATCCTTTGGAAGATAAATATTAAAAAAAGAAGCCAGAAGTATGTTTGAATATCCAATCATTGTACTGCTTTAAAAGCATTGCTCCTATCAAAATCCAGCAAGGTGTTGGCTAGACACTAAACTCAAAGATCATGAATCCCTCACTGTAAAACTTTCAAAATAAAAGAAAACTGCAACTCCAAGCAACGGCACATGCAAACACATCCAATAAAACAAATTATTCAAAACAATGAAAATAAAGAAAGGCAAGCACAATGAAAAAAATCCCTAATGACACCCTTTTGAACTTGTGTAGTGCAGAGAAATCACTATCAAACGAACCAAAATACCAGATCAATTACAATAACAATAACAATATAGTGACTGATTCCATTATTGATCATTACAAATGTGAATATCAACATTTATTTCACTGTGCTCTAAGGTTCTAGATACCAATGTCAACTTAAAAAAACTGGATACCAGTGGACAGCACAGAACCTTCCATCATGAATCCAGATGCTAAGACTGTTTTAGAATACCCTAGGGCTCAGTCCCCATTATGAGCCGATGTTGCACTAAACAGTACCTTCTAGATGCTATAATACTCCTGATTCATCACAGCCCAAATCTGTTTTGTAAGCAAGTCATTAGTAAAGCCCAGAAAATTAAAGTTAGAGTCAGAATAGGAGACCAACTAGGAGTTTTTTTTGGGCAAGTAGGTTAGAAACAGGACTCTATAAACATGTACTCTGATTGTCTCTGAACAAGAAAATCTCAGAGTGCTTAGCACTCATCATTGACCATCACCAAACTCTAATTCTCCATCAATTGAAACCCTAGAATACCATAATTTCACATGGTATTGGGGCCACTCAAACTGGAGAGCAAGACTAGCAAGCAACAATGACCAATGACCAGCAACAAGGAGAACAAGCCTCTATAGAGGAAACCTACATATTACCTCCATAAATCAAAAAGATATAGGAAATTATCTCCCATAGGCTAGAGCCCTAGAGATATACCTCACATATCAAAGGGGAACAAGATTACCTAATTAAAGAGCTGCTAATAGAAAAAAAACCCAAAAAATCATGAGATAGTATCCGTAATTTTAAACAATCTCGAGTCCAATGTGAGAAAATTGTTACTTCATTACCAACCATCAAAAGCAATATCAGACAAACTCAAATAGGTGCATGGTAGTAAAGATAATGTCTCCCAAATCATTGTCTTACATGAAGAAATTTTTATAACCAAATAAAATGGAAAGGAACTTGGTAAGTATTTTGGAATTATTAGTGGCATGTGGGATGAAGTAGAGTATTATCTACTAACAAACACAGAAGACGTAAGAAAAAAAAGAGGAGTGAAGATGGTCTTATTTTTTATTAGATTGGATGCATAATACTAACAACCGAAATCGAACTTTATGAGCAATAGTGAGATTCCCTCATTGAAGCAGCTTTACTAAGGCTACAAAGGGCAATAATGGCAATCTCAAGAACAAAGAACATGACAAAAGCCTCAGCCATGGCCCAAGGACAAGAGTACACCTATGGAAGGAGTATCGACAATAGTAATACTCATGGAAGAGATGCAAATCACTCAGGAGAAAAAGGGAGAGAAAATCCTAACTATAAGTATGAGAAATGTGGAAAAATTGACCACACAATAAATAGATATTGATTTATTATAGGCAAACTAACATGGGCCAATAATGCACAGAATCACTCAACCAATTTAAAGCATAATGGAGGGCAAAACTCAGCCACAACAAGAGAAGATCAAGTGTCCATACCTAGAGATGAGTAAAACATATATTTTCAATATGCAGCCAACATCTTAATGTCCTTAAAATCACTCTCAGCAAACCAACAATTCAGAAGAATCCTTGGATTATAGATTCAGGTGCATTATATCATATGATTGGTAATGCAAAACCCTTCTCTACTCTTAATCAGTCTCTATAACAAAATATGTTACTCTTATAGATGGAACTCTTTCACCAGTGGCTAGAAAAGGAAACGTGCACACTCCATCTATCAATCTGTCTTCTATGTTATTTGTTCCTCAGTTTTTGGTCAACTTATTATCAGTTGATCAGTTGACTAAAATCTTAAATCCTCCAAATAAAGAAAAAAATTGGTAAGGATATTGAAAACAAAGGATTCCATTTACTTGATACTGAAACACAAGACAAGGGCATTGCAAACTCGCAAGAGAATCTTGTTGTATGGCATTGTATATTAGGTCACGCATCTCAATATGTCCTCAAAACTTTATTTCCTAGCATATAACTATCTAGTATTGTTAATTTTGTGAACTTGACAAACAAGTTCAAAAGTAAATAATAATTATGACCAGCCAAATGCCTTGAGAAAAGGAAAAAAAGCTTACACTAAATATCCCATCTCCAGATTTGTGTCCTACGATAACTTGATTCTAGAAATATAAGACTTTTGCCTTGAAGCTAATAGCCACCAAAATACCCCTAACAATACAAGAAGTAGGTGGAGAGAAGGTATAAAAAGTGAGATAAAAACCTTACATGAATGATATATAAGAACTTTCGTCTAAACTAATAGACAAACTCATTGTAAAATGTAAATGGGTGCATACATTAAATAATAAGACTAATGAGACTATTGAAAGATATAAGACAAGATTAATTCCAAAGACATATAGACAAACATAAAAGATTTGACTATTTTGCAAGTTTTTCCGCTGTGAAAAAGATTAACATTATGAGAGTAGTTCTCTCACTTGTAACGAACAAAATTTGGGAGATGTGCCAATTTGATGTTAAGAATGCTCTCTTATATGGAGATTTCCAACAAAAAATATGTAAGTCAGAATGCTCAAGATTCAATACTGTAACACAATGAGAAAGTGCAAAGAGTTGGAAAGAAGATGGGTCTTCTTGTCATGATAAAAGAAAATCATTATCTTCTCGTGATGACAAGTCCTTAAATTCACAATAAAGATCAAAAAGAACAAACCCAAAATAAAAAAAATAATACTAATAAAAAAAATTTGTTACAATCTTACAACTATATATAAAACCCTCAAACAACTAACAATCCTAATTGAAATAAACTAGTAACTAGGGTTAAAAATCTAGTACTAATCTTACATAATTTATTTTAAATAAAAAAATTATATTATATTTCATATTAGACTAGAATTATTCCAAACTCGGACTAAAAACTAAACTTTAATTTTGACTAACCTAAAAATAGAATTAGCAAAAGTTTTAAATAATAAAATTATAGGAATTAATTTTAGCTTTCTAACAAATAATTATTTTTCTGATTTAAATAAATATTTTGAAAAACATAACTTTCAAATTGTAATTGTATCAATCTTAACAAGTGCTAATTGGAGCTATAGTCCAATTTGAACTTGATCTCCGATTTTTCATGTAAAAAAGTTGTAATCTCCTACATCACACCAATATAAACGAGCAAATTTGCATGTTAAAGAAAACATTTTATGGCCTAAAGTAATCATATTGGATCTGATCTGAGAAAATCAATTCAACCATGACAAAATATGTCTTTAATAAGAGCTAGAAAAATTATTCTTTGTTAATAAAGAAAAAGATGAGAAAGATATTATTATACTACTTATATCTGTTGATAACACAATTTTTACTAAGAATAATATTGCATGTCTAAAAAACACAAACTTTTTAAAAACTAAATTTAAAATAAAAAACTTAAGGAAACTATACTATTTTCTTGCAATTAAGATAACTCACTCCAAACATGATCTAGTGTTATCTTAGCAAAAGCAAGTCTTGCATTTGTTGAAAAAAAATATGTTTATTAAGTAATAAAATAGCTAAGATACTTATAAATACAACTTGAAGCTATTTGCAAAACAAAAATCACCACTTGAATATTCAGAAATGTATAAAAAATTAGTTGGAAAGCTGACATATTTTACAATCAAGTTCTGTTTGTTTTATAAAACTGCAAAGTTATAGAAATATTAATATTCTAAAGTTTTAAAATTTTGCATTTAAAAATTTTGATAATATATTTGTTTCGTACGATATGCAAATTTAAAATTTTGGAACCCTGCGTTTTTTTTGTTGTATTTATGCATTTCTAAATTTATAAGTCTTATATTTGTTTGATTGAAATTCTATGATATGGTTACCATAGAATTAGGGTGGTAAGATTACCCCACCACAAATTTATTTTATTTTTTATTTTAATAATATTTAAATATTTATTTTTTATTTTATATGATATTAATGAATAAAATATTATATTAAATAATATCAAATTTTGATATTTTAATAATAAATTAAACTTATAACTAACAAATTAAAGAGTTGAATTTAAATAATAATATGACAAATTGTATATATAAATATACAAAAAAATTATAAGTTACTTTTAGTATTAAATGTAATTATATATCGATTTAAAAATTGGATAATATTTTTACCCTCTCCTTCAAATTTTTCAACATATGATAGTGAGAAATCAATATCAAAAACAAAAACTACATTCAAGGCCAATGTCAACTAAAGAAAGAAGGGTCAAAAGAATATAATTTTATATTCCAATTCAAATCAAAAGTGAAGAGAAAAAATATAGTGTGAGAAAAAAAACAAATTGCGGAAATAATGGCATTAATATATACAAAAAGACTCATGGATTAGATTTTAAAGCACAAATTACATAAATATCAATATGTCTAAAGTGCTCATTTTATATTCAGAAAATAAAAAACTCATATACATTTGAAACAAACATATATTAATAAAAAAAGAATGAATACCAATGAAAAGAAATTAAAACACATGATGATATGTAATAAATTTGAGGAAGATTTTCTAAATGAGATATAAAAACATCTCTTTTCATGGTTCTTTGACTGGTAGCTCTAAAAAACTATCAAATATATTAAAACCTATTAAAAGATGAAATTATAGAGGATGATAAAAGAGATAAAAAAAATAACAAAACCCAAATCCTCTAATTTATAGTATATAGACACAAATCTACAGCTCTAATTCCAAATAAATCACATAAAAATAAAAAAATCACAAACATGAAAGATACTAATTTTGATTTTTTTCTTAATTTGTTTTGTATTTTGGTGAATTAGAAAGATGAACAAAATAAGAAAACTTGCATTAATTATTTGTGACTTTATCTTTGCTTGTAGTAAGAAAAAAGGAAAGATGTTAAAAGCCTTATATGTTGATCTAACATTTTTGTTTTCAAATATTGAAACATGAAGTCGAAATCAATACAAAAGTATTCATTCCAAAAATTCAAAGAAAAGAAATTAATATTGCACAGATCAATCGACAGAGTCAAAAAAGCGTGAAATACATTTGATTTAGTAGCATACTCATATATTGCTCGAGTAAGTTCACTTTTTGACGAAAGATCAATAATAGGAATGTGTATAATACTTGCAGGAATCTTGATTGTGGGGAAAAGCAAAAGGCAAAGTGTAATTGCCAAATCAAATATTGGAGTTGAATATAGAGTAATAACACTAGCAACTTGTTAAACATTATAACTAAAAAACTTGTTAATAAAATAATTTTGCCTTTTATAAGAGAACTAAATATATGGAGATAGACTCACATTTTATCAGAGAAAAGGTTTAGAGCTAGCAAATAAATCTGATCTACTTAAGGACAGAAGATCAACTAACATATATTCACAAAAGCTCTACAATTAGATAAGCTAACTAGAATCAAAGACAAGCTGAACATGCATAATATCTAATATCCAGCTTGAGGAGAGGTGTTAAAAAATAAGTTAAGACACAATCTCCATTATGGACCAAGTAATATATGGTATAGTTGCAATAAAAAATGCCTTCTAGATGCTTTAATACCCAAGGTTCACCATAACCTATATCTGTTTTGTAAATAGGTCATGAGTGAAGTCTAGAAAAGTCAAATTTGAAGTCCAAGTAAGAGTACAAGTAGGAGTCTGAGTTTTTGATCAAATAGGTTAGAAACAAGCCTATACACACATATTATGACTATCTCTGAACAAGAAGAAGACCTTAGTGTGTTTAGAACTCATCATTGACCACCACCAAAGCCTAATTCTCCATCAATTGCAACCCTATAATACCATAATTTGACAAAGACTTTGCCTAGGTGGGCCACTAAGTAGAAGTCACGTGTTGAAGTATGTGGGCCTTAAACCTAAGAAATCTACTTCGGTAGATTATGCATGGACAGTTATTGAGGGCATGAAATCAACAATCCAACTCCTAACAAAAATACATTAAGAGTGCAATGAAGCTCAACACTAACCACCACAATATTTTGTTGAATTGCTGCTGCTTTAGTAGAAAAATTGTAGCTTTAGGCAAAATAACACTATAAATGTGCTCTACCAGTGTTAAGATATCTGGTTTACTTAAAAACAATAGTTCAAAGATACCTAGAAGAACCATATCGTATATGATTCACAACAAAAGGGTTCAAAAGAGAAACAATCCTGATGTAATGATTAAGAACTCCATAAAGGATGAGGATCCACCAGGTTTATTCATTGCTACCGTTAATATTCTCTACCAACATTATAAATTGGTTGGACTATTGTAGATCAATCTGCCTTTTAGAATCTGTCTCCCTAGTTGTTCAACTAAGTTTCATCAATAAAAATTCTCCCAGTACCAACTGGATTTCAACATGGCCATTTCTTTAACCAACGACATAAGAATTTGAGCTATGAAGCCTCAGAAGTGATGGACCCCAGGAATGGATATGTAGTTCTGCAGCAAAACTCAACCAGAAGTTAGTTGCTTAAAACATTAAAAATACAATATCAGTCAAGCTGAATCCATCCTTCAATATTTTTTCAAGCATATATGAGAAGTTTGTTGAAGCAAAAAGGCAAAAGGACACTATGGAGCATAAGATGCTCTCCATTGTGCAAAACTGATGTTTGGTTGCAATTTATTAGAAAAACATACAGAAAAATGGGACTTAACTAGGCAAGTCTTCTACCCCCAAGCAAATTTTATCAACAATGCAATATCTCTCGAAACTTCCAGACTACCTCAAATAGAATCCAGGGGATACGGATGTAATATACTGACCAAGAAAGTAATTTCCAAAGTAGGCACTTGAAAAACCATACTAAATTTGATAGCTAATAGATGTTATCCATGATTTCTGGAGTATCTATCTGCTTGAAGAGCAAAGCAAAAAGCAGAAAAATAAAGAACCTCTCTAGAAGACAAACAGTTAAATTCCTCCTTTGTTTACAACAACAGGATCCGTGATTTCTATTTACGATTACACCACTGCTCTTTCATTTATTTACCTGCTCATTGGTGTGCCATTCACTTGGCATTATGAACAGGATAAGGCCACCTGCATTCTGGAATGTCTAGACAGGATTCTTGTTAATCCCAATTTTCTGAATTTTTTTCCTGAGTCTTGGCTTAAACACCTTCTTAGGATTGCATCCGGCCATCCCCTTATGCTTATATCCATGGGTCATAATTGTGTGGCATGTCATCGTCCATCTAGATTTGAAAACATATGGCTTCAACAACACCCTTCTGTGATGCACACAATCACCGAATTTTGGAACAAGCTTAATGTGCAGCAAACTAATTTTAATGCTAACCTTCTTATTGCAAAAGCCACTCAAAATGTGGAGCAACAAGTGCATTGGGAATGTCTTTGGTACCAATAATGTGCTTGAGCTGATTAAAGTGCTTCAGGAAAAGAAGTGGAAGGACCACTATCTCAAGTGAAGGAACAGTGACTAACCTCCTAAAACAATTCCAACTGTATTCAGCTTTGCAGGAAATTCTATGGGTCAAAAAATCATGGCAACAATGGTTGACATTGGGCAATTGAAATGTAACATATATAGGACTACAAACAATCACTTGCAGGAAAGGTAACTGAATCACAATGCTTCAGAATGCATGGCTGTGGATCAAACAGGTATACATGAGGTATGCAACAATTTTTTTAAAGAATTGTGGTTGAAGGCAGTAATAAATGAGCCTCCTTTTATTGCTTCTCCAATGGCTATATCGGATGACATCAATGATATCATATCTAGCATGCCCTCTGATGAGGAAATTAAAAAATGTTATCTTCTCATTAGGCACTTGTAAAGCCCCAGGCCTGGATGGATACACAGGATCCTTTTATAGAAAGTGTTGGCCCACAAGAAGAAAGGAATTTTCAAATGAGGTAAAATAAATTTTCCAATTAGATAGGCTAGAACTCTCATTGGAACAAAACTCTTGGCATCCTCGTCCCCAATAAACATAGTGCAGATCAAATCACAGACTTTCGACCAATAGGGTTATGCAATTTCCCTCTGTTAAGTGATATCTAAAATTCTTTCAAAGAGGATTAATGTGGTCATGAGAATCTCAGCAAAGAACAATTTGCGTTCTTGGAAAGCAAGTACATACAGGATAATATCATCCTTTCAGAAGAAATAGCGCACACACAATAAATAGCACACCAAATTATAGATTGCTTATGGCTATTTAAATCGATTTGGCCAAAGCCTATGATAGGGTGGACTGCGACGTTACAGAAACTTTGCTTAGACTTTATGCTTTCAATGAAAGATTCATTAACTGGATTAATTTATGCTTATGAACTACATTCTTTTCTATTTTTGTTAATGTTTGCATGAGCTGCCAGTTTCATGCTCAGCTGTTAACTGATTGCTTAAATAAGAAAACGTGAAGAGACAATAATGATGGTGTAAGAATTAATATAGCTGGAAAGACATTTGCCACATTGTATACATGGATGACTTCCTATTATTTTCAAATGCAGCACTATGAATGTTGAAGCGATCAGGTGAGCCTTGAGATTCCAAGCTCACTTAGGACAAATGATTAGTGACCAGAAATGCCAAGTGTTGTTATCAGCAAAGACAAGACTATGAATGCAAAAATGAATTATATCAATATTGGGAATGCCTGAAGGTGAACAAAACTGCAAGAGTAGGAGCTCGTCTCACAGTTGAAAGAATACGGGCTGTGGGCTACCACTTCCTAATTTCCAAAATCAGTAAAAGAGCAACCAGTTGGTCAGCCTATTGTTTATCAGGACAGATAAAATATCTCACTTAATCAGTGCTCTTATCTATCCCCACTTACTTTCTTGCTTCAAGTTGGATCCCTAAATCAGTTCTAGATAAATGTGAACCACTAGTGAGAAGATTTTTGTGGGGTGCCACTATTGAGAAATGAGGGCTGGCTCACAAAAATTGGGCTGCTGTGACCCAACTGAAAAAAGCCAGGGCTCTAGGCCTAAGATCTCTAAGACATCCACATTTGGTTCTCATGGTCATGAATGGCATGGCCTCTGCAAACTCGCCTCTGTGGGCCCAGTATATGCTTAAATTTGATTGCAGGGTGAATGGCAGCAGGGTCAACCCAAGACATGGGCCCCATAAATACACAAGACATTCATGAAGGCAATCAAGGTTTTTCCAAACACTTCCTTTGCAAATTCAGTTAATGAGCTAACTACAAGGGGAGCCTCTCCTTCCCTTTTGCCAAGTGGCTAAGGTAGGCGAACCACTTAAGCTTTAGGGAAAGAATAAGGAAAATTAAAGCGACCCTGAGGATAAAATCATTAATTTGGAAAGCAATGAATGAATGCCTCCCTACCCTTTCATTTCTGTATAAAAGGAATATGGTAGGAAATATATGTGATTTTTGTGCATGGTATCTAGAAAATGTAAGCCATGTCCTATTTCATTGCATGTGTTGCCCATGTTTGGGCCATACTTGAAAAGAGTTTGGGAATTAATTTTACTCCAGACCCTATTCTTAATCTACTTGCTTTTATTGCATGTCTAGCAATTAGGGAACCAATTAGAAGAGAGTATGCCAAAAGTGCAGTAGCTTTTGCAGCACGGATGTTGTGCAAGTGTGAAAGAGTTAAAGCTAGAAGGAAAAATGGCCTAGAGATAGCAAGAGCCATAGTTTGAGGAGCGATGGCTCAAGCTAATTAAGTAACATCAAATTCAAATTTTATTCCCATTACTGCAAGATAGAGAAGTTGTCACTACACTTGCTGATGGCGCATTCATCCTGAGAGATAGACTGACGGGACTAGCTTGGTTGGCAGTTCACCATGAAAAGCAAACATTGGCGGCTGGCCAAACACCAATGTACACTTCATCCACCATGGAGATGGAACTATATGCAATTGCTGCAGCGCTTGAAATTGCAGTGAAAACAAAAGGGCACATTGCCTCCTTTCAGATTGTAGCCTCCAAGTGGAAATCCTAAACATCCAAGCCAGGCCGCCTCAAGAATTTCTGCCACTACAACTCCAGAGAGAGGTTACAACTGTACTCATCCCTTGAGATACTCCATGTACCTATGAAATTCACCAAAGCTGCCAATTGGCTAGCCAAGAAAGCTATGGACTGTAGTTCAATGTATTGGGAGAATTCATTTCGAAAGGAGTTGGTAGAATTTGTACTGGAATTTATCTAAGTTAACTCTTTCACTACCAAAACAAAGAGAGAGTAGAGAAAGTAGTCCATGATGGAATTACTTAAAATTTTCAAAATGCTATCCTAGATGCAATGCAGGATACACAACTGGATATTTTGTTTGCACAATATGCTGCATTCAGATGATAATGTTTATTGTCATCTAATGTATGTAAGAACAACAAGAAATACCTTCAACATGCTGTAAAGTGTAGCATATGCAACTATTTGTTATATAGCTGGCAGGAAAAGCAGTTCTACACATAGAATAAACATTTATATGTTTATGGAAATGGCTACTTGAACAACCTAGTATATTAAATTCCACTACCTATCCCCATATACAAGGACATCAAGTATCACATGCATGAAAAAGATTTTGATTTTATGACCAATGATTATAGGAAAAGAGGTAGTTAAAGCAATTGGTTTGTAAATAAGTCACCTGAATATTAAATGTCAGTGATGACATCTTGTGATAACTTTCAAGCTGGGCACCCACCTTCTTCTCTGTGAGCTATAATCGCAAGTCTTATCATAATCTATGTCCACAAAGTGCTTCACTTCACGCTTTGGGCATATAAGCACATGTACATGATGTTAAGGTCATCAACATTCAGAAAAATTTGTCAGAAGCCGTCTAGCATCATGGCTAAAAGCCAATCAGGTGGCAAACCAACCTAGAGCTAATTAGAAACAGAACGGCGTGGCTACATGTATTGCAAACAATGGAAGTAGTTGCCTACCGACTGCTACCAGTGTTTCTCTAGAAAATTTAATGCAATATCTTTTATGTACATTATCTATCAAGCTTTTTCGTAAGCTGACTACCACAATATTTAGATGGCTTTCTTACAAGTGAAAATTATTTATCGTTTCACCTCGCTCCACCAGTATATCAATCAAGCTGGTTTCATCCTTTCAGGCATATTCATTGTTTTGATTTCAAAGTAAGCAAAGCTATGAAATTTGGTGCCAAAATATACAGATTTCTTAATTATCTTCATCATATTTCTTTGCTTTCTGTCATGACTATTCTTCGCTTTCAAGAGGAACAGAAATAAATGGAAAATCTTGAAAGTTTACATGAATAAACTAGATTATGTTGTCTGTGTACCAAGCCATCAATTTTTCTACTTCAAATTTGAGGTATTCGCCGTGGATGGTTCAAACAAGACTTCGTCAAAGGGATACTAGAAGCAAAACTCAATTACAATCTCCGATTGGGAATAGAATTACCAGAGAGGACGGGGCGGAGGTTGACCATGCGGGTGGAGAAGTGACCTCGCTGTGGTGAATCTCGTAAGGCCCGAACGTGTAGAATTCCGTCTCCATCCCCACGCCAGCTGATCGGAAAGGGAGCAAGAGCGAGGCGTCGCCGGAGATCGCTCGCTTGGAGCGATCGGAGATTAAGGAATGTTTAAAAATGGGTTTAGAGATAAAAAAGAGTTTTATTGCCAAACAAACTGTCAAATGGAATCTCAGGATCTAATTTAGTTCGCATCAGTATCAGAATTATTTTATTTTAATTAACTTATTATTTTAAATATTTAAAAATAATTAAATTATTTTTACATTGCTTTAAAAAATAGGTTACTATATTATTTTTATATTTATTCATTAAAATAAATAATATATCAAGAATATAATAGTCTAAAAAAAATTTAAACCATTCACTAATCAAACTAACATCTAACACTAAAAATTTAATCAGATTATATTTTTATATTTTAATTTTAATTTTGAATTTCATCTAGATTTTAATTTCGAATCAAATAATATCTTATTAATCTTTATCAAAAAGTGTCTAGATGCTGATTCAGGAGCGCAATTAAGAGGCTTATTATGTTTTTTATGATCAGGAAATTTGCGAATTTAGGCTGAAAATATTTTTCAATTGCTAATTTGGGACTTAAAAAATTTAATTATAAAATTAGGATCTACAAATTCAGATAACACAAACTAGGTTAAAATTTATGCTTAACATTACAGTCATGTCATTAATACGGTATCATGTTTAAAAGCATGTTTGTTATATAAAACTTAAAATTTCCAAGAGTTTTAATATTATGAAATTTTAAAATTCTGATAATATTTTTATTTTATAAAACATATAAATTTAAGTTTTCAAAATTTATGTTTATTTTGTTTGATTTGTAAATTCTAAAATTATAAGTTCTCTGTTTTATTTGACTAAATTTCAACATGTGGCTTCACATACTAAATTTTAAACTTCAAAATTTTAAAATTCAACTAATTTTGGAACAGTAAATCCTAGATATTATTGAAATTTCGTATATCAAGCCTCAGATTTTATACTTTTCAAAATTTAAAAATTCAAGAATTTTAAAATCACACAAAACAAAATTCTATCTCCTTTATTTTTTAAAAAATTACTAAAATAAACTCTAAAATTTTTCAAAATTTAGAATGAGTTTTTTAATTTTCAGAATTAACAATAAGTTCTTTTATTACTAGCCATTAGGGATGAGAAAAAAAATTTAAAAATTGATATACTGTACCATATCAATTGAGAACTTATCAAAAAATTAGTTTTCAAAGTAAATCGGTATGGTTCATGTTTTCAATTTTTGTAGAACCATAATATTGATTTCAATTTTGATTCTACACTTTTACAAATAATTAGTGGATTAGAACCATAACGACTTTAAATAAATATATAAATATATTATACACAAAATACATACACAATACATATATATTAAAATTTAATTTAATTTTAGATTTATAATTTTTAATATTTTTCTTAATCTCCACTAAAATTATAATTTTTAAAAAATACCATATGACTATTATTTTATAAATTATATTTACTTTTTAAAATATTATAATCCAAAATTTAGATTTTAAAATTAATAATATAAAAAATTAATATACCAATTTTAGAACCACTTTAAAAAATTTTAACAACTAAATTTTATTTTTAATTTTAAAAATTATAAAATCGATGTAAGTTATCTATTTTGCTCGTCACTAATTACCATTGGGCTATTTGCTTTTTCAAAATTTTGATACATGCATGGAAGGTGCACATTTAGACCTTTGCCAACGGATTCATTGAAACTACACTCCCGGCGTTTTTCATTCAACGCGGGATTTCCCCCGTTTTAGGCTTCCCCAGCGAACCCTTTTTCTTCCTCTTTCTCGACCTGATTTCTCTACCTGCCGCGTGCGACCGGCGGGATCCACGACCGGCGTGATCCAGGTCTGCGATCCCGGTTTGTCCCTTCCTCTTTTTCCCCATGATCTTGAGATCTGCTTGATTTGAATGCTTCTCGCGAATTGGATTTCGATTAGATTAGGTTTTTTGATGGGTTGGATTGGATTTGTGGTGTCTGAATTTGGTTTTTGCTGGATTTAGGCTTTTGGGATCCGGTTGAGCAGGTTTTCGTGACGGATCTCGGGGTTTGGGATGGCGAAGAACGGGATGATGGAGTGCAGTGTCTGCCATTCCAAGCTGATGTCCCCCTCGACGATATGACAGGCACAGGAGCAAGATATCGTCGACGCAGAGGGTACTGAATGCTCTTGGTTGTCGGAGATTGCGTCCTCTTTGGGCTTCAGGTGATGTGCATTGTGCTTTCGGGTTATTTTTTTGCGTCTTAGTATTGTAATTTTTTTTTTTAATGCGGATTGAATGAAATCGTAAGGAAAATGATGCATTTTGTCTCCGGCGTACGGCACTGGTGCACCGAAGCTTCACTTGCTGGAGCAAAAATCAAAATTTGAAAGCTTTGTACTTGAGGTGGCTCAGTAATTTTACTTTGATCAAGGACATTGCGGAGGACATTTTGATTATTATACAATCGGTATTTCTGTTAAAGGCTCTTTGACGGAAATTTCTTAAATTCTTCTCAGTATTTCGGCTTCTGAATTATCATCACCAACACTGTCTTTCTTGTGGCCTTATTAGAGCAGGAGGGGTTCCATTATGGAGCTTATTATACACTAGGCTTGGGTTTATAGAATATTTTTAGGTTGGGCCTGGTCTTGTGTCGCATCTCTTTAATTTAGTCTGACCCTAGTGTTCCTAGGAGAGACCAGCCCAGTCAATTGGGAGTCCCGAATATAACAATAGTAATACAAAGTAAGCTGGGCCTCAGTTACAAGTGGTTGATGCACCTTATATTTTTCTGAAGCATATTGTCATTGATGCCCATATTGAATATATGGAAAAAACATGAGGTTTCCAATTTAGTTCAAGTGAGCTCCTCATCATCATAATGCAGCCACATTTTCAAATTGGTTTTGTTTTACTGCCACAATTCTCAGCGAATTTTGGATTCTTTGTCCTTATTTTTTTTATGCATAATGCAATAAGAGATGCTTTTGAATCTTGCTGCAGCCAGTTTCGTTGGAAAGAGCTTCGGTTTATGAAGGCATCAGGTCAATAACTCGAGTTAGACTAATACCCAAAGTTCTGCCAATTTAAGATTTTGTGAAGAACTACATTGAAGGTTTGAGCTACTCATATTACGTCCTCCTTTAAAGCTTAAACAGTCTAGATGGCCTCAAATCTTTAGTCTCTAGATATGGTCATTTGTGAACCTATAACGAAGCAGGAGATCATATTTTTGGTCTTGTTACTGATGAATGACTCGGGTGGTATGCATGGTTCACTCTTTTATATTTTAGTATCTATTTCTATTGCAGCTTTATTTATGCTCTTCTTTTTTATTTTGCTTGTTTAACAGCTAGGGATATCCAAGCATGCGCATATGTGCCTCTTGGGCCATTTCTTGGAAAGAGCTTTGGTAACATTAGAAGCGCCCGGAATGTTCCTAGAGCTTTCGAAAAAACGTCCAGAATTCAAAATTGCCAGAAACATTCTTGGTATTTCTTCAAAAGCATCAGATATTTTCAGCATTTGTTGAAAAAAATGCGAGAAATTTTCAGTTACTCCCAACACTCTTAAAATGCCTCGAAAAACACAAATAAAAAGTATCAGCCCCATTTTAGAAATAACAAAAAACTTTTATATTAATTTATTTGAAATTTGCTTTTTGTCAGAAAAAAATATGGAGAAATATTTTTCCCAGTGTTTTTCCCACTATTGGTGGTACTTTGTGTTTCTAATTTCTTTTGTAGTGCTACTATCAAATTTCTAATTGGGAGAGTGATTTTGTCACCTCACTTAGCCTCACTTCACCTTTGTGGATATGGATTGTAAGAGGCTTTGTGGCGGTGAAACCCAATCATTCTACTTCCAAATGAAGTCTCTCCTTTGTGTTGTAATCCTTTACTATATGGATCTTGAAGGGAATCTATGCCTCCATTAGCTCTTGTGCTTTTATCCATAACGCTCTAATCAACACTCTAGAGGACATTGGTGGGGCTAACATGAAGGAGGATGATCGAGTTTTAGATCAAGGTAGTTATCTATAGCCCAATAAGCAATAAAAGACACTCTCATCATTGAGATTGATAACAATCCCGATTTGCCTGTGTGATCCACTAGAGGAGACAAGAAGTAGTAGCAACAATTGTTGAATAGTCTTCACAACCATTGCAACTGTTGCCACTATTGGCACTTATTGATTCACCATAAATTAGAGATGATATTATGCATCTTATTTTAGTTGATTTTTTTCTAGAAATTTGTTGATAGAAGAAAACATATGAACATTGTTTTAGAATTGCGAAAATTGTTGGAATTTAATGTCTCTTTTAGTGGATTGATTAGGATTTTCTATTGATTTAGTGGATTCTCATTAGATTTGTGTTCTTAAGAATGTAGAGTAATGGAACTAAAGATGAAGGAATTTTGATTAAATATATGTATTCTAGTTTCTTGCTAATTTTTAATTATTTTCTGATATAAAATATATGAATTATGAATAATTATTGGCTATTTTATTCTTAGACTTCTCTTGAGTTACCAAGTTATTTACTTTTTAATTTTGCTTACAAGTCATTGAAAATTATTTTATCTAATTTAGTATATGATAGTTCGGCATAATTCTGTCTTTATTTATTATTTTATTATTGCAAATTTTTAGTTGAAATGACTATATATAGGACAAAGCAGTTATATTAGTAGAAATAATTATATAAGGGTTGTCGTATTTATATATGAATTGAAGTGATTATAAATAAAATAAAAGATTTATATATGGGCTGAAATGGTTATAAATAGGATAAAATATTTATATTTGGGTTGAAAATGGTTATATATGGGAGAAAATATTTATATATAGGGTAATATATTTATAATAAATTAAAAGTATTTTGTATTGGTTAAAATAATTATATAAAAATTAAATTATTTATATATTGGCTAAAGTGGTTATAAATGAGGTAAAATATTTATATATAGATTGAAATGATTATAAATGGAGTAAAGGATTTATATGTGAGTTTAAATGATTAAATATGGGGTAAAGAACTTATAAATAGGTTGAAATAATTATAAATAGGGTGCAATATATATATATATATATGTATAGGATAATATGCTTATATTGAATTAAAAGTATTTATTTTTTTACACAAACTGATTATATATTTGATGTTTAAATTAAAACAGCTAGATGCTGAATATTTTGTATCCGAAAGAAATTTGATTGAGTATAAGGATTTATCATCACAAAATATAATATCGATTATAAATATGTGAGTAACTATAAAAAATATTATAAGAATCCCATATATAATTACATTTCAACCAAATAATAAATATTTATATCAGTATGTAATCATTTTTATCACAATATAAACATTACCTTTAAAAATAAAATAAATATATTTTCTTTAATATGACAATTGAAATAACTCATTAAAATTAAAGAAACAATCAAAAAGTTCCAGCAAATTCAAAACAAAAATATGGAAAACTATCTTTTTTGAAAAGTTTATTGATTAATAAATTGAGGTGTTTAAATTGTAGCATCCCCAATCAATCAAAAAATTAATCAAAAGTTCAAATACTTGGATTCAACTAACCAGAATTTCAATTAGACCAAGCTAAAAGAAAAAGTTACAAGTAAAAAAAAAAGAAGCAAAATTTAAATAAAAAACTAAAATAATGATATTTTATCCAAATAGCTAAAAAATTTAGTAAAAAAGTTATCAACAGAACAAATAATATCCTTCATTCCCACCGATACCTTTATCAAGGATCCCAAATTGTTCACCTCTCCATCGACTGATACACCTCTTCGGTGTCCTCAATCTCTTCGATGTCCTTGAGGACATTCTTGGAGATGTGGAGGAAGCTCTAAAGGTGAGGTTTTGTGGTTTGAAGGCACAAAGATATCTAACAATGATGCTGGTTGCAGCGGTGCAAAGGAAGAGAGGAGTGTCATAGATAGAGAGGATCTCGGAGACAAGCAATATGGAAGTCTCAAAAAGGATTGCTTGGAATAGGATTTGGAGTTGCCAATGAAGGAGCAATAGCCTCAGTCAGTGGAGGAGAAAGAGGAGAGTTTTAGATAAGATACGCCCTGAAGGAAACGGTGAGAGAATACAAGGTTAAATAAGGAGAGGTAAAACAATAAAAATATAACTTAGGATTAATTGTTTCAGGATTTAAAAAAAATTGATGTGAAATATGAAAAGTTAATTATCAATTTAAAAAATTGAGGAGACTAATTTTGGACTTAAAAAAAGTTAAGATTTTTTTTTACTAATTTTCTCTCTATTTTCGACATTAGAGCCACGCACAAACTCTCGATTCCATTCTCCCATCTCTTGAGTACTCAGCCTGAGTTAAATTGGATTGCAACAGCAATTGCATGGCCAATGAAAAGCCACCACGTTTAAAGTGGCTAGTTTCTTTCTTTCCGTGGCAAAGCACTAGTTTGGTCCAATAAGCCAAAAAAAGCTATGCTGGTTTGTATATAGATCTAATCGGATGACTTATTATTAAATGGCTCTAATTTAGATTTGACAATTGATACTAAACCAGAAATTAAGTAGACTGTAAATCTAAAATCACACTAATAATTGAATCGAGAGTTCTGCTAGAAAAAATTAATATGATTGGACGATGTTAAATTAGTTAAGGCAAATTAATTAAACCAGAAGAGGATTGGATCCAACTTATTATTGGCTCTATTTGGGATTCAATTCGAAGTGAGAATCAAAAAATTAAACAATTTGTAAAAACCGACCCTAACTAGCTTAGGGTGCTTAGGGTGCGCTCAGCCCTTTGATCTCGAGAACTCCAAATTGGAGTCTAGCGGATTTGGATTCCGCTTTGCATCCGATTTGGAATTGAAAGGTTTTCAAATCCTAAACCAAGCAACTATAAATAATGGTGCTTGGGGTTATTTTGGAGGTAATTTTTCTAACTCGTAGAGGTTGAGCCGTTGGAAGGCCGTTCATTATGTGACAAGACTTAGAGGTGTAAAAATGAATCATTAGTTTGTGGGCCCATTCGATACAGCTTGTTATGAATCGTATTTAATATGATTTAAAATTTATAGTATTCAAATCGTGTTTAATAGATCTCATATGTCGGGTCGTACTTGGTATTTCACTCATTGTTCGCACGTCAAGTACGACGTACGATATAATTGGACCGAATACAGTACGATCGGATTCGTTTATAAATCAAACCTTTTAAAAGATTTGATTATTCTTTTGACTAGTCAAACATGAGAATTGAATTTGAATTGCAAATGCAGGGAGCCATTGCATTTGTTTTAAAAAATAAATATATTATATATAATAATAATAATAATATAAAATTTTAAAAATAATAAAAAATTATAAAGTAGGCAAAAGTAGTTTTTTCTTAATTTTACAAAAACACTCTTCCTAATAACTCTTTTTAAAGACATTTTGGATATTTCACACTCTCAAAATTTCTATAAATACTCTCATATTATCCATTTCTCTATGCAACTCATAATCTTCTTTCTTCTCCTATACTCTCTCAATTTTTAAGTTTTTAATCTCCAATTTAAATTGCAAGTTTTGACAGTTCATCTTTCGACTCTTTAACTCTTCGCCTCTTTGGTTTTTTAAGTTGAAATACTTGAAATCAAGTTTATTTTTATTTTTTCTCATAAATTTCTTGATAATGATAAACTTTTTTTCAATCCCCATGTTTCTTTTGAAGATGAATATCAATTTTTAGATTTTCAATCAGAAGTTGAGATCAATATCAGTCAGCCTTCTTCAAGACAAAATAACTGAAAATTTGAAAAAAGAAAAACTTATGATGTTTGGACACACTATGACATAAAAGTAGTTGAAGGTGAGGAAAAAGCTGTTTGTAAGAAATGCGAGAATCAACTAGATGCTATAAGCGCACATGAAACCGGTTATCTTCAAAGGCACATCCAATCTCATTAAAAAAAGGGCGTATGGTTTAACTCAAACGTAATTTTATTTTGCACCTAATTCTTCTTCCAGTTTCACTTGACATTTACAAATTTTTAAAAAAAAGAGAGAAAAATTAGTTAAATATATTATTTGGGATGAATAGACACTTTTTGGAGAGAAATTTAAAATGAAAGAGCTATTCTAAGAATTAAATCCGCTCTTTCAGAAAATATCAAGCAACACAGTTACGAACGATGCAATGAAGATCTTTGCTAAATAAATAAATAAATAAAATTTTTTTTGTAGGTTATAATTAGAGAATTACTCTCACATTTGATTGCTAAAGTGCTGATTATGGTGCTTCTTATATTTGTATTACTACTTATTATATTGATGATTCATGAATGTTACATAAATGAATTATTAGTTTCAAACTTTGAGAGTATCTTCATAATATAGCTAACATTGTCAATACTATTGTTCAAATTATTTTTGAGTATAATATTTAAGATAAAATATTTAGTATTATTTTAGATAATACTAGTAACAATAATGCTGTTGATGATTATTTTATATTCGTTGCATATGTCATATATTTAATTTAGTTATTCAAGATGAATTTAAGCTTGGAAATGTATATTTTAAAATTAAAAAAACTTAGAAATTTATGCAAATATATTAGATATACTCAAGTTCTGCTCAAGATTTTAAAGCTTTATGTAGACAATTTCAAAAACCATAAAAAGAATTTTTCTCTTGATACTGAAAATAGGTGAAATACTACCTATAGGTTATTAAAATCTTGTTTGATTACAAAGAGGTACTTACTATTGACTGATACAACTTAGATGATATGTAAATTATGTATGTTATTCTTAAAATATTTTTTATGTTGCAACTACAATTCTTTCAGGCAGTTATTATTCTACAACTTGTTTGATATTTAATGAACTTATGCTTATTTCTTCTATTTTCAAAAAATATAGATCACTTTCTAAATTTGCAGAAGTTGTTTCTCCAATGGAAATAAAGTTTGAAAAATATTTTAAAACTATTAATTCTATATTTTCTCTCGCTACCATATTAGATCTACGAATTAAATTTTCAGGTTTTGAAATGTTAGTTAATGAGTATTATAATAATATGTATTTTTTTTTATAGATGTAACAATATATAAATAATATATTAATAAATTATTGTATGATATGTATAGTATTTATCAAACATAATATAGTAGCTCATCTCATTTTGCTCCATCAAAACATGCCATAGATCATTTCAAATCAAAATCTTATATATTTTCTATTTTGCAAAGAAAGAAATAAAAATTAATTTCGACTTCTTCCTTATATAATGAAGTAGTTTTATATGAAGGCTAAAATGTGAACTTTTTGACTGATGAAGATGCTGAGAAATTTGATATATTATCATTGTGGAAAGTACATGCAAGTAGATATCTAGTGCTTTCCATCATGGCCCATGATTTATTAACTGTTTCAGTATCTATACTTACATCAGAAATTTTTTGAGAACCCGATCAACAGTTGAAGCTTTAGAAGTATACATGTGCATAAAATATTAGTATGATGCTAAAAAATGAATCTAAGAATTTGGTGGAAGTTCAACTGATGAGGAGATTTAAGAAATAAAAAAAATATATTAATCCTGAAGATTGAGCATGATTTTTAAAGAATTATAATAATAAATTAGAAATATGCAAGTACATATTATTATATTTTAAATTATTTTTTATATTTTTATTGAATTATCTTACTGATTTGACGTCGGAGTCGGGTCGCTGAGTGCGACCCCTCACCTTGGTGATCTTTTTTTTTTTGCAAGTTTTAAACAATGATGCAGTTTTTTCATATCTCAAATATGGGTAAAAATAATACGTATAAATTAATTTAAATATATACATTTTTATTTTAAAAATTTTTTATTGTCAAATTTTTTTTTCGATTTTTATGAATATTATGTTTTATTTTTTTAAATTTTTTAACGTATTTGTAAAATTTTTTAAAAAATCTTTATTGTATCTCAAATATAGGTCAGCATCATAATCATAAATCAATTTAAATATGAATATAGGTAAGCATCATACTCATAAATCAATTTAAATATGAATATTTTTATTTTTTTAAATTTTATTGTATGTATAAATATTTTTTGATTTTTACAAATATTATTTTCTATTTTATTTATTTTTCCAAAGTTTTTAGTTATTTATATTTTTTTTAAAAAAAATTTCTTAACCAAGATTTAAACTCATGTCCTTTAAATGAAAGGTAAGAAATTTAGCCAACTAAGTTATAATCTATTAGTAAATTTTTTACCATTTACGTATTTTTATTTATATATTAAAAAAATCGGGCCCCATAAGTTTATGGGCTATGGTCGTGTTTGGTGCCCAAAAAATCTCACAGACTGTGCCAAGTATGACCCGAAATAATATTGGTGGTCTGGTCAAACAGGCCATACCGGACACCTCTAACAAAACCTTCAAAATTTAGCTTCTTGGAAAATGATAAAATAACAAACACATATAACCGTCTATTGCAAGTGTCTTGCACCTCAACCATATTTATAGTGGTGCTGGGAGCACATGATGTTGCTTGATATTTCTACTAAAGTGGTATAACGTCAATTATTATTTCCCATATTGAGGGATAAATACTCTTATAAAAAATCTTAGTCGTTTCATAACTGCAATTTAAGAGATTTTTATCAACTTAAATTTGATAAAAATCTAATCGTAATTAGAGTTTGGATTGTTACTGAACTATAGTTTAAATATAGGTTTCAAGTGAATCTAAATTGTAATCAAATTTGATCTAAATTTGAGTTCAGTCCGAAATTAAACTATTATAGAATTTTGAATTAAATTGAGTTCAATTCAAGTTGAACCGAGTTAACCCAAAATTAGATCAAAATTGACCTCAAAATTTATTAAAATCTAGGTCAAAAAGAAAAAAAAAAATCACAAATAGGTCTCTAAGTTAAATAAAACCATTACAAATAAGTCCTTGATTGGAAAAAAGATAATTATGGATAAAATCTTAAATCGAAATATTTTTATGAATAAATTTTTAAATCAAATAAATCTTTACGAATAAGCTTTTGGTTGGATAAAACTTTTACAATAAGTCCATAAAAGTTTTCAAATTATATATTATCCCCAAAAAATATAGGATTTGCAAAAATACCCTTCAAAAATTTATATTTGGAAATAAAATCTTGGGATAATTTTTCATACTTTTCAAATAAAAGCTCCATGAAAAATGAAATTGCAAACTTAATTTTTTTAAAAAATTTATAAATAAGTTCTTTAAAGATTTTTATTTATAAATGAGTCCAAATTACATTATTTTATAAATAAAATTTTACAAAGAAGGCCTTGAAAATTTTAAAATTTTATACATAAGCCCTTATGATAAATATAAAAATATTAAATTTTTAAAAATTATAAATTAATTCCTGAAACGAAGATACTTGCAAATGACCCTTGTATTTTGTGATATTGTGAAAAATGATATAAAGTTTGAAATCTTATCAATTTCATCTAGATTTTTATTTATATATAAATCAAAACAAACAAAATCATCATCCATATCCAACTCAAAACTGATCACATCTATCCTCATCCAAGATATTATCCATAAGAAATCAAACAAAACTGTCACAATCCATATCCATAACAATTCAAAATTCAAAAGGATTGGGCTAATTCGATTATCTTCACCATGGGTATAAAAGGCCAATGAATCTTGTGCTAAAAAGAGGAGTTCAGACAAAGATTAATACAAAGATTAATCTAATTGACTTATGAGTAGGAATTTGAGTTCTATCTTTATGTTCTTCTTTAGGTTCTTCCTTGCTTCCATGCCGTTGTCTAGTGCAAAATCCGCACCTCCTTGCATGATGTTTTTGTCTCCTTGAACACTTATAGTTGGTTACCCGAGTTCAGACAATGGAACCCTAGGGTTTGGTTGCCTAAATCTCTGCACTTCGTCGCCCATTGGTTTCTTCCAATTTCCTGTATGTTGGTACCTAGCACCAACAACCCTCCACCAACATCCAAGCCTATACCCTCTTCGCTTGTGCCTCCATCATTGCTCCCAGCCAACCTTGAGATGAATCTGCCATCGACAACACTAGCTACCTCACTATTGCCCTCGCCAAAGCTAGTTCAAGATCCCCAACTCCAAGGTTCGAGTGCTCGAACCTGGATGTCCAGCTTTGCTTGCTGTTGAGCCCACAATCATGTATGTCACCGCTCTATCGCTGGAGCTTGTGCCAACATTGTGTCCTGCTACCTCCACCAACCTACTCCTGTCACTATGGCAGGGCCTACGCTACCTCTCGTAGCTTCCAGCACAACCTGCACTATCACCAAGTCTGTTGTGCTACAAAATATCTAGTACCATCACCAAGCCCATCGTGTTGCTCCTCGTCACCCTTCCATCATCGCCACCGTTAAGGGAAGGGCTAGATTTGGCCACGTTGATGATGGAGAAGGAGAGTTTTTGAATGAGAAAGAAGAGAGAAGAAAAAGGAAAAAGGTCAAAAAAATTTTGAAAAAAAAAGTCTATAAGGAGGTGTGAGTTTTCTTTGTGGAAAAAAAATATATAAAGTGGAAAAAGAGAAAGGAGTGAAAAAATATTAAAAAATATGATAAAGAAGTTGCTATGGAAGAAAGTACTTAAAGACATAATTTTCACTCAGTTGAATTGTGTGCCACTAGGTGATACTCACATTTGACTTAGCAGACCACCTTCGGATTCTCAGGATACATACGTTACTTGTTGGGCCACATTTGGATTTTTTGGGATACTGTACTTGCCTTACCAAGCTGCTTTTGGGTTGCTTGGGATGCTACGTACTTGGCTTATTGAGTCACCTCAAATTTTCTCGGATGCCATATACTTGGTTTATTGGGTCACCTTTAGGTTCTCTAAAATATTGTATACTTGGCTTATCGAGCCGCATTTAGATTTTTCAGGATGCCATATTCAAGCTAATCGGACTGCTTTTAGAATTTTGGGGATGTTGTATACTGACTTATTGGGTCACCTTCGAGTTTCCCAGGATGTTGTATACTTGGCTTATTGGGTCGATGCCATATATTTGGCTCACTAGACCACCTTTGGATTTCCTAAGATATTGTTTTCAAGCTAACCGGGCTATTTTCAGATTTTCTAGATGCTAATCAAACTTAAAGGGTCGCCTTTAGATTTCTGTCATGTTATACTAAAGACAACCTTTTGACTCCTTCCTAATCAATTTGATTAATTAAATTAATCTAAGTCAAATAAACTTGACAAATCAATTGACCAAACCAATTCAATTATTTAGGTTTAAATGATCCACTTGAACTGAGTTGGGCATAGGTTTAAACCGAAACCAAAATCAAATGGAGCCCGAATTAGAACCTAAATTAGAACAAAATTAGATTCAAATCCGAACCAACTCACTTTAAACCCACACCTTAATTAGGCCCAAGATGGGTCAAACCCGAACCAACTTGGTTCGAGCATAAATCCATTAAGTGTCGAACCCAAACTAACTTGGTTTAGACTCAAACAATAAGAGTTGAATTTAAATCAACTTGATCAAAACCAAACCCAATTAGGTTGGACCCAAGATAACTCGGTTCAATTTCAAACACAATAAGGGTCGTATAATAACTCGGTAAAGGTCAAACCAAGATTTATTATGGATTTAATAAGAACCTAATAAGGGTTAAATCAAGATTCATTAAGGAGCCAATAAGAGCCAAGACCTACTATGGATACAATAAGAACCAAAATCTATTAAAGATCTAATAAGAATCAAAACCTATTAAGGATCCAATAAGAATCAAGACCTATTAAGGATCCAATAATGATTGAATCAAGATTCATTAAGGATTCAATAAAGATCCAACAAGAGTTAGATAAAGGATCTAATAAAGATCCATTAACGACCCAATCAAGATCCAATAAGGATAAAATAAGATATAATAATGATTAAATCCAAGATTCAATGATGATCAAAGTTGAAGATCCAATAAGATCAAATCCAAGTGTTCAAAATCAAATTTAATAGGAATTTGACCGAAAATTGAGCTCGATTTGGATTTAAACTATTGTGAAATTCATGTTTAAATTAAATTCAATCCAAATGGGCTCAATGCGTTAGGAAGTTAGACCAAAATTGGTCCTAGAACTAATTGAAAATTTAGCCAAAAATGAAAAAAATTATTTGTAAATAGGTCCCTAAATCAAATAAATATTTACAAATAGGTGCTTGGCGGGATTTGTTTTCTTACAAATAGATTCTTGGGATGAAAAATTTCTAAAAAAGTCCATAAAACTTTACAAATTGATCTTTGCAAAAATTTAAATTTTACAAATAAATCCCTCAAAAATTAATAACTATAAATTAATCTTTATGAAATCTAAGGTTTGTAAATAAATCCAACAAAATTATATTTACAAATAAATTCTTGAAATTTTTATCTTTCGCAAATAATTCTTCCATAAAATATTATATTACAAGTTTAATATTTACAAAATTATAAATAAATTTCTCAAAGATTTTTATTTGTAAGTATAGATTTTATTATTTTTCTAATAAAATCTTACAAAAAGGACCTTAAAATTTTTAAATTTTACAGATAAGTTCTTTTTACAAAAAGGTCTCTCAATTTCTTGAATTACAAATTAGTCCCTAAAATTTAAAAAAATTACAAATAACCCCCTTGTATTACGTGATATCATAGAATAATACAAGTTCATCATCCAAATCTTCATCCACATGATCCTATCCTAATCAAAATAAGATCTCTTCTACATCTCTAACAAACAAATATTAATCAAATCTTTCGTGTTTAAAATTTGAATCATGGATTAACCTAATTTGATAATCTCTTTAACACCTAGAAAAATCAATGAATCCTACACAAAAGATAAAAATGATTAGAGTTTGTGAATCGACAAGTGGGAAGAAGATGAATTGAGATATCAAATACAATAAAAGCTCCAAACCTTTCCTTACCTTCTTTTTTTCCTTGTTCTTCTTTCTTTTCCTATAGGGAATTCATACTACTTTGACGACCATGCTCCCATCTACAGCTAGTTTCTGCACTGTTGTGCCATGTTGAAGCACACTTCTTTGACCTTTCCCACCATGCCCACTGTTCTGGCCATCTTCTCCACCACTCCTCGGCTTGACTAGCGTGAACCATTGTAGCCACTTGCTTGTAGCCTTACCTGCAATTGAACCACCTCTTTGTAGCTCCTACTTTTGGCCATGATAGCCATCTCTAGTCAACACCCTACTGCCACTGGGTTGCTAGAAGAGGTTGGCCCTATGTTGAGTTTGGATGTCTTGAACTCAGATTGTAGTTTGTGTTAAAGTAGGAATCCAAAGTTGTATTTGGACTTATGACTAATTTTTAATACTTATTATGTATGACTAATTTTTAATACTTATTATGTATTATTAGGAGTTATAATTAGAGTAAAACACAAACTGAATAAGGGTCTATAAATATTCTAGTAATATATATGATTTAGGTATGGTGTAGTGCTGAGGTTGAATTAGAGAGGAATAGAGAGAATAGAGAGAAGAAAAAGAGAGAGTGTGTCAGCTCTCTTGTGTGGGTCTTCCTAGTGTTTCTCGATAGTCTCTTGTGGTGGATCCTCATGATATTCTCTTGGGCACCGTTTGGTTTGGAATAAATTAAATTAAATTATTATAAAAAATTAAATAGTTTTTCAAACTTTAAATTATTGTAGCATTAATTTTGACAAAAAGATATTAGTTTACAAAAGCGATTCACTAATCTTGATCCTAATTCTGATCCTGATTTCGAACTAAATGGTGCCTTAGAGATTCTCTCTTAAGGTAGAGGTATTACCGAGGCTTGGTGAAAGAGTTTAGTTGGGTAAGAAAGAGCAGAGTCTTACTTGCAAACTCTTGTAAAGTATTTTAATAGTAGATCCCTCGCTCCTCTCATAGATAAAACTCAATTTTGGGTGAACCACGTATATCATTGTATCTTTTCTTTTTTTTTTTTATCTTTCATTACTTCTTATTTCTTGTGTTATTTGAGAATAAGGTAATTTATGAACCTTCCATTGTGAATCCTAACAATTGGTATTAGAACTTAGGAGCAAACAACTAAAATGACAATGTCCTTACTTGAGGTGGAGAAGTTTGACGGTAAGATAAATTTTACCTTATGGTAAAGAAGATGAAGACAATTCTTATTTATCAAGGCCTATAAAAGATGTTAAAAGGTAAATAAAAGAAGCCACCCAAGATAAGCAATGAAGACTAGGAGAATATAGCTCAGAAGACATTGAATTAAATTATTCTAAATTTGACTGATGAGGTTTTGCAAATTATCATTGATGAAGAGATGACGGAAGATATTTGGACAAAACTTAAGAAGTTGTACATGTCAAAAAGCCTTATGAACAAGTTTTACCTAAAATAATAGTTGTACGGACTACGTATGAGCAAAGATACAACTATGTTGCATCACCAAAATACCTTCAATAAGATTATCAATAATTTATTAAAAATTGATATGAAATTTGATGAGGATGATAAGGTACTAATTCTCCTGATGTCTCTTCCTCCTTCGTATGATCATATTGTAATCATAATTCTCTATGGTAAAGAAACTCTTAAGATGGAGGAGGTGATAACTAGTCTTCTTTCTAATGAAAAGAGGAGAAACACCAATATCAATATTGAGATTGGCAAAGGATTGGTGGCTCACAAAAGATGAAGATCCAGAGAACGTCAGGAAGGCAAATAATGATCCAAATCAAAATCAAAGGTAAAGGTACAATGTTATTCGTGTAAAACATATGGCCACATTAGACGACATTGTCTAGATTGTGAGAAGATAAAGTCTTCAAATATGGTGACAATAGTAGTGAATAATACTATTGAGAATAGTGTGAACAGAGACATTCTTTTAGTATATGCAGAAATCGGCACTTTTGGTGAGTGGATTTTAGATTTTACTAGTTCTTACCATGTTTGTTATAGAAAGGATTAGTTTACTTCTTATGAAGAGAATAAGAAGGAAGGTACTATTTGGTTGGGCGATAATTCAATCTGTGATATTATCGGTATGGGAATAGTCTAAATCTAGATATTTGATGGAGCAGTTCATACTCTTACTGGAGCGAGGAATGTTCTCAAGATACGAAAAAAATCTAATTTTACTTGGTGTACTGGACTTAAAAGGTTGTTATTATTCAGTGAGAGATGAAGTCATGAAGGTGACACATAGTATAAGGATCCCGATTGAAGGAGAGAAGTATAATAATATTTATCGATTGGTAGGAAACACTATTATAGGTGGAGTTTCAATGGCTATAGTAGTGAAGAGGAAGCATAATACTCAGAGTGATTTGACGTGCAATGGACATTCTTCTAAGTTACTTTTGCTATGGAAGCATATACAGGTCTTCCAAAAGACATTTAGAAGTACAAGACTATAGGCATGAAGAGTGAATTCAATGTTGGCTCGAGCTCTCATCTTGCAATTAGCTGAATAAGCTAGTAGCCCTGTGGGAGGGGCTAGATGAGAGATGATGGTTGAAGCTTCATGAAGGTGGCATGCCCAAATTCAAGCCAAGGTAGAGATTATTGAGTTTGGATGTCTCAAACTTGAATTAAAGTTTGAGTTAAAGTAGGAATCTGAAGTTAAATTTGGATTTATGATTACTTTTTAATACTTATTATGTAATATTAGGATGTATAATTAGAGTAAAACTTAGACATAATAAGGGCCTATAAATATTCTAGTAATGCATAGGGTTTAGGTGTGATATAATGCTAAGATTAAATTAGAGAGAAATAGAGAGATAGAAAGAATAGAGAGAATAGATAGAAGAGAAAAAGAGAGTGTGTGTCAGTTCTTATGTGTGGGTCTTTTCGTACTTCTTGATGGTCTCTCATGGTAGATCCTCATGATATTCTCTTGGAGATTTTCTCTAAAGGTGGAGGTATTATGGAGGCTTGGTAAAAGAGTTTAGTTGAATAAGAAAGTATGAAGTCTTACCTATAGACTCTTGTAAAAACTTTTGATAATGGATCTCTTGCTTCCTCCATGGATTTAACCCGATTTTGGGTGAAACATTTCTATCATTGCGTCTTTTCTTATTATTTTCTTTTATCTTGCATTATTTCTTATTTCTTGTATAATTTGAGAATAAGGTTATTCATGAACCTTCTTCTATGAATTTCAATAATTGGTATTAGAGTTTAGGAGCAACAACCAAGATGGTAAGGTCCTTACTAGAGGTGAAGAAGTTTGATGATAAAATAAATTTTGTCTTATTGCAAAAGAAGATGAAGATAGTTTTCATTTATCAAAGCTTGCAAAAGATGTTAGAGGGTAAAGAAAAGATGCTGCTCAAGATAAGCGATGAAGACTAGGAGGAGATAGATCAGAAGGCATTGAATTTTATTATTCTAAGCCTGACTGATAAGGTTTTGCATAATGTCATTGATGAAGAGACGATAGTGACATTTGGACAAAACTTGAGAATTTGTACATGTCAAAAAGCCCCACGAACAAGTTCTACCTAAAATAATAGTTGTACAGACTACATATGAGTGAAGGTATAGCTATATTGCATCACCTGAATACCTTCAAAAGATTATTAATGATTTACTAAAAGTTAATGTGAAGTTTAAAGAGGATGATAAGGTACTGATGCTCTTGATGTCTCTTTCTGCTTCATATGATCATATTATGACCATAATTCTTTATGATAGATAAATTCTCAAGATGAAGGAGATGATAGCTAGTCTTCTTTTTAATGAGAAGAGGAGAAACTCCAATATTGATATTGAGATTGGCAAAGGATTGGTGGCTCATGAAAAAGGAAGATCGAGAGAACATGGAGAAGGCAAGTAATGATCCAAATCAAAATTGAAGGTGAAGGTATAGTGTTATTCATCTGAAAAGTATAACCACATCAAGCAGCATTGTCTAGATTGTGAGAAGATAGAGTTTTCAAATATGGCACAGTAGTGTCAGATAATACTTCTGAGAATAGTATGGATGGAGATGTTTTTACAGTATCCATAGAAATTGACACTTCTGGTGAGTGAATTTTAAATTCTACTAGTTCTTTATCATGCTTGGTCTTGGAAGGATTGGTTTATTTCTTATAAGGAGAATAAGAAGGAAGATGCTATTTAGTTGGGCGATAATTCAACTTGTGATATCATCGATGTGGGAATAGCCCAAATCTAGATGTTTGATGGAGCGGTTCCTATTCTTACTGGGGTAAGGCATATCCCCAAGATATGGAAGAATCTAAGTTCATTTGGTATACTGGATTTAAAAGATTGTAATTATTCAGCGAGAGATGGAGTCTTGAAGGTGATATATGGTATTAGGATCCTGATGAAAGGAGAGAAATGTGAAAATATTTAGGCCCCATTTAGTTTGGGATCAGGATTAAGATCAGCCCATTTCAGAATTTTTTCTTGTAAAATTAATATTACTTATTTTACACTAGTATTAAATTAAATTATTATAAAAAATTAAATAGTTTTTTGAACTTTAAATTATTGAAGTGTTAATTTTGATAAAAAAATATTAGTTTACAAAAATGGTTCACTAAGATCACTAGTTTTGATCCTAATTTTGATCCTGATCCCAAACCAAACGGTGCCTTATTATTGTTAGGGAACACCATTTTAGGTGGAGTTTCAATGGTTATAGTAGTAAAAAAGGAAGTGTAATACTTAGAGTGATTTGATGGGTGATAGATGTTCTTTTTTATTACTTTTGCTGTGGCAACAGACACAAGTCTTTTGAAAGACTTTTAGAAGTACAAGACTATAGGCATGAAGAGCGAATTCGAGATTGGCTCAAGCTCACATCTTACAATTAGTTGAATAAGCTAGTAGCCTAGAGGGAGGGACTGGATGAGAGATGATAGCTAAAACTTCATGATGGTGGCATGTCTGAGTTCAAGCCAAGGTGGAGATTATTAAGTCTGGATGTCTCAATATTAGGAGTTATAATTAGAGTAAAACTAGTAATACATAAGATTTAGGTGTAGTGTAGTGCTGAGGTTGAACTAGAGAAAAATAGAGAGAGAGAGAGAGAGAGAGAGAAAGGAATAGAGAGAATAGAGAGAAAAGAAAGAGAGAGAGTGCATAAGCTTTCATGTGTGGGTCTTTCTAATGTTTCTCGGTAGTCTCTCATGGTGATTCCTCATTATATTCTCTTGGATATTTTCTCTAAAAGTAGAGGTATTGCAAAGGCTTGGCGAAAGAGTTTAGTTGTTTAAGAAAGAGTAGAGTTTTACTTGTAGACTCTTGTAAAGCTTTTTGATAGTGGATCTCTCACTCCTCCTATGGACGTAACTAATTTTAGGTGAACCATGTATATCACTGGGTCTTTTCTTATTATTTTTTTATTTTATATTACTTCTTATTTCTTGTATTATTTGAGAATAAGGTGATTTGTGAACCTTTCGCTGTGAATCCCAATAGCTCTATACCAACTTCAAGTTGCTAGAGATGGAGCAGCTCTATCGCCTACTCTTCCACTAGGCTTGTGCACTGGTAACCTCCCTCTTACCAAGCCCACACCATTGTTGCCTTCCTTAGTCACGCCGCCTAGCTCCATCATGGACTTATTTCCACATCCCCCACAAGCTCTACCATATTGCCACCTCACCAAAGTTGCCTAAGGTTGGATCCGGCTAGATCTGGCTAGATCCAGCTGTGAGATGGAAGAAGAAGATAACTCAGTTGGTGAAAGAGAGAAGAAGAAAAATAAGGAAGGGATTGGCTCAACTATATTTCTGGGTGAAGAAAAAGGAAGAAGAAAATGGGGATCAAGATAAAAAGTAAAAAAATAAAAAATATTAAAAAAAGAAAAAGTTTTTGAAAAAAGGAAGAAAAAGAGAAAAATTATTCTCACCTCAATTTGCGTGCTTTCAGATTTTAGTGTAGGGCTAGTGTGTAGGTTCATCTGAAAGTTAATTTGACTTAGGGATAGCCTCCAGACTCATCTAAATATCAATTTGACATAGGGCCAATCTGTAGGCCCATTTGAAAATTGGTTCGACCTAGGGCTAGCTCGTTGGCTTACTTGAGAGTCAATATAACTCAGAGCTAGTTTATAAGCTTGTTTGAAAATCAATTTGACTTAGGACCAAAAGACTTGCCTCCAGGCTTGCTCGAAGGTCAATCTGGCTTAGGGCCAACTTATGGGCTGGCTCGAAAGTCCATTCGACCTAGGACTAACCTGCAGGCTCGTCCAAAAGTCAATTTGACCTAGGGCCAGCCCTTGGCTCATTTGAAGGTCAATTTGACCTAGAGCCAGCCTGTGGGATTATTCAAAAATTAATTTAACTAAATGCTAGCTTATGAATTGGCCTAAAAGTTAAATCAACTTAAGACTAGTTTCTAGGCTTGCTTGAATGTCAAACTGACTCAAGGCCAGTCTGCGGGCTCACCTGAAAGTCAGATTGACTCAAGGTTAGCTCGCAGTTTGCCCAAATATCATTTAATCAATGGAGAGCCTGAAGGCTCTCTTATCAATGAAATGAAGCCAATTAAAGTAAATAGATTAAAATAATTAACTTAATTAAACTAAGCCAATCTTGTCAACTTACGAAAACTGATCAAGCTAAAATCAATTTGATTCAAACGAACCATGAAGTGTATCTAAATTGATCAAATAAATTAAAGGACTAAATTCAAATTGAAATAACCCAAAAATCAAATTGGGTCAACCCAAACCTAATCCAATCTAAATAATTCAGACTCGAACCTAATCAGGTTCAAACTGGGTAAACCCAAATCAAATTGGTTTAGACTCCAATCCTAATCAGGTCCAATAGGTTCATACTAACACCAATCAGGTTCAAATCGGGTTAAACAAATCAAATTGGCTTATACTTGAATCTTTATTGGGTTCAACTGGTTTAGACCTGACCCCAATCAGATTTAAATTGAGTCAAACTAAGCTTGAATGAAGGTAAAATAAATTTATGGACTAAATTCAAATTGAAATGGACCCAAATCCAAATTGGGTCAACCCAAACCTAATCTAATCAAAACAGTTCAAACACAACCCTAATTGGGTTCAAATCGAGCCAACTCAAATCAAATTAGTTTAGACTCAAATCCTAATATGGTCGAATTAGTTCAGACCCAACTCCAATTGGGTTCAAATTAGGCCAAATCAAATGAAATCAGCTTAGACTTGAATCCTAAATAGGTCTAATCAGCTCAGACCCAACCCCCATAGGGTTTAAATTGGAACAACCCAAATCAAATCAATTTAGATCAAATCCTAATTAGGTTGAGATAAGTTTGAACTAGACCCCAATCGAGTTAAGCTAAGTTTGAACCAAACCCTAATTAGGTTAAACCAAATTGAAACTGAACCCTAATAGGGTCAAACAAATTCAAAATAAATCATAATTGGGTTAAATTGAGTTCAAACCAAATCCTAATAGGGTTAAACCGAGCTTGAATCAAATTTTAATCAAGTTCAAATCGGGTTAACCTAAATTAAGCAAAGTTTGAACTAAATCTAATTGGATTAAACCAAGTTCAAACTAAATCCTAATTATGTCAAACTTAGTTCAAATCAAACCCAATCGGATTAGATTGAGTTCAAAATAAACCCTAATCAGGTTAAACTAAATTCAAACTAAATTCTAATATGGTTAAACCATATTTGAACTAAACTCTAATTGAGTTAAACCAAGTATAAACCAAAATCATATTAGATCCAAACCTGAACCAAAGCCAAATCAGGTCCAAAATCCATTAAAGATTCAATAAGAACCAAACAAGGGTTGGATCCAAGATCCATTAACAATAATTAGCATAATTCAAGGCTGTTAGCATTCTTTCAAATCAAAACTAAATTAAGGCAAGTTTGAACTCACTGTGTCAGTCAGCTAAATGCCTTGTTTGAAGAAAGTTAATTGACATAAGCATAAAGCCATTAGTAACACTTCAACTTCAATCTTCACAAGCATAAAGTCATCGGTGATGCTTCAAATCTAATCTACAACAAACCTAAAAAGCCATCAATTATCAAATTGAGAATGATTACTATAAGACAAAGCCAGTAATTGATTTAGCAAATCAAACCAAACTAAGATAGGCTTAAACTCATTTAGTTAGTTAGCCAAGTGCTATGTTTGAAAGAAGTTAACTGACTTAAGCATAAAACCATCAACAATATTTCATACTTCAACAACACAAGCATAAAACCATTAGTAAAGCTTTAAATTTGATCGACAATAATCACAAAGGCTATTGATTGTTAAATCAAGAGTGATTTGCATAAGCTAAGGTTGCTTACTATTTTGCTAAATCAAAGATCAAAAGGAGTCAATGACAAGAAGCAGAAAGTCATCAATAATACTTCAAACCTTAATGAAATTAATTGACACAAGGCACAACAATCAGCCACACTGAAATTAAGTAACATTTTAGCATTTGTCAAGGATCAAACCAAGCATCCAATTTAAATCAAGTTCCAGTGAGTCCATCTATTACATTGTTCTTGGTCAAATGCATGGGAGCCGAGTAGTGGAGAGCGTCAAGCCTTTCCCAAACCCTTACTCATTTCATGTTATTTATATCATGAATCTAAGTTATTTTAAATTATGAAGTGATGCTATTCTCGTACTTAAGCTATATACTCCTCTTTTAAGTGAGGGTATACTTTCTTTCTTTTATGTCTCTATTTTATCAGCTAAGTTTTTTTTCTAGGAGGTTCCTAATGATTGTTAGGGTAATTAACAATAAGAACTTTTGCTTATTGGAAGTTAAGTTCTAACAATACCTAATTGCACACTCAAACCCACACAAATTTTATTTGTTATTTTAAGATTGCTTCTCAAGATATCTAGCTATCCTAGATGGTCATCGTGGCTTCATAAACTCTGACATGATTGGTAGGACTTTCTTCTTTGATTTATGGGAGACATGTGTGCTGTGTAAACTAAACATCTTTTAACACTGGTCAACCACAAATTTTGACATGTTTGGTGGGACTGACTTCACCTCTAAATATAAAAATCTAGTTAATATGATAAAGATATTAATAAGTTTAAATTATAATTTAAAATTAATCAATTGGGTTCTCTTTTATAGAAGAAAGCATCAAATAACACCAACAGAGAACATCCCTATTCCAACTATCATCTTGGGAGAAAGATCGATCATTCATCTACCTCAGTCGATGATTACCATAAAAGCAGCTAGAGCTTAGATCAAGTTTGAAACCATCTCTAAGGTCATCCAATTCTTGAGTGCACTTGCTAACGTATCAGCCCACCTTGTAGTTTCACATGATGAATTTTCTCCTCACCTTTCATTAAAGAAAAAGAGACTCAATGCCATCATTTCCAAGGTGAAGGGTCAACCAAATATGGAATTGGAAGCTACATTTTAACCAACAAGGGCATTGGTCTTCTAGAGGTTGGGCATAAAGAGAAATTGAATATTTAATTGTCTTTACCCTACTCCAAAGGAAGAGCAATGGAAAGCAAAGGAAAAGTTATTGAGATTTTTAGTCTGCTTGGAAACCCCACCCAATAAAGAAGAGGCCATTATGATTATCATAAGTAAAGGGAAGGTTGTTGAAATTTTTAGTCTACTTGGGAAGCCCACCCGATGAAGAAGAGGCTATTATGATTATCATAAGTAAGGGAAGGCTGCTGAGATTTTCAGTTAGCTTGGGAAGCCCACCCCTTGAATGAAGTCAGTTATCACCATTCCCATCTCTAATTTTTTTGCCCATTAAATGACTTATAAAAGGGTAAAATAAAATCAAAGGGAACATAATCTCACCTTAAGATTGTAACTAAAGGGAGAATGGCCAACTAAAATAAGGAAAACCATCATAAGACAACAACCAAACATGAAATCCCATAAAGGGAAACAATCCATATTGTCAGAGTTATTTCTTATCATAATTCTAGCAAGGACTATGAGCCCACTCCTCAGCTGGCCAAATGCTAAAAGAAGGCTATGTGAATGAAGCTTATAGATAAGAAATTTTAGGAGGAAGGGACCCTTATGAGTCAATCCTTATTACCACACTAGAGAGAATGTATAGCTACTCACTCTATAAGTAAACTCCTGAATGAGATTGTGGAGATGTGATTGGCCACCTAGGATAGTTAAAGACTCCAAGAAGTAATGTCAAGACCATAAATAAAATTTGGAATTATTTTTAATGTGTTATCAGGTATTGTAAGAACATGAATTTCAATAGGTATAAGTCTTTATTGTTAATTACCCTGATAATTATTAAGAATCTCCTAATATAAGAAACCTAGCAAATAAAATAGTGACAAAGAAAGAAAAACATAATTTTATTATTTAAAGAAGGATATATAGCTTAGGCAAGAGCATGCCCTCACTTCACATTTTAAAGAATTTAATTCATAAAGTGAAATAACATGAAATGAGGAAAGAATAAAAAAAAAGCATAATGCTTGCTACTGCCTCACTCCCGTGTACTTGAGATCAAGTGGAATTTGACTCAGATGGGTGCCTAGTTTGGTCCTCAAAGGATGTTGATAACTTTTGCTTGGTTCCTGGGTATGGCTAATTTTCTTAACTTGTGTCAGTTGACCCAATTAGTATTTAAAGTACCATTGGTGACTTTTTACTTATTGTCAGTTAAATTCTTTTGGTTGAACGATTAGTGGACTTAACTTATGCTAATCATTTTTAATTTAATAATTAATGGCTTTTAAACTTATTATTGATTGAATTTGAAGTATCACTAATAGCTTCATGCCTATATTAGTTAACCTTTTTTGAATACGGTATTTAGGTGACTAATTAAGTGAGTTCAAGTTTGTCTTAGTTAAGTTTGATTTTAGAAAATGATTAATGGCTTTGACTTATATTAATTATTCTTGATTTGATAATCAATGGGTTTTTTGGCTTATTATCGATTAGATTTGAAGCATCATTAATAGCTTTATGCTTATTGCCAATAAAATTTTCTTCAAACATGACATTAGCTGATTGATAAGGGAGTTCAAGTATGTCTTAGTTTGCTTTGATTTAAGAGAATCATTAGTGATTTTGGTTTATGCTAATCATTCTCAATTTAATAATTAACGAACTTTTTTGGCTTGTGTCAATTAAATTTGAAGAATCACTGATGGTTTTATACTTATGTCAATGAACTTCCTTTGAACATGGTGTTTGATTGACTGACTAAGCAAGTTTAAACTTGTCTTAGTTTGGTTTAATTTGTGATAATGATTAGTAACTTTGGCTTATGCTAATTATTCTTAATTTAATAATCGATGTCCTTTTTGGCCTTTGTCAATTAAATTTAAAGCATCACTGATGGCTTTATGCTTGTGTCAATAAAATTTCTTTGAAGATGGTGCTTGCTGACTAGCTAAGTGAGTTTGAACCTGCGTTAGTTTGGTTTTACCTTGAGAGAATGATTAGTAGTTTTGGTTTCTATTAATTGCACTCGATTTGATAATCAATTGCCTTTTTATCTTGTGTCAATTAAATTTGAAGCATCACTAATGGCTTTATGCTTGTGTTTGTGAACTTTCTTTGAACACGATACTTGGTTGACTAAATAATCGACTTCAAATCTTTCTTAGTTCAATTTGATTTGAAATAGTTAGCAGCCTTGGTTTATGTTGACCGTCTCTAATTTAACAATTAATGATCTTTTTGGTTTGTTATTGATTAAGTTTGAGGTGTTATCAATGGTGGCTTCATGCTTATTGTTGACTAACTCAACTTTGATTTGAACTTGACTCGATTCAAACTTGATTTTGTTTCAAGTCTAGTTCGATTTAGTTTGATATCCAACTTTAGTTTTGATTCAAGTTTGGTTTTGATTCAGGCTTGATTTGATTTGATCGTGGATCTTGGATCTTGGATCTTGGATCCAACCTTTAATGGATTCTTATTAGATCCTTAATAAGTCTTGGATGCAACCCTTAATGGATTATTATTGGATCCTTAATAGATCTTGGATCCAACTCTTAATAGATTTTATTGGATCCTTAATGGATCTTGGATCCAACCCTTGTTGGGTTCTTATTAGATCCTTAATGGACCTTGGATTAACCCTCAATGATTTCTTATTGGATGCTCAATGGATCTTGGATTTTATCCTTATTAGGTTCTTATTAGAACCTTAATGAATCTTGGATCCAACCCTTAACAAGTTCTTATTAGATCCTTAATGGATCTTAGATTACACTCTTAAAGGGTTCTTATTGGATCTTTAATGGATTTTAGATGCAACCTTTGTTAGGTTTGGGTTTGGTTCCTTAATGGATTTGGGTTCGATCCATATTGAACCCTAATTGGGTTTGGGTTTGATCTTATAATATATTTGGATTCAACCCATGTTGGACCCTCATTGGGTTTAGATTCGATCCCTTAATGGGTTTGGATTTAACCCATGTTGGACCCTTATTGGGTTTAGGTATGAACTTGTGTTAGACTATTATTGGGTTTGGGTTTGAATAAAGTTAGACCCTTAGGTTGAAACCATATTAGACACTTATTGGGTTTTGATTAGATTCAACCTAATTTTGGTTTAATTTTGACCTAGTTCTAGTTTAGGCTCGACTTGGTTCAAATTTAATTTTTGTTCAGGGTTAGGCTTGATTTGGTATTGGTTTAGGTTTGGACCTAATTTTAGTTTTGGTTTGAACTTGGTTTAACCCAATTAAGAGTTGGTTCAAACTCGGTTTGACCTAATTAGATTTTAGTTTGAGCTGATTTAATTTGGGTTCTTTCGATTTGGCCCTGACTGTGGTTGGGTTTGAACTGATTGGATTCGATTAGATTTTTAGTCTGAGCCAATTTAATTTGGGTTGATCTGATTTAAACTTGATTAGGCTTACGTTTGAACAAATTAGATTCAATTAGGGCTTGAGTCTGAGCCAAATTTGAATACGATTAGGATTGAGTCTAAGCTAATTAGATTCAATTAGGACTCAAGTCTAAGCCAATTTTATTTGGGTTAACCCAATTTAAATTTAGGTCCATTTTAATTTTAATTTGATTCATTAATTTAGGTTCATTTGATAGTTCATTTGAATCAAATTGGTTTAGCTTAATTGGTTTACTTAAATTGATTAAATTAACTTAATTTTAATTTGATTAAGTAAATTATTTTGATCAATTTATTTTAATCAATTTGATTTAATTGATTAAAGAGTTCTTAGATTGTCCATTGATTTGAATCTACAGGCTGATTCTACATCTGAATTGATTTTTGACCAAGTTTGCAAGCTAACCCTAAATTGGAAGTCAAAAGTATGAAGATCAAGATGGGAAGAATTTTTTCAATTTTTTTAGCAAATTTTTTATGTTTCTTTAGCAACCTTTTTCCTTTGACAAATTTCTTCTTTTTTTATTTTTACTTTGTCTCTTTGCTCTCTAGACATTTCTTTAAAACTTTTCTCTTTTTCTCTTTTTCTCTTTCCCTTGCCTCCTACATCTTCCTCGCCGAATCAGCCCAATTTCCCCTTTCTCCTCCTGAGTTTCTTCTCCCCTACTTCATGACTGGTCCGATGTCTCCCTGTTAGCAATGATGGCAGGATGTGTAGGCGACTGAGGATCACCGCGTGGAGTGAGGAGGTGCTTGGGGCAGTGGAGTTTGGGACAGATTCGTGGGGACTCACTCCTTGTGTGGATAGGAGACAACAGAGGAAATGGGCTCAAGGGTCATGGTTGACAAGTTTGATGGGGATGAGATGATGGTGGCCAAGATGGGCGACGCCACGCTATGAGGGGGCTAGTGGAAATGACCCTCTTTTGGCGGCTTTGGAGGGCAATGTAGATGGCAATGATCCTGATCGCAGGTACACGAGCCATGGGATGATCGACTTTGGTGATAGGTTGTTGGTCATTGGAGGCCATTGCCTCGCTAGTCTCTAGCCTGGCTTTCCTCCTCTTCCTATGATTCGTATTGGATAATTGGATCAACCTAATCTTGACTTAAATTTTGAATTTGTTGATGATTTAGATTATTTTATTTTTGTTTCGATCTAGTGGAGATTCTTTGAATAAGATTTGGGAATTGAAATTTGTATTCTCTCATGATATTAAAAATATAAGGGGTTATTTGTAATTTTCCATCTTCAAAGGATTAATTTATAATTTCCATGAATTTAAGAATTTTTTTATAAAATTGGCTATAAAGGATTTATTTGCAAGATTTTAAAAATTTTAAAGGTTATTTTTGTAAGATTTTATTTTTAAAATAATAAATTTGGGGCCTTTTTGTAAATAAAAATTTTTGAGAGGGTTATTTATAATTTTACAAATATTAAACTTATAATTTATTATTCTATGGATGGTCTATTTGCAAAAGATGGAAAATTAGAAGGATTTATTATCAATAAGAATTTTGGAGGATTTATTTGTAAATCCTAAATTTTATAACGATTAATTTGTAATTATTAATCTTGTGAGGGGTCTATTCATAAATTTAGATTTTGCAAGGACCAATTTATAGTTTAAAGATTTTTCTGGACCTCTTTGCAAAAAATTTCATCATTGGCCTACTTGTAAGAAAAATCCGGTTAGGAACTATTTGGAAAGATTTATTTGGTTTAGAGACCTATTTGTAAAAGTTTTATTATTTTCTATTTTAGTCCAAACTTTTAATGAGTTTTAGGCTCAAATCTGGTCTAGATTCCTAACCTACTCAATCCATTTGAGTTAAATTCCATTTGAGTCTGAATTTAATGATAATTCGGGTTCGGATCAAGCTCAATTTTTAGTCAAATTTGACAATAATTTAGGTCCAATTAAGATCTATATTTAGACCATAATTTAGTGATATTTGAGCTTCGATTCTAACCAACCTTCTATCAAATTTAACTTTGATAAAAATTACCCAAATAAAGGTGATCCAACTGATAGAATAAGTTAGCTTGAAACCAAAACACACAAAATCAAGACCTGATTCTTGAGATATGAGACATCATATTCTTACGAAAGTCTTGTCCATTACCCAAAGCTCTAATAGAGAAATGATTATAGATGCATTTCAGGAATGATTGAGACAACAAGAGAAAGAGAAGGATGAAACTTAGGAGAAAACTAGAGTTGGTGGAGATGAGATACAAATGAGACAAAAACTTGACAAGTTGGCATGGTTATAATAATCATCTGAGGAAGCTACAGGAGCAATAGAAAATACATCTTCTAAGGATAAGATCCATGAAGATGTTGGCCCTTCACAAGCACCTCCTCTACCAACAAGGAACACCCAATCACTAATCTTAGGAATTTCTTACAACATAAAGCTACCAACATACATATAACAACAAATATAACAAATGGTGGCAGCTCAACTAAGATAGAAAAGTGACTGTGGGATCAGTTTCAGTAGCTTGGAAGTGGCCAAGACTTAGGGAATGACCTCAATGCACAAATCAAAATGTATTTTAATTTGAGTATGCTATTAGATATTGTGAAAATATTGACTTCCAATAAGCATAAGCCCCTATTCTAAATTAGCCCAACAATTGTAAGAAACTCTCTACCTAGCTAATAACATAGAGACATGAAAGAAAAGAAAAAAGCATGATTTGATTGATTTTAAGAAGTGGTACATGGCTTAAGTAAGGGTATATCCTCACTTTACAATACAAAGATCATAAAAATAAAATAAAAGAAAGGAGAAATGGGAAAGAAGCTCAATCTATGCTATTGCCTCATTCTCGTACATTGAACCATATGTAGTCTAACTCGAGCGAGTTTTAACTTGATCCTTAGTGGTTGTTAATGACATGGAAGGAAATGAGAGGGATTTGAAGTGTTTCCAATAGCTTGAGGTAGTGGGAATAACTTTATGAATTTTAAGTGTTTCCATAGTTGATGGGGAGTAGGTGATAACTTCTTTTGTCAAAGTATTTCTATTAGCCAAAAAGGCATTCGTGATAACTTTTTAATTTCAAGTATTTCTATAAGCATATAAGGTGTTGGAGATAACTTCTTAGTTTGAAATGTTTTTGTTATCCAATAAGGCATTGAAGATAACTTCTTAGTTTGAAATGTTTCTGTTAGCCGATAAGGCATTCGCGATAACTTCTTGACTTGAAGTATTTTCATTAGCTGATCAAGCGTTGGAGAAAAATTCTTGATTTGAAGTGTTTCCCTTATCCAATAAGGCATTGGTGATCACTTTTTGATTTGAAATATTTTTGTTAGTTAATAAGGCATTAAAAATAACTTCTTGATTTAAAGTATTTCTGTTAGCTGATAAGATATTGGAGATAACTTCTTAATTTGAAGTATTTCTATTAGCCAAAAAAGGTGCTAGAGATAACTTCTTAATTTGAAGTATTTCTATTAGCCAATAAGATATTGAAGATAATTTCTTAGTTTAAAGTATTTTTGTTAGCCAATGAGGCGTTGGAGATAACTTCTTAATTTGAAGTATTAAAATAAGGCATCTTGGTTGACTAGCTAAGCAAGTTCAAACCCATTTGAAGGAATGCTCGGTGATTTTGGCTTTTGTTAATCGATGACCCATCTTTGCTTGTTATTGATTGGGTTTGAAGAATCATTAATGACTTTGGTGGCACATTTAGTGGGACTTGGTTCTATTTAAACCCATTCAAATAGGACCTAATTTGGCTAGGGTTTGATTTGATCTGATTGGGTTTGGATCCAAACTGATTTGGTTTGAAATAACTCAATTTAGATTTTAGATCTAGTTCAATTTGAGTCTTAACCTATCTGTTTGATCAATTTACATCAATTTAGCAATCCATTTGAGTTAATTTAAATTTATTCATTTGTTCTAGTTGACTTTAATGTGATTGAGTTACTTTAATTTAATTGATTCATGTTAATTGATTTAATTCAAGAGCCTTCGGGCAGTTATGATAACTTTGGGTAAGCCTGAAGGCTGGCCTTAGGTGTGTAAGCCTGAGGCCTGACTTAGAATTGTGAACCTGAGGACTGACATAGAAACATGAGCTCAAAAGCTAACTTAGAAATGGGAGCCTGAGGGTTGGCTTAGTTTGTGAGCTTGAAAGCTAGCTTAGTAGTGCAAACTCAAAGGTTGACTTAGTTTGTGAGTTTAAAAGTTGGCTTAGAATTGCAAGCTTGAAGGTTGGCATAATAACAAGTCTGAAGGCTAGCATAGCGGTGAGCCTAAAGGTTGAGATAATGGCGAGCTTGAAAGCTAACATAGAGGTGAGGCCGAAGGCTAGCAAAGTGGTGAGGCCGAAAGCTGAAAAAGAGGCAAGCCTACAGGCTAGCTTGATAGCGAGCGCAAAGGCTAGTATAATAGCAAGTCTGAAGGTTGACATAAAGGTGAACCCAAAGACTGGCAAAGTGGCAAGCCTAAAGGCTGGCATAGAGGCAAGCTCAAAGGTTAGCATAACGGCGAGCTCGAAGGTTGACTTGATGGTCAGCCCGAAGACTTTTATAATGGCAAGCTTGAAGGCTAGCATAGAGGCAAGCCCAAGGCTGGCATAATGGCAAGCCTGAAGGCTAGCATAATGATGAGCCCAAAGGTTGGCATATGGGCGAATCTGAAGGTTGGCATAATCCTAATTTATGAATTCTAGTTATTTTGGTTATTCTTATTTTTATTCAAGTTGAGTGAGTTCTTGTAATAATTTCTCTTTTGTCTTCAAGGAATTCTCATGATGTGCCCCAAAATACAAGTTTCCCTTGTAAGGGGTGCTGCTGTGGTGTGCTAGGGTGGCTACAAGTGGCCCTGGGGTGACAGAATCCATCAAGATGCCAAGGGTTGTGGGTGGCCGCAGAGTGATAGGGTTCTTTCAAGATACAAAGGGCTGTGGGTTGTTGCAATGGTAATGGAGTTTGTTAAGGTGCTAAGGGGCATGGGTGGCTACGGGGGGATTGAATTCCATCAAGGTACAAAGGGCCATGGATGGATGTGGCGGTGATGGAGTTTCATGGAGGTGCTGAGGGCCGTGCATTGCTATGGTGGTGATGGAGTTTGATCAAGATGCCGAGGGCCACAGAAGACCACTAGGTGATGGAGTTCCTTGACGTCCAAGCTATGGGTGGCCGCAGCAATAATAGAGTGGAGGGATGCATCTGTGATTTGGTTTGGGTGCCCGATCCTCTTAGGTTTGGTAGCCTAAATGTGAGGACAGCATGTTCTGTAGGGGCAACATGCAAGAAAGAATCCAGGGCTTGAGGTAGCAAGAGTACGAGATAGTAGTAGTAGCAAGATTCTCGTGGAAATTAAGAGGGAAGGAAGGATGAAATAGAAAAAAAAGAAAAGACAAATAAGAGGAAAAGCCTTACATCTCTTTGATTCCTTGACGATGCCCTCTTGGTATTCTTCTTGGTAGCAATATCTCCTTTTTCTCATAATTTGTCATATGTTCCTCCTTTAATTCATATCAAATTCTTCCAAGAATTGGCTATTCACCTCTCTTAATTCATGTGCCCTAGTCCCCTTTTTATAAGTTTGAGAGAATCTCTAATTTTGGTGTCTGATTGATTTGATTTTGAAATTTGATAGATATATTCTTGCTATAAACCTCAAATTTGGATCTCAGATCGAAATATTCTAATATTACACCTTCCTTGTCAAAAAATCTAGTTGACTCTTGATGGATTTTGAGAAGAATTCCATTTTCATTTCAGCAAATTGCATTTGAACCAGAGATCTAACTGTGAGTAGTGGTTTACATAGTCGACAGTAGTGGATGATCGGTTGAGAACCTGACATTCAACTATGAGCAGTGATTCACATAGTTGGATAGTACCATATGACTAGTTGAGAACTAGACGTCTAATTGCCACTTGGTTTGACTGTTAGGCCCAATTTTTTTTAGCCCTTTTCTATTTTAAATTAGATCCTACTTACACCAAATTGGGTCCAACATTTGACCCTAATCCTTATCAAGCCCAAAATTGAATTTGGGTTTAAATAACTATTTAAACAAAATGCTCCTTTCACATCCACTTCATGAGTTCTTTTAGAGAAGGGAGTGGATGCAAAAAGAATTGTGATTTCTCATTACCACCTCTCTAAGTATTTGACAGGCAAGGTTCTTTATCTCTTTTTCTTGTCCCCTTGTGATTTCTTCCTTTTTCTTCTTTCAATTGTTTATCTTTGTCTTCGTTTTGAAGGCATCATGGAGTCCTTAGTAGTTGAAATAATAAAAAATGGGAAGAAACTAGTTTGACTTTATGATGCTTTCTTTTCATCTTGGGAACTAATGCCAAAGTGATCATCATGTGCCAACCTCTGGAGCATCACAAACAAGTGCAATTTGATAGCTACCACCCTTTTGCTCACTTTTCAAAAGAATGGGTGCCTTGTGCTAATAGAGTAGGTGAGTCCTCCATGTTGGAATCCATCAGACTTTTTAGGTAGTGAGAGTCTTTAGAGATCTTTGGGGTTTTGTATCTTGAATAGTCTTTCAGCTTCTTGGGGTGATCCTTCCCACTTGCCGGAGTGGTACTAGTCTTGTCGAATTATCAAAGTGGGTTAATGACATGGTCTCTCAATTTTCAACTCAACTCACTAGCCTCGATATTTTAAGAGGAGTCGTAGCATTCAAGGGATAGTATGCCAGAGACTTAGGAATTTTGTGTAGCTTGATCGAGATGTGGAATCATGCTACAAATACATTCTACACTATATATGGTGAGGTTAGTATCTCTTTATGGGATGTAAGGCAGCTAGCTGGGAACCCCATCCTTGGGAGCTTCTATGATGAATATATCCCTAATGACTATCACATAAGCCTTGATTTCAGTTACATTTTGGGTGTCTCCTCAGAGTTTATGAGTAGATGGTGGTACATTTTCCAAATAATCAGAAGATGGTATATTTTAACTATTGGATTGAGCTTTCTTTTGAGAGAAATTTGACAAGAGAGCTATCTATGTGACTAGATTATGCATGACATAGGAGACATTCTTCCAAAATTTGGCCTCAAAACTTACTTTACTACCTTTATCAGTTTATAGCTTTGCAACTTTTTGATGCTGCATGGTGGGCAATACAATCGCATATAGATATTCGTGATGGCCTATAAGATGGTGTGTAGACAAAAAGTTTCTTTGGCTTCTACAGTGCTAGCTTTGGTATATGCTATCTTAGAGCAACGGAAGATATCCCTAAGAGACTAGCTGATTTTTTAACATGGTTCCCCATTCATTTTATTTATGCTTGGATTTATGCCCATTTTAAGAGGATCTACACTGAATTGGAGCTTAGTAATGAAATTAGAAGGCTATGTCAACGATCCCTATTCCTGATATGATTCAAATCATGAATATAGTTGCACCTACTTTCTCCCCTAGAGAAGCCAAGATGCATGTGCAAGATTCCCAAAATTTTGAGTGGTGAGCTTTTCCTTTCACTCTTCATGATTCTAAAATTTTAGTGGATATGGCTTGTCTCCCATTATCTTTAGAGGCTCATGAGTATATTATCTCCTTATGGCATGAAATACTTACACTTCGCTTAGGAGAGTATTTAGCTATGGAGTCATACAATCCACATCAATTTTTTTGGTAGTTCAAGTATGATCAAGGTTCTCCCGAGAACATTCCCGCTCATTTACCACCATCATGTCTCAGCCAATTGGCAGGCTACTGATTATACTTTACTCACGTCCAACATAATTCAGAGTATTGTATTCTTGACATTGAGCGAGAAGCCAAGGTTCTTCATTCCTATGCCACAGTATGGTTCAACAGTATAGGAGGATATTTTTGCATTGACCAAGATTTTCTATTCCAACATGAGCCTAGTTTGTGCAGCAACAAAAGAAAAGTGGCAAGCAACAAGGAGTCTATGAGATTGAAGTTGACTACTTGGAATAGCGGAGACCCCGAGGAGCGACCTTGAATCACAAATTAAAATTTGCTTTAATTTTAAATGTGCTATCAAGTATTGTAGGAACATAACTTTCAACAAGTGCAAGCCCCTATTGTTAATTACTTAAATAATTATTAGAAACCTCCTAAAGTAAGAAGCCTAGCTAATAAAATAGAGACACAAAAAAGAAAAAAAGAAAGTATTATTTGATTAATTTAAGAAAGATGGTACATGGCTTAACCAAGGATATGCCCTACTTTATAATGAATTATAGAAAATATAGAAGAAATGAAGAAAGAAAAAAGAGAGAGAGTGGAGAAGAAGCTTTGATATGTACTATTGTCTTGCTCCCCTTGCGCTGGACCAGGTGGCATCTGACCTGAACTATGGAAAGGAATGGGAGAAGTTTGAAGTATTTCCAATGTCTTTGAGAATTAGCAATAACTTTGTTATTTGAATTATTCCTATAGTTAGTAAGGTATAGGCGATAACTTCATTTGGGTTGAAGTGTTTCTATTAACTAATAAGGTGTTGGCAATAACTTTGTTGGGGTTGGAGCATTTCCATTAGTCCATAAGGCATGAAAGGTAACTTTGTTTGGATTGGAGTGTTTTTGTTAGTTGATAAGGCGTAGGCAATAGCTCCATTTAACCTTAAAATGTTTTCGTAGCCAATACAGTGTAGGTGTTAATTTTTTTGATTTTTGAAGTGTTTCCACAACTGATAAGGTGTAGGCAATAACTTCATTAGGGTTTTTGAAGTATTTTCATAGTTGATAGGGCGAAAGTAATAACTTCATTGATTTGGGCAGCATCACCAATGCTTATAAGGTTAGGTATAGCTTGAAGATGCATCGCTAACTATTTTTGGGTTGGCTAGCTTGAAAGGCGTATCGTCAACTGCTTGTGGGTTTGACTAGCTCAGAGAATGTATCACCAACTACATATGGGGTTGGGTATAGCTTATAAAAAGCATGTTATCAACTTCTTGTAGAGCTGACTAGCTTATAGGGGCATGTCATCAACTACTTGTGGGGTTTACTAGCTTGTTGGGGCACATTATCAACTACTTGTGGGGTTGACTAGCTTGAAGTATGGCCAACAGCTTGAATGCATTGTTGGTTAACTTCATTGATTTTTTAGCATTACAGACAGCTTAGGGGGGTTAGGTATAGCTGAAATATAGCCAATAGTTTTGAGCATATTAGCGTTTAACTTCTTTGATTTGGCAGTATCACCAATGGCTTATGGGGTTAGATATAACTTGAAGTGTGGTTGACAGCTTAGAGTATATTAGTGATTAACTTTTTTTATTTTGATAGCATCACTAATGGGTTATGGAGTTAGATATAGCTTGGAAGTGCATTGTCAATGGCTATTGGGGTTGACTAGCTTGAAGTATGGCCAATAGCTTGGAGCATATTGGTGATTAACTTCTTTAATTTGATAGCATTACCAATGGCTTATGGAGTTAGTTCTAGCTTCAAAATGTTGCTAAATACTTTTGTAGCACACTCAATGAGACTTAATTTAACCTTATTTAGTTCTTATTTGAAATAATTCTGGTTTAGGTTAGGGTGGTAACATCACCCGTTATTCATGGCCTCAAAATATTATCGAGGGTTCAGTGAACCTAGTGGGGCTCAATTTAATCCCATTTAGTTTAGGTCCGAGTTTAATATCATTTGGTTTTAGTCAAGTTCAACCTTGTATTGGACCTTTGTCTAGTTTAGGTCTTCTGGACTTTGGCTCAAGTTCAAGTCAATTTAGATCAACTTGGTTTCAATTCAAGCATAGTTGGGCTTGATTTTTGTTTGAATTTGAGTTTGCTTTTTTAGTTTAGACTTGATTTAACCCAATTAGGGATTTGATTTGAGCTTAATTTAATCTTTATTGGATTTTATTTAAACTTATTTTAATTTTAAATTAACCCATTTCGAGTTTAATTAGGGTTGAATATGAGTTTATTTGGTTAACTTAATTTGAATTTTTTGGAGTTTACTTTACTTTGGATTTTAGTCTATTTGTTTGACCAATTTTAGTCTATTTGAGCCAACTTGGCTTTTGTCTATTTTTTTTTTATTAAGTTACTTCACATTTGTTAATTTGATTTGAGGGTCCTTAGGTGTCTATGATGATTTTAGACAAACTCATAGCCCAACTTCATGTGTGAACCCAAAGGTTGACTTAGTTTGATAGCTCAAAAACTGGTTTAATGCGAGCCCTAGGGCTGACCGGGTGTGAGTCCAAAGACTGGTTTAGATATGAGCCCAAAGGTTGGTTGAGGGTGAGCTTGAAAGCTTGTTGAGTGTGAGCCTAAAGACTAGTTGAGTGTGAGCCTGAAGACTAGTTAGGTGTGAGTCTGAATTGCTAAGTGTGAGTTTGAAGGCTAGCTAAGTGCGAGCCCAAAAGTTAGCTTGCTATGAGCATGAATGCTGGGTAAGTGTGAATCCAAAGGTTGTTGGATTCATGCTCGAAGGTTGGTTGAGTGCGAGCCTGAAGGCTAGCTTGGATGCGAGCCCAAAGGCTGGCTTGGATGCGAGCTTAAAGGCTAGCTAAGTGTGAGCCTAAAGGCTAGTTGAGATGCAAGCCTGAAGACTAGTTAAGTATGAGTTCAAAAGCTGGCTTCATATGAGCCCGAAGGATGGCTTAGATGCGAGTCCGAAGGCTAGTTTAGATGCGAGTTCAAAGGCTAGCTAAGTTATGGGGATCTACTATCTTCGAGGGGCTGTAAGTTTGTTCGAGTCTCATGAGGCATGCCAAAATTTATGGCCGACTGGTGCTATAATATCTTTAGTTTACACAACACGCAAGGCTATAATAAATAAAAAAAAAGTTCCCAGATTGAGATTCAGTTAGACTCAGTCCCATTGGACGTGCTAGAATTTATGGGATCGAAGTTGACCATTTGGGATAGTAGAGATCCCAAGGAGTGATCTCGAATCAAAAATCAATTTTTTTTTAATTTTAAATGCACTATCAGGTATTATGGGAACATAACTTTCAATAGGTATAAGTCCCTATTGTTAATTACCCTGACAATTATCAGAAACCTCCAAAGTAAAAAACCTAACTAATAAAAATAGAGACACAAAAAAAGAAAAGAAGAAAGCATTTGATTAATTTTAAGAAGTGAATTTCAATATAGAAAATATAAAATAAATAAAGGAAGAGAAAGGGTGGAGATCGGCTTGGTTGTAAACCTTCAATAGTAAATATGGCAAAGTATGTTGCCATCGGGGGTCCACTTTCTTCATTTCCTGCATTAGGGTTTTCTATTAAAGCTTTGAGTCTGTTAGAGAGAAATTCTTCGAGAGTTACTTGAGTTCTGTCTCTCTGAGCATATTCATCCAAAGCATTGATATATTCTTAGATGGCCGATTTCTTGATATCATATTCATCTGGCTGAACCAACTTCTTCTTCTTGCTTCTATTCTTCTTTTTCTTGATGCTTCGAGTAGGTAAGGTGGTTTGTTCTGATGAGACTTTCTTTATCACCATCCTATGCTCTCTAGGATTTCTAGTTATTTTCTTCATTAACTTCTTAAGTCTTTTTGAAATATAGACATTCCATAAATACCTTTGTTTAGAGGTACATTGGGCTTCTTCCCTAAAGAGGATCTCAATGAGTGGCTCGTGATCCTTGAACACAATAATATAATTGATGTGTTCAGTGGATTTTTCTAATAGAGCTGTCTTTAAGAGAGTCAACTTATCTTCTTGGTATTACTTCTCAACCCAATCTTTGAACACATAGTAGTCTTTAATGGTATACCCCAAGACTTTATGATAAGGATAATAGTCTGGGTGATCTATTTTATTGGCATTGCTTGGCATCTTAGATTCTGGAACTTGGAGAGATCTAACTTTAGTGCATCTTAGAAGATCTTATGAACTCTTTCTCTTTTAAAGGAGTATTTCCTTCTGAGCCTTTGTTGGAGATTATTAGATCATTTCACTTCTCCATCTCTTGCTTATGGTTTCTGAGGATTACCCTTGCTCATAATGGGGTTTGGAGGTTTTTTTACTCAGTTGCTGTGAATGCAACCCTCACATTTTTGGAAGATTCTCTATATTTTACCTTATCTTTTTCTAGTTTGAAGCTTTGTGAACTAGATAAGGTTGGTGGACCAATTTTTTCCAACTTCTTGACTTGTAGATGAGGTCTTGGAAGGTATGGATGGAAGAGGCACTTAGATAGGGCACCATCCATTCTCCTCTTATGTTGCTGAGGACTAAGTTCATTACCTCAAACTGACTCATGGGTTATTCACACTTAATACTGAGATTTCTCTACCATGTGGTAAAATCCAAAAATGATTTATTATTGCATTTTGGTATTGAGACAAGGTCTGCAATAGTCATCTTATCACTAACTCCTCTGAACCTAATTTGGAAAGCCTCCTTCATTTGTGCCCAAGTCTATATGGATTCTAGTTGTAGACTAGCTACCACTCAAATGCTACTCTTGTCAAGATTTTTGAAAATTGATGGAGTAATAGTGAGGGATTATTACTTGAATCCCCACATAGAATCACAAAGTGAGCTATATGCTACTCAGGATTGCCCAAGATATTAAACTATTTAAAACTAGGCACTGTATAGTCTTTGAGATATGGCACTTGCTTGTGATGTCTAGGGTATGGTTTGTTAGCATCATTTACCCTACCCGTCTCACTTTCTTGTCTCAATTGTGTAGCTACCATTCATTATACCTACTATTGTATGTAAGCTAAAAGTTCCATATTATCGAAAATTTCTAAAATTGGGGATTGGGTATCCCTTACTAGAGGAGGTGCTTGTGAAGGGCATACATTTTCGTGGACCTCATTTATAGGAGATGCACCTTCTGCTACCTCTACTTTTTGAGATTGCTGCTAAGATCTCTCCAACTTATCAATATTTTCGTGCATTTTTAGTATCAATTCTATCAAGTTCATGGCTTTCTTTTAAGCTTTCTCTTTTTATTTGCTTTGCTATCTTAGATATTCTTTCAATGCTTCTATGGTCACTTTTGATTTGAGTTTTCAGTTATGACCAAGGCTTATATCAGAGCATGATGGTTCCTATCCTGAGAATTAGGTTTAGGCTCTAGGTTGAGGCTAACTTCTCCCATCAGTTGAGTTGTCACGTTCAAGAGTCTACTCATGGAGTGGATCACCACACCTTCTCTTTGATGTAGTAGTAAGGAATGGTCTATAAGGGCCCTCTTCTATTTAATTTCTTCACCAGTAAATCTCACTCAAGAAGTCTTTTTTTGGTGCTTAGCCAGCTGGAGTGTGGGTTTGTGGTCTCTTCTAGAGTCATGGTGAGAAATGACTCTGACAGTATGAGTGATCTCCTTTTGTGAGCCCTCGTGTTGGGTTGTAGCTTTACAGTGATCCTTGTACTTTTGTTTGGAGATTTGGCGTTTTGTTATAGTTTTAAGGCAAAATTGTACCCCCTGTGACTTGCTCTTATCTTTTTCTAAATTTCTTAAATGAGAAAAGAAGTTAGAGGTTGGGATGGTAATGACCAACTTTGTTCAAGGAATAGGCTTCCCAAGTTGGCTAAAGATTCCAACATCTTTTTTTTAATATGATAGTCAATATAATCTCTTCTTCATCGATGCCTATGTTTAGATTTACTTTTGATTGCACCTGTGAGGGGCTAGGTAAAGGTGACTGAAGACTAAACTTCACTTCAGTCCTAACCTTTGGAAGATTGATGTCCTTGTTGGTTGAGACATGTCTTTTGGCTCTTCATTCAAATAATCCTTCTCATTAGGAATGATGATATTGGGTCTCTTTCCTCTTGATAGAAGATGAGAAACACGCTAGTTTTGCATGTTGACTGCTTCAATAGTGGGAGCCCTCTTAAATTGGACGAACTTAGAGATGGTCCCAAACTTGATTTGAGCTTTAGTAACTTTTGTAGCGACTATTGACTAAGGTAACTGCACAATTGAACCTACCCCTAGGATGATGGTGAATCTTGGGATGGAGATATTCTTCATTATTACCATTTGATTTTCCTTTTGCAAAGAAGAATACAATTGATTAATCTTCAATCATAATTCTACTTTATCAGTGTCTCTATCATATTAACTAGGTTTCTACACTTAGAGAAGAAGTCAGATCCTATTGGACGTGCCTGAATTTGTGGGATCGAAGTTGACTATCGAGGATAGCGGAGACCCCAAGGAGTGGCCTTGAATCACAAATCAAAATTTATTTTAATTTAAAATAATCTATCAGGTATTATGGGAACATGACTTTCAATAGACACAAGCCCTTATTGTTAATTACCCTGACAATCGTCAGGAATCTCCTAAACTATGAAATCTCACTAATAAAATAGAGATACAAAAGAAATAAAAGAAGACAATATTATTTGATTAATTTTAAGAAATGCCACATGACTTAAGTAAAGGTATGCCCTCACTTTATACCAAAATTTAATGTAAAATTATAGAAAGCACGAAAGAAATAGGAAAAGAGAGAGTGGGAAAGAAGCTTTGTGTGTACTGCTTTCCGGCTCCCCTTGCGCTAGACCACATAGCGCTTGACTCAAATCGACTTAGTCTTAGGTAGGTATTGATGGCATCGTCCGATGAGATGTGAAAGGTAATTGCAGAAGTTTGAAGTGTTTCTAATAGCTTTAAGTATTGGTGATAACTTCATTGAATGGCATTACCTGTGGCTTGTCGAGATTTTCAATGGCTTTGATCTTTGGCAATAATTTCATGATTTGAAGTATTTTTGTGAGCCAATAAGGCGTTGGTGATAACTTTATTTAAGTTGGAGTGTTTCCATTAGCAAATAAAGCATAGGGAATAACTCCTTTGACCTTGAAGTATTTCCATAACCAATAAGGCGTAGGTGATAACTTATTTGATTTTTTGAAATATTTGCATAGTCGATAAGGCATAAGCAATAGCTTACTTTGATTTTTTTAAAGTGTTTCTACGACTGATAAGATGTAGGCGATAGCTTCTTTAATTTAGGTAGCATCATCAATGGTTTATAAGGTTGGGTATAGCTTGAAGATATATCATCAACTACTTCTAGGATTGGTTGGCTTGAAAGGATATGTCATCAACTGCTTGTGGGGTTGACTAGCATGAAAGGGTGTGGCATCAACTGTTTGTGTGGTTAGCTAGCTCGAAAGGGTGCATCATCAACTGCTTGTAGAATTGACTAGCTTGAAGTGTGGCCAATGACTTTAAGCATATTGTTAGTTGACTTCATTAATTTGGTAGCGTCAATCTTAGAGGGTCAGGTATAGTTTTGAAGTGTAGCCAATAGTTTTGAGCGTGTTGGTGGTTAACTTCTCTGATTTGACAGCATCACCAACGGATTATGGCATTGGATATAGCTTGAAGTATGGTCGACAGCTTAGAGCGTGTTAGTGCTTAACTTCTTTGATTTTAATAGTGTCATCAATGACTTATGGAGTTGGATATAGCTTGGAAGTGCATCATCAATGACTTTTGAAGTTGACTAGCTTGAAGTATGATCGACAGTTTGGCAATTAACTTCTTTAATTTGATAATATCACTAACAGCTTATGGAGTTGAATATAGTTTGGAAATGTTGCTAAATTCTTTTGTAGCACACTCAACAGGACTCAATTTGACCTTATTTAGTTCTTATTCGAACCATTTTTTATTCATGTTAGGATAGTAATATCCCCCATTATTTATGGCCTTGGAATATTATTGAGGGTTTAGTGCACCCAATGAGACTCGGTTTAATCCTATTTAGTTCAGGTCCAAGTTTGATGCCATTTGGTTTGAGTCAAGTTTGACCTTTGTCGAGTTTAGGTCTAGTGAACTTTGGCTCAAGTTAAAGTCAATTTAGTTTGAACTTGGTTTCAATTCAAGCATAATTTGGCTTGATTTTGATTTGACTTTAAGCTTACCTTTTTAGTTTGGATTTGATTTAACCCATTTAGTGTGAACTTAAAGGTTTGTTGAGTGCGAGCTCGGAGGCTAGCTTGGATGTGAGCCTGCAGGTTAGTTGAGTGCGAGCCCAAAGATTGGTTGAGTGTGAGCCTGAAGGCTGGCTTTGTGCACCCGAAGGCTGGCTAAGTGTGAGCCGAAAGGTTAGCTTGTGGTGATAGGAATCCACCATCTTCGAGGGACTACAAGTGGCCGCAATAAGGTCATGGGTTCGCTGCCTTTATCACCATCTTCATTGCTATCTTCAAGGGATCACAGGTGGCTGCAGCACAGTCATGGGTTCACCATCTTCATCACTGAGGGCCACAGGTGATTGAGGTATTATTTTCATTACACTGAAGATCGCGAGTAGTCACAATGTCAAAATTTTTTTTCTTTTTTTTGCCAATTTTCCTTTTTTATAATAATTTTTAATTTTTTTGCTTCTTCCTTTTTTTATTATTTTTTGACCAATTTTTTTCTATAGCACAAGTTTTTTTAATTTTTTTTAAGCTTCTTCTTCATGAAGCCAAGGGTTTCTTGGCTTTTTTGGAAGCCTCACCATGCCCAATTGGGCTTAATCCCTTTCTTGGTCGGAGATGGCCAGATCTAGTCAGGCTTGGTGCAGTGTGGAGAGGTGCTACCTCTCCCCCCCCTTTCCTTTGGTGGCCTCCCAACTGGATGTGGCTAGGTGTGCGACGCAATGAGGTGGGGAGACACCCCGCCTCCCTTCGGTGACCAGATCGGGTTGCCTCCTGATTGGATTTGGCTAGTCATGTGCTACGGTGGGGTAAGGGATGCCCACTGTTCTTCCTCTGGTTAGGTATTGTGATTTGAGGCTGGATATGGCCTGTCTTGTGGAAGCTTCAATTTGACCTAGAGCAGCTATGACAGAGCATGGAGGAGGCTGGGAAGCATTCGGTGATGGCCGGCAAGTTCAATCGAGGTGGTGATCGGCACTTGTACAACCACAGTGGAAGGGGGGTAGCAGATCAACATGGAGCTTGGATTGGAAAGTAGGATGAAAGTAATCAAGAAGAAGAGGAAAGAATAGGGTAAGAATTTACCTGCAATGCTTTCCTGATCTTCTCTTCTTTCATTCTCAGATCTCTTTCTCTCCTTTGTTGTGTTGATCTCATTCTCTTTATCTTTGAGCAGTTGTAGGTTCTATCAATTTTTATAGGGTCGTGAAGAGATAGAGTTGAATTGGAATTGAATTTTGAATAACAGATGTGGATGTAGATAGATATGGATAGAGTTTATCCAAAGTTTTAAATGAGTTTTGTGAATAGATATGTGCAAATCTGTTTATTATACATTAAATTATAGAGTGGATATTTGTAAATTTTTTTTCAAAAATTAGACTAAATTATAATTTTATAATCTTTAAGGGAATTTTTTGTAAAAAATTTTATTTATAAAGCTTTAATACTTTCGGGGTTCTTTTTTAATACAATTTGGATTTATTTAAAAATACATTTTTTTAAAAAATTTATTTGCAAGAAGTTAAAATTCCAAGGGTTTTATTTATAAATAAAAAATTTTGAAGGGGTTTGTTTACAAATCTTGAATTTTGCAGGACTAATTTATAATTATAAGATTTTATTGGACTTTTCTATAAAATTCTTATTTCAATCACCTATTTGTAAGAAAAATTTTGGCAAGGGACCATTTATTTAACCCAGAGGCTTATTTGCAAAATACATGTATTTTGTCATTTTGGCCCAAAATTTAGATGAATTTTGGGTTTAATTCTGATCCAAAAATCCAACCCAATTAACTGATTTGGATTAAGACTAGTTAGAACCCAAATTTTTCAATGATTTAAGCTCAATTTTTGCTCAAACTTGGATACAATTTAAGTTTAACCGAAACCCACATTCGAGATATAATTTCGTGGCATACAAGTCTCAATTTTGATCATATTTTAATTAATTTTGATTGTGACGAAAATTGTCTCAAATAAATTACCCGCTTCGTAGCCTCTTCTCGAGTTCTATTGAGAGGAGAGGATGCGAACAATTTTCAAGTACGTGCCTCTGCAGCAATATTTTAAGAGTTGACAATATGAGTTTCAATTGCTACACAAGAGTGGACTTAATTTGTCATGCGATGATGGATTTCGTCTGTCATATAAAAATGGACTTAATTTACCACAAGAATCAGACTTAGGTTGTCACGTGAAAGTGGACTTAGATTACCACATGGAAGTGGATTTGATTTGTCATGTGAAAGTGGACTTGGTTTGCCACATGAAAGTGGGTTTGGCTTGCCATGTGAAAGTGAAGTTGGTTTGTCATGTGAAAGTAGACTTGGTTTATCACGTGCGAGTGGACTTATGTCGTCATGTGAAAGTCGACTTGGGTTGCACGTGAAAATGGACTTGGTTGCCATGTGGAAGTGGACTTGATTACTACATGAAAGTGGACTTAAGTTGCCATATGAAAGTGGACTTGGTTTGCTATCTAAATGCTAGTTTGATCACTACTCAAGATGGATTTTAATTTTCCACATGAAACTCGATTTAGTTTATCATATAAAAATGGATTTGATTTGCGACAATAGATAAATTTGTTTTTTTATACAAATATGAGCTTGATTGTTATGCAAAACAGACTTAGTTTGTCATCTAAATGCAGGCTCGATCGCCATGCAAAATGCACTTTACTTAGTTTTGAAAGTTGCTATTTTGATTTTTGCTATATGGGAGATAACATATTTGACTTTGTAATCCTCATAATTAAGGTTTTTGATTTTACCATTTTGGAGGTAAGTTTGATTTTACCACTTTGGAGGTGATGAGCTTGAGTTTACCATATTAGAGATGGTGTACTTCTTTTGTCATTTTAGAATAGCACATTTGATTTATCACTATATAAATGATTTGTTTAAGGTCTTCATCAAGGATTTCATGACTTTTGACTTGACCTATTGATTATAGAAACAATAGGAAACATTAGATATATTAGTTTCTTTTGAATGCCATGACAATAGACATCTCTTAAGCATTAGGTGAGAGAATTTTATTTGCCCCTAGTATTTTAATGTGCGGGAAGAACCCTGATTACCGTTTTTATATTTTTTGAAGTTTTAGCTATATGCTTCCTTTGTGAGTATTTGACAAGAGAGTCTTGATTTTCTTGTCCATAGCCTTTTGATGGGAGGAGAATGAAAATCTCAATTGGTGTTAGCCCAATGGGTTAGGCATCCACTCCAACTACTTTAGCGATATGCTTTTCTTAAGTGTTTGAATGAGAGAGGACTTGACTTTATCCTTACCATCTTCTTTTGTGGAAGGATGAATTTAATGTTTGATTGAGCATTCATGATGGATGCTCAGGCAATATGCCACCTGACATCATCATGTATTTTTGGAAGAAAGTTGTTGCATATGCCCGCATATTTTAGACATAATCATTTCCTATTTTCATTCCTACATGGACTAGCAAAGGAATGTGGTGTTTATTTTTGAGAAAAATATCATGTTTTGATCAAAAAGGAGTTCCTGTTTTCTTCTTTGTGGATTAGAGCCCTTGCATCCATGATGTAAAGACTATCACTGAACAATAGCTGGGAGAAGAGATCCCAACCTATGTTGTAGTGGTCATAGAATAAAAGGGCATGGGGAGAGATATGTCCCCAGTTTGGATCACTTTTAGGTAGGTGTTGATGGCTTAATCAGTCAGTCCAACCAATTTAACTTTGATTGCTTAGAGGGCTATTTTGAGTGCCACCTTAAAGCTTCTTCACCTTATCGTTTGTACCACCTCTTGGTAGGGCAAAGAATAAGGCAAGAAGTTGCCATTTTTATGAGGATTGTCTCCTATAATATCATATTGATTTGCTGGAGTAGGATATGTCGTAATGGTTAGCTGACTCAGTGAGCAGATACTTTGATCAATGCTTGTCGAGTTATTATACTTCAAGCTAATAGTTCATCTTTTAGATGCCAAATTGGCACATGAGTTTTGAGAGAAGTAACCTTATGAAGTGATTTTTTCTCTATTTTTTAATTTGATTATAATGCTTGAAGAAGTAAATGATGCAAAATATATGTATTTGTATTTATTTTTTTGAAAGAAAATTTTCTATAGATTTAATATTTTAAAAATATTTTGGTTAACAAGTGATGTATTCTTTCATCTTCAATGAAGGCCTCTTTTGGTCTATTTAATTTTAAGGATAATTTTGATCTCAAAAGGTGGTAGGTCACCAATCGACCTCCCCTTATAACTTCTTTGTAGTGCGATATTTTTTTCAAGAACCTTTTGTTTTTTTGGAAACTTCATTACTTTCACCATATTTTTATAGGTTAATTGCTTTTGGGGCTGGCTAGCTTGAAGAGTGTGTCATCAATTGCTTATGGGATTGACTAGCTTGAAATGTGGCCAACAACCTTGAGTGTATTTTTGGTTGAGTTCATTGATTTAGTAGCATCACCAATGGCTTAGAGGGTCGGATATAGCATTCAAGTATGATCAATATATTTGGGCATGTTGGTGATTGATTTTGTTGATTTGGCAGCATCATCAATGTTTATGGTTTGGATGTAGCTTGGAAGATGCGCCGTTAATAGCTTCTAAAGTTGACTAGTTTCGAAGTATGGCCAATGACTCTGAATGTATTGGTGATTAACTTTTTTAGTTTGATAGCATCACCAATGACGTATGGAGTTGGATATAACTGGGAAGTGTTGCTAAATGCTCTTATAGTGCACTCAATGAGATTGAATTTAACCTTACTTAGTTCTCATTCAAATTGATTCTGGATTAGGTGAGGGTGGTAACATCACCCTTTGTTTATGGCTTTGGAGTGTTGTCAAAGACTCAGCGCACCCAATGGGATATTGTTAGACTCTAGTTAGTTCAAGTTTGAGTTTGATTTCATTTGGCTTGAGTTGAATTCAACCTTGTGTTGGACCTTTGTCAAACTCAGGTCTGCATCTTGACTTAAATTCAAGTTCAAGTCAATACAATTCAACTTGGTTTCAGTTTGAGCTCAGTCTAACTTAATTTTGGTTTGATTTTGAATCTTTCCTTTTAGTTTAGACTTGATTTAATGTAATTAGGATTTGATTTGATCATAGTTCAATCCTGATTGAATTTAATTTGAACTTGATTTTAAATTAACTCATCTCAAGTCAAATTAGAATTGAGTTTGAGTTTATTTAGATTAGATTAACTCAATTTGGATTTTTAGGAGTCGAGTCCGATTTGGGTTTTAATCCATTTGTTTGGCTAATTTAAGTCTATTTGAGCCAACTTAGCCTTTGTCTATTTGTTGTGATTGAGTTCAATTTCACATTAATCAATTTGATTTGAGGGTCTTTGGTTATTTATGATGATTTTAGATAGATCCATGGCTTAGCTTCAAATGTGTGAACTCGAGGGTTGGCTTAGTTAGCGAGCTCCAAAGATGGCTTAGTATAAGCCCGATGGCTAACCATGTGCGAGTCTGAAGATTAGCCAAGCGCAAGCCTAAAGGTTGGCTAAGTGTGAGCTCGAAGACTAGCTAAGTTCGAACTCGAAGGCTAGCTAAGTGCGAGCTCAAAAGTTAGTTGAGTATGAGCCCGAAGGCTAGTTGAGTGCGAGCTCAAAGGCTGGCTGAGTGTGAGTCCGAAGGTTGACTAAGTGCAAGCCCAAAAGCTAGTTGAGTATGAGCCTGAAGGTTGAGTGGATGTAAGTCTAATGGCTAGCTAGATGTGACCCCGAAGGCTGGCTTGGATGCGAGCCCAAGGCTGATTGCGTGTAAGCTTAAAAGCTGGCTGAGTGTAAGCTCAAAAGTTGGCTGAGTTCTAGCTTGAAGGCTGGCTTGGGTGTGAGACTCAAGATTGGCTAAGTGCAAGCCTGAAGGCTGGTTTAGGTGAGAGCCTAAAAGTTGGCTGAGTGCAAACTTGTAGGTTGGCTTGAATGTGAACCCAAAAGATGGCTGAATGCAAGCCCAAAGGCTAGCATGAATGCAAGCCCAAAGGTTGGCTTAGATGCGAGCCTGAAGGCTAACTAAGTCTAAGCCTAAAGACTAGCTTGGATGTGAGCTTGAAGGCCAACTGAGTGTGAACTCGATGGTTGGCTATGGTACCATCTCGAAGATTGGCTTGGGTGTGAGTCCAAAGGCTAGCTAAGTGTGAGCTTGAAGGCTAGCTTGGATGCATTGCCGAAGGTTGGTTAAGTGTGAGCCCAAAGGTTGGGTAAGTGCTAGCTTGAAGGCTAGCTGAGTGCGAGCTCAAAGGCTGGCTTGGATGTGAGCTCGAAGTCTAGTTCACGGTGATGGGGACCTGCCATCTTCGAGGGGCTACGGATGGCCACAGATAGTGTCATAAATTTACCGTCTTCATCGCCATCTTCGAGGGGTCACGGGTGGCCAAAATGGGGATATGGGTTCTCCATCACATCTAAGATCATAAGTAGCCATGATATCAAAAATTTTTTTTTGCGAATGTTAATTTTTTTTTATTTTTTCTTGTTTTTGTTCAATTTTTTGAACATTTTTTGCAACACAAGTTTTTTATTTTTTTTATATTTTTGAAGCTTCTTCTTAATGAAGCCAAGGACTTCTTGGCTTCTATGGAACCCTCACAAGGCCCAATTAGGCCTAGTCCCTTTCTTGGTTGGATTTGGCTAGAGACAATCAGATCCGGTTGGGCTTGGTACAGTAGGGTGGGATGGGCCCCTACCACCTTCTGGCTGCCTCCCAGTCAGATCTGGCCTGGCATGTGCTGCGGCAGGGTAGGGATACGCCTCGCATCCCTTTGACTATCTCTCGGCCAGATCTGGCCATGCATGTGCTACGGCGGGGTAGGGGATGCCTCACTATTCTTTCTTTGGTCAGGTTTGACAGTTCGAGGCTAGATCTGGTCTATCCTATTGCGACTTTGATTTGGCGAGGGCAGCTATGGTGGAGCATGGAGGAGGTTGGACAGTAGTTGGTGATGGCTGGCAGGCTCAATTGAGATGGTGATTAGCATGGGTGCGGCCATGGTGGAAACGGGCAGTAGATCAACATAGGAGTAGCAAGAAAAGCTTGGATTGGAGAGTAGGATGAAAGCAATCAAGAAGAAGAAGAAAGAATAGGGTAAGAATTTACTTGCGATGCTTTCCTGATCTTCTCTTCATTTTCATTTTCAAATATCTTTCTCTCCTCTATTGTGCTGATCTCCTTCTCTTCGTCTCTGATTTCCTTTTTTTGATTTGTAGCTTCCTATAGATTTTTATAAGCTCGTGAAAAGATAGAGTCGGGCTGCAATCAAATTTTTTTGTTTGAATTTTGAATAATGGATGTGGATGTAGATGGGTATGGATAGAGTTTATCCAAAGTTTGGATGAGCTTGTGAAAAGATATGTGTATATCTGTTTATTATAGATGATGATATCTTGAAAATTGTACTCATCCTGAATATTGAAATTATAGAGGGGATATTTGTAATGTTTTTCAAAAATCAGATTAAATTGTAATTTTATAATTTTCAAGGGACTTTTCTGCACAAAAGGACTTATTTATAATATTTTTTGAACTTTCTAGGGTTTTTTGAATAAAATATAGACTTATTCGTAAATAAAAAAATTTTGTGGGATCTATTTGTAAAAAGTCAAAATTTTAGGGGTTTATTTGTAAATTCTGAATTTTATAAGGACCAAATTATAATTATCGACCTTTTTGGGCTTGTTTGTAAATCTAAGATTTTGCACAACTAATTTATAATTTTATGATTTCATTCGATTTTTCTATAAAATGTTTTATTCTAGGGTTCTATTTGTACGAAAAATCTAGCCAAGAACCCATTTATGATGATTCATTCAATCCGAGAGTCTATTTTCTAGATCCAAGTACCTACCTAAGGCACTAGGACTTGACTTATGTCCAAGCACTCAACCAAGCACCTACTCCAAAAACCAAGACCTGACTCTTGGTCCAAGCACTCTACTAGGTACCAAGGCCTGGCTCTAAAGCACTCAACTACAAAATTCGGTTCTAGGTCTAAGCACCTACCTGATGCTTTAAAGAGGTACTAAAGTCCTTGGCTTTAGATCCAAGCATCCAACCAAGGTATTCAAGGCCTAGCTTCAAGTTCAAGTACCTATTGAGGCATAGAAACCCCGAACAAAGGTTAATAACCTAACCGAGGCATATGGATTCATTGTTAAAATGCAAATATTCTTGATAAGTAAACAAAGTCAGTTAAGGTTGACCTAGGGGATTATCTTGATAGATGTAACTGTTCTTAAAAATTAGGTATGTATCAAACTTGTTGCTTACCCCGATTAACACTTGGGAAATTACAGAAAATCTTAAACTCAAGTTTTTAACTTGGGAAAGATTACTGACCCAAGCCAAAACTCACGTAGAAATTTTTGGGATTACATCATTTTTGATTCTTAAAACATTTAATTAAGAGATTCAAGAATAAAGTCATTTTTTATTCTGAGTTATTTGATTAAGTAGTTCGATGATTGATTCCAAATTATTTGATTAAGTAGATCAGGGACTGATTATGAGTTCTGAATTCAAGAATTAAACCATTTAAGATTTCAAGTTATTTGATTTCGGATAAAATCAGTTTTGATTCAGATTGTAAATCAAATTGATTTTCCTTTTTGGATAGAACTTAGATTTGTTTGTTTTGGCTAAGAGCTGAACTAAGGCTCATTGGATTAGTAATTCTAGGCCAAGCAAGCAAACTATAGTTTTGAGTCAAGGCTAAAAAGAAAAAGAGTAAGCAAAAATTTTGATTGAAAGTTGATGGATTATAGTTCTAAGCGAAAAGTTTGCAAACAAAATGCTTTCATTTCATTAGAAATGAAAGAAGATTACATAAAGAAAAAGAAGAAGTAAAAGTATGAAATTCAGCTCGTGGGCTCCTGAAGCTCAGCTTCTGCTTCCGTTGCCTCCTCTAGAGCCAAGTCCTTCTGAAGTAGCTCCCCCAAACTCACGTTTGAGGTAAAGGACTTACCACTTATCATAAAGTTTGATGTGGAGGTCATCGGGATCAAAGTTAGGAGCCTAGTGAGTTAGCTTCATAGTGCAAAGTAGTAGAGGTGTTTTGAAGGCTCCCCTCATTTAGATGAAAGGTTTTGGTCATTTTAGACAAAAACCCTAATGAGATGATCCTTCCAAGAGTGGACATAAGACAAGTTAGATGCAAATAATTTACAACTATGCTTCAAAGAAAAATACCATTGACCTCATATATTGGAGCCTTGGCAATTATTGAGAGAATCCCTAAACATTTCTAGGGTCAAATGGAAACCTGTGGACCTTGATAAGGTTTGAAAGGTTGCTATGAATCACATGGCACTGGCGACGATATGGTTCAGGGCTAGATCCCAATCATTTAATACCTCTTGAATAAAGATATCTATGGGGTACCTAAGGCCACTCTCAAATGTCTCCCAAAAAGTGGTAAACTTATATCTAAACTCTTCTCTAAGTTATTGACTATTTACTTTTAAACCCTACATGTCCAACTTGGTCTCATCTAGGAAGCCGAACACACTAACGAACTAGTCAAGATTTTTCTCCATAAGGATTGGTTCAGTGATCTAGAAAATCACTTTGGGCACACCTACCAAGGGTATGGGTTTGACCAATTTTGATTCAGGCATGACTGTTCCCACAAAAAAAGTTTTCGAGCTAAGACATGTTGGAAACAACATTGGTGTTATCATGCACTTTATCACATGCGAAGTCAAGGTAAGACCAATTATTCTAATGTCATCCTATTTTTTATCTTGTGGTTTATATATCTAGTTGTCTGAGCTGAAATAAAATTTTGCATGCCAAATTAAAAATGCTTAAACTAAAAAAGGATTATAATGAAGATTTACTTGAAGCTTGAGTGGCAGGGGTAAAGACAAAGCTCGAAGCTAGTATGATGGGGGTCGAGATGAAGCTCAAGCTAGTTGCTGTAGAAGACAGGATAGTGATGGAGATGGGGTGATGGTTCCTCACACAAAAAAAGAGGTGGGCATAAAGCCTGACCTGGTGGTGCCTTGAAATTTTTGGTTTGGGGGGGGGGGTATAGTTATCTTTCATGAGGTGGTGGTCGGAGTAGTGGTCTCCCTGGAGGCCATAGTACCCTTGCCAGAGGTGGAAGAAGTGGATGAAAATGCCATTGGAGCAAATCTATCAACAAGAGGCAAGAATTTGCTAGAGAAGAGAAGAGGTTGAGCTTGCATATAGCCAAAAATAGGGGAAAATGGCTAATAGGCTTTTATATAACTCTACTAAAGTTAGAAGGGTGGGAGTCTAAATTCTCTATTTAAATCTCCAGGAACACATGTCATTCATCCGGGACGAGCCATCAAAGGTTGTTCAAGGTGTATATCATGATGTACATATATCAACATCAAGATTCACCTCGACAATTAAGCATACAACTCAATGTTGTCACCTTGTAAGGTGCAAACCCTAATGAGTTTGCATGATTTGACAAGGTGACTGCTCAAATTCCAAAGGGTTATGATGGTTGGTGGTTCATACTGAGTCAATAAGACTGAATTAGTTCCACTCACTAAGTCCAAAAATTGATATTCAGAGTTATGGGGCATTGATGATACACCAAAGTGAATCAGTCAAGTCAATAAAGAAAAATCGATTCTGAAGATTGAACCTAAAAATTGATCCAACGTATTAAGGACTAAGCGGGCTTAGTAACCTAGGCTCGGGTCATCGGATGAATGATCATCCGAGGGCAATTTAGGGAGTTGACCTAGCCCATAGATGAAGGTGACCAAGTATTTATAAAAATTAATAGAAATTTACCTCTAAAAATCAATCCCAAGGAATCTGAGATCTTGTGGGATTACGGCTAAAATCATGAAATTCTGGATATGCTGAACCATCTCCTCGCTCTATAAACAACATAGTATATATAAAGGTAAAGGATTAATGGTTAGTTTCTTTCTCCACTATTTTATTGCTATCTCAGTTGCCTTGAGCTTCATAGTGGTGATCACCAGAAAATTTTCGATAGTCTTTTTTTATAGCTTCTACCTCTTGTAGATTAGCAAAGGGGACCACATGGTAGATAATAATCTCGAGGAGTCTCTTGAATCAAAAATGGTAATGAATCAAGCTTCATCAACAATTTTTATTTAGTTTTGGGTTATTGTGATTAATTAGTTATAATTTTGAACTAATATGAAATTGATGATACCAAGGTTTTAAATCTCGGTTTCGGTTTCAGTTTTAGCATCTACTGAAACTGATACGTTTCGGCCGTTTCGGTTTCAGTTTCGGTTGAAAGATCCTTTTTAGTTATTAATTGTGTGTTGATAAGAGTTTGAGTATATTTTGACTGTACGTTGACTTTAAATTAAAAATACAATAAAATTTTGAATTTTTTTTTATAAAAAGTTAAAAATTATGAAAGAATTTATAATTAATTTTACCACAATATTAAATATTATTTTACCCTCGGACCCCGCCTCCTCCTCTGAGACTCTGAGTCCCGACTTCCGACGCCTCAATATCTCTTTAGTCGATACTCTGAGCTTCAATCTCTCATTTTTCTACGATGGATTAAGCTGCAAGGTGAGCATATTTAGGAAATTATGAAATTTAGGGTTGATTTTTTGTGAAATTAAATTAGGGTTTTTTGATTTCATACGATTTTATTGTTAGATCAGTAAATTCTCAGTTTTGAACTAACGATTTTTCCTTCATCCCTGCAGCTGCGGTGCTGCGTCGTGTCGGTGACATCGCTTTCGTCCACCCCCGGACCCCCCTCCTCCTCTGAGGCTCTGAGTTCCGACTCCCGACGCCTCAATATCTCTCTAGTCGACGCTCTGAGTTTCAATCTCTCATTTTTCTACGACGGATTAAGCTGCAAGGTGAGCGTATTTAGGAAATTATGAAATTTAGGGTTGATTTTTTGTGAAATTAAATTAGGGTTTTTTGATTTCATACGATTTTATTGTTAGATCAGTAAATCCTCAATTCCGAATTGACGATTTTTCTTCTCCTTCATCCCTGCAGCTGCGATGCTGCGCCGTGTCGGTGACATCGCTTTCGTCCACCCCCGGACCCCCCTCCTCCTCTGAGGCTCTGAGTCCCGACGCCTCAATATTTCTCTGGTCGACGCTCTGAGCTTTAATCTCTCATTTTTTTACAACGGATTAAGCTGCAAGGTGAGAGTATTTAAGAAATTATGAAATTTAGGGTTGATTTTTTGTGAAATTAAATTAGGGTTTTTTGATTTCATATGATTTTATTGTTAACACTTTCGTTCCCGCCCCCCTCTCCTCTGAGGCTCTGACTCTCTGAGTCCCGACGCCTCAATATCTCTCTGGTCGATGCTCTGAGCTTTAATCTCTCATTTTTCTACAACGGATTAAGATACAAGTTGAGAGTATTTCAAAAATTATGAAATTTAGGGTTGATTTTTTGTGAAATTAAATTAGGGTTTTTTGATTTCATACGATTTTATTGTTAGATCAGTAAATTTTCAATTTCAAACTCCCGATTTTTCTTCTCCTTCATCCTCGGTGGCATCGCTTTTGTCCACCCTCGGACTCCCCGCCTCCTCTGAGGCTCTGAGTCTCGACGCCTCAATATCTCTCTGTGACTAGCCTTCAACGCTCTGAGCTTCAATATCTCATTTTTCTACAATGGCATCATCGAGATCAAATTGCAAGGTGAGTGGATATATGAAATTATGAAATTTAGGATTGAATTTTGTGAAATTAAATTAGGGTTTTCTGATTTCATACGATTTAATTTGTAATTCTGTATTTTTCTATTGATAGATGTTGAACGAGGATGACAGTCAGGAGCTTTCAAACACAAATCCAGTTATTCCAAGTCTAATGCCAATTTCTGCTTCTCAAGAAAGTTCTACGCCTATTGCTATCGAAGTTTCAAACGATGGCAATGCATCTACGTGCAGTACAAAGCCTCCAATGCCAAGAAAGAGAATGGTAGCACGATCAACTGTATGGGAGCATTATACAAAGTTCACAAAGTCGGGCAAGTCAACCAAAGCCAGATGCAACTACTGTGATAATAAATTCTTTTGTGATTCAAAAAGAAATGGTACTTCTTCTCTTAGACATCATATGAATCAATGCAAGCAATATCCATATAATGTTGATACACATCAAACACAACTTGCTATGCAACCTATTCAGAAAGAAGTAGCAAATGAGTCTGTGTTAACTAGCTGGAAGTTTGATCAAGAAAAAAAATTAGAAAAGCATTGACATATATGATTGTTGTAGATGAACTGCCTTTTAGTTTTATGTAACATGAAGGTTTTCAATACTTTATGTCTCAAGCTTGTCCTAGATTTCGAATGCCTTACGTTGGACTATGATTAGAGACTGTTTTCAACTCTACCATGATGAAAAGGTAAAGTTGAAACAATATTTCAGAGAGTCCAAATAAAGAGTTTGTTTGACCACTAATACTTGGAGCTCAATTCAAAACATAAATTATATGTGTATCACAGCACATTATATTGATATTGATTGGAACTTGAAGAAAAAACTTTTGAATTTTTGCAAAATTACAAGTCATAAAGGTGAAGTTATAGGAAAAACAATTGAAAAAGTCTGTATGAATGGGGAATTGATAATGTTTTGACTGTTACTGTTGATAATGCCTCTTCAAATGATACTGCTATTTCCTATTTGAAGAAAAAAATTTTGAATTGGGGCACTTGTTTGGCACAAGAAAAATATATTCATATGCATTGCATAACACATATCATTAATCTTGTGATGAAAGATGGTTTGAAAGAGATGGCAGATTTCGTTGCTCGGGTTAGATATATAGTTAAATATGTGAGATATTCTACAGTAAGATGGCAGAGGTTCAAAGAATGTGTGGAAATTGAAAAAAATAAAGGCAAAAAATATCTTTTTTTGGATGTATCCACAAGGTGGAATTCCACCTATATGATGTTTGAAGCAGATCAAACTTTTGAGAGGGCTTTTGAAAAATTTGAAGAGGAAGATAGAAATTTCTGTCATGAGCTTAATAATAAAGATAGAACTCCTCTGTCTTTTGACTAGCAGAATGTTAGGCAACTTATTACATTCTTAGAGCATTTCTATGAGTTGACTCTTCGAGTTTCAGACTCTATGTATGTTACAAGTAATTTATTTTTTGATGAAATTTGTCAAGTTAACCTTCTTTTGAATCTATGGAAAGTCAGCAGTGATACAAAAGTCCAAGATATGACTATTATGATGAAAGACCAATATGACAAGTATTGGGGTGAGACAGAAGATTGATATGCTTTTTTTTGTTCCTGTTGTCTTTGATCCAAGACGCAAGTTAGAATATGTTGAGTTTGGAGTTGACAAAATGTATGAAGGTGAAAGAGGTGTCATGATGAGGAGAAAGTTGCATGAAGTTGTTTATGATTTGTTCAAAGAGTACAAGATGCGACTACAGCCGGGAGGAATGCCATCTGGTGAAGGATCAAGTATGCCAAAGCAATTAGGAAAGTACATCTTAAGTAGTCTATTTGCTGAGCATAGAAAAAGTTTCATGGATGATGAAATGAAGTTTGAGTTAGACAAGTATTTGTCAGAGGATCTTGAAAAAAATGAGCCAAACTTTGATGTTATGGGCTTCTGGAAAGTGAATAGCTGCAGATTTCCTATTCTGTCACATATACCTCGTGATATATTAGTTATACCTATCTCTACAGTGGCCTCTGAATCAACTTTTAGCACAGGAGGGCGCATACTTAATCGTTTTCGTAGCTTTTTGACTCCTACACTAGTACAAGCTTTCATTTGCACTCAAGATTGGATTAAAAATTAAAAAACAGAAATCAATGTTGAGGAAAGTTTGAAAGAACTTGAAAAGATTCAAGAGGGTAAAATTTGCATTGCTAATATTTTTATTATTACATTGTATATTTCTTTATTATGATCAAATAATCATTGAATGATTTTTTTTATTTCAGAGTTGACAAAGATGAAATTGGATGTCACAATCATTGAATTTTGAGAAGTCATCTTAAGATTTGAATATGCTTACTTATTTTTTATGCATTTCTTTTCATGTTTCTAACTTTCTATGGTCATCTCTTGCAGATTCATTCTTATATATCCTTATCATTCATGTGCATCACAGCATAGTGCATGTGTGAAGTTATAATCTTACAGTCCTTGGTTCCTTACCCAATTACCTACTTACCTGATATTTTCTTAATTGCTTTTACTGTGATGATATTTTACTATGTTTTTTAGGTTCAACAGTATGATCCAACTATCCAGGAACAGGTATGTATCCAACTATTATTTTGTAGGAGCAAGTTGATGCCTGAGGGGAGGCATCTTCGTTTTCGATGATGCATCAAAGCCATCTGAGCCTCTTGAATTTTTGCTTTTATTTGAGGTTTTTATGTCTTTGGTGTTTTGATGCGGAGGTGTTCCAATGGTCCCCTACTCTGGCTTCGTCCTCTTCACTTTGTAGCAATGGCATGGTTGTTTGGATGGCCTGTGAATGCAACCACTACCTACCATTCGCGCACAGGGAGAGCCAGAGAGGGATGCTGGGTTTTGACAATGGATCAAAGGTGAATATGACGGTATGATCCTCTTGAAATTGTTTTATGATTTTTTTAATGATATTTGTTGAATTTTTCATAAGTTGTTTGAGGAGATGAAGATATTGAATTATTGGCTCATTGCCATATGCTATGCTCGCATGTGAGCAAGTGACTGATTGGCGATTGTCTCCTTCTCTGGCTTCACCCTAGTAATGTTATGCTGCTTGGAAGTTGAAACTTCTGGCTTTTGTTCTGTTACTTCTGTACACGGGACTACGGGAGATTTCTCAAGCTTTTCTTAATGGACCATTGGACATGATATAATCCTTCAAAGTTCAAATGCTAACTGATTACTGAATTGATCATATTTATTCTGAACCACATAATTACAGTTGTTGTCTTGCAGCTTGCTGATGCTGAGTTATTAGACTTGTAAGAATGATATTATAGTCTTATAGAGTTATAGGATTGTTCTACTACTGTACATTGTTCTGCAACTCTGCAAGCATGAAGTTGAATTGTTGAAGTGTTCTGCAACAGTGCAGCTTGCCAGCTTCTGCTACTATACAATATACATTGTCTTGTTGCTCGCCTGCTCCTGCAAGTATGAAGTTGAAGTGTTGAACTGTTGAAGACTTGGAACTTGGAAGTCTTGAAGTGTCTTGCTACATGAAGTTGAATTGTTGAACTGTTAAAGTGTTTTGCAGCTTGCTCGCTTCTGCTAGACTGCTACTATACATTATCCTGCTGCTTCTGCTGCTCCTGCAACTTGAAGACTTGATTCACTTGAAGTTTTGAAGTGTCTTGCTACATGAAGTTGAGCTGTTGAAGTGTTTTGCAGCTTGCCCGCTTCTACTAGACTGCTAGTCTGCTACTATATATTGTTCTGCTGCTATTGCTCCTAGCCTCCTATTGCTTCTGCTGCTCCTGCAACTTGAAGGCTTGATTCACTTAAAGTCTTGAAGTGTCTTGCTACATGAAGTTAAGCTGTTGAAGTGTTTTGCAACTTGCCCGCTTCTGCTAGACTGCTACTATACATTGTCCTGCTGCTGCTGCTCCTAGCCTCCTGCCGCTCTTGCAATTTGAAGACTTGATTCACTTGAAGTCTTAAAGTGTCTTACTACATGAAGTTGAGCTGTTGAAGTGTTTTGCAACTTACCCGCTTCTACTAGACTGCTACTATACATTGTTCTGCTGCTGCTGCTTCTAGCCTCCTGCTGCTCCTACAACTTGAAGACTTGATTCACTTGAAGTCTTGAAGTGTCTTGCTCCTGCTTGTGTGGTTGTGCCATTATGGCATGTGAGATACTGAGATTAACTGATTATTTATTGTGTTGCAATTTGCAAACTTGCAATTGGACTGGGTATCAGCCTATCAGGGTCAGGGATTCGGGGTATGTATAATGTATATCCTGTACTAATTTTTTTTCCCTTGTGCAAATAATCATATCCATTCATCCAGATAGGTTCTTGTAAAAATTCGGTTTGCAATTCGGTTATAACCGAGCCGAATCGAAATATTTCGGTTCGGTTCCGATTCAATTTTTATACTATTCGGTTCGGTTCAGTTTTGGATTTCAAAATTTCGGAAATTTCGGTTCGGTTTATTCTCGGTTCGGTTCGGTTTTAACCGAATGCACCGCCCTAATGTTAATCCTTTATAATAATGAACCAAACATGTCTAGAGACGGGGTTGGGCTGGCCCCATGTGTTGGGTTTTCGGCTGAGGATTGGGCCTATTACTTTCGAGCCAACCCGGGCTACAGCCTGTTTACAAAACGATAGCTCGAAAGCTGTGACATCCAACCAAGGATTTTTCACCCGTGGGAAGCAAATGTCTTCGGTCTGATAAATTAGATTAAGAAGAGGTGGAAGAATCAATCAAGGTGTTTAGTTAATCAACCCTTTTATTTATCGCCCTACACGAAGTCCCTACTTTTGAAACACCACCATACTTGATTCTATCAGTATTTTCATTCTTTAGGCTTTCTCTTCAACTAGAATTTATAGTGGATTAGTTGAGAACGAATTTGGTGCTTTTTTTTCAAGCCTTCAGCTGCACATGGTCCCAGATATGGGAACATAGCTTTCTAATTAATTCATAACCAAAGTTTTTGCCACTAATCCTAACGCCACGTAGAAGATTTGCATGATTATGTTCGAAGATATGAGATGATCTTTGAGCAATGATTACTTCCAATCACCTAGTTGAGAATAATCAGAGAAATAAAAAACTTTACATAATGAAGACCGAGTTCCAATTCCATCTGCCATTCTTCCTCTACGCTTTGTTTTTCTCTTTAGTTCAAATCTCATTTGTCCAAGATCTCATCACCAAAATTCTCCACTAAAAGGACTCTTCTGCTCGCCACCCTACATGGCGATCAATGGCCCCTCACATCAACGCACTCACAAAGGAAAACAAAATCCGGTGCTCTTTTTCTGTTCGCATATAGATTCTAAATCCGGTCGCCGACAAGAACAAGATTGCCAAAACGAGAAGATAAACCATGGAGTGCATGCCATCAGAGTGGAGACGGCATTATGGCCTTCTAACTCTCATGGTGTGTGACACGTAACTCGACCACAACTAATAAGAAGAACACGGGCTCTTTATGTGCCAAATTTCAACTCAAATGTCAAAACCTATCTGATTTTTTTCCCCTTTGTCTTTTCCGTTTTCTTGTTGCAGGAGTTTGCAGCTGATGATTGAAAAGTAGGCAGGTCTTGTCCGGAAACACATGTATCTGCGAGGTAAAGCTGAGTCACAACATTTTTTGAAACCTTGGATGCCTTCCGCGTCACTGGTGTCCCCGAGTACAAACACTTGGCTGTCCTGCTTTCTAGCCTGAAATGTTGCTACAGGAGAACATGCTACAACACAACTCAGCAAAAGTTTTTGAGACGGGCCTCAGTTCTGACTGCGGACTTCCGTATTCTGCAATATTGCTTCATGTGGGTATGTAGCTGACTGATGTCGCCTCTCAACCCGTATTATTATTTTGTGGCCTGCAGTAGCGAATGGTTCAGCTTTCCAGAAATTGATAGATATTATTTCTGTAGATGAGAATCTGAAATCCAGCGTATCGTTTTGTCGTGGAGCGAGAACACGAAAAGTAGGGTGTCTTTTTGCCACCACCACGTTCACCGCGTCGACCGGGAAATCATCTCCCGGATTCATCGTGCTTGCCACGACTGTCCGGGGAGCGGATGCCATATTCCCTCGTCAACCAATACGACGCACAGGAGTCTCTGCCAGCAAATCCCTTGTTTGTCGTTAGATTTTGGATTATTAATCACATGGTTAATTGTGTCAGTAACTGGTTTTTTATCTAATTTATTTGCAAAACTAGCTCCAACTTGGTTGTCCAACTCCAAGTTTGAGACAACACACCACACGTTGGCATTGAATGGCGAGATTACAGTCTAATCTCCAAGTTTTTATCTAATATGCGAGATTACAATCTAATCTATAATGAAAGTATTTTAGCTCTCAAACTTACTAGTCAATGAATAGTGCGGAAACCCGTGGAGGCACTTTGTTGTGGAGCATTACAGGATATTTTCCCATGAAGAATTGTCGTCCCGGGCGGGCTTGGACCTGAAGGGGGCCCAAGAGGCCACCCCGTGGAGATGAAAAGCCGGTCCGAAATCTCCCAGTATAGTGGAAGGAGGATTGAGAAGGATGACGGATGATGGATCTGTCTCCAAAATAGCGTGTCGGATGAGCACGCGTCGCAGTCACAGGTTTGATTGAACGGAGGTCATCGTGAATCTCGGAGCCGCGAGCCAACGATATCCCCCCCATCGATTCCCCTTAATTTGACATTATTTTTTGTTGCGTCTCTTTTATCCATGCCTCGCATTCCTCTGTTAACGCCAAGATTTGGATGCCCTCGTGACTACATATTTAAAAAGTAAAATCGTGATCAAATCATACTTTAAACTCCAATTCGAATCAAAACAATGCCAATTTGACCTAAATCGTTTATAAAACAGCCGAAAATATATTAGTACTGGTTCGAATTGGTTCAACTTCAACGATTCATTTGGATCATTCAAGTAAAGACAAGAGTTAATGAGTCAACTGCTAAATCTCGAGACAAAAAAAAACAATCCAAGAGATTTGCTCTATATAACCACATTCCTTGGAGCCCGAAATGGCCGCAAGCTTTGGGGTTCCATGCAACTGCTCTTTCCTCCCTTTTTCGTAGAAGGGAAGAGCGAGAAAAGAGAGAATAATTTAATATTAAAAGGATCAGGAAAAATTAGTCGACTTAGAAAATTTTTTATATTTTTATTTTCAAACTTTTGATGATTTTCTTTTTTTTTATCTTTTAAAAAGAAAATTAAAATATTTATTTGTATATTAAATTTTATTTTATTTGTTTAAATTTGATTGTCATTCATAATAAAAAAAATTTGAATGTTATTTTCCCCTGGTCTGAATTGGTTGTACTCATCAAAATTCTTTTTGATGCTCTGCATATATTTATATATAGAGAGATACAAACTATGGTGGTTAGATTGATCCCCAACAATAAATAAATAATCACAATACATCAACAGCCCATTGAGAGAGAATATATTCTAATTACGCCCAATAAATGCATGGGCGGCGCCCTTAGGTGGCACTAGTACCAAATGGAGGTAATTAGCTACCGAGCCGATGATTGACCCATCGTACATCCGAGCGGAATGATTGAAAATGACCTGCTTCATCATTTGGGTTGCTTAATTGCCACTCTCAAGATAGATGTTGCTAATTGTTTGCGTCACCTTTTTTTTCTTGATATTATTTTATCTTATTATGTTTATTATCATTGATGATGTCTAATTTTATATTAATTTTGGTTTGAAAAACTTATATTAAAATACTAATTCATTAATCTATACAGAAAAATTATGAAGAGAATTATTGAAAATTCTTCAACAATAGTTATTCCGACGCTTAAATAAATCTTCTTAATACTATTTTATCTCATTGTGTTTCTCATTATTGATGAAGCTCAATCTTATATCAATTTCAATTTGAAAAATTTATATTAAACCGCTCATTCATCAACCTATACAAAACAATTATAAAGAGAGTTATCGGAAATTCTTTAGCGACGGTTGCTCTAACACTTAAATCAATTTTATATTTAGGATAATAGTTTTTTTTTTGAAAGGTTGAACATTAGTTCTTACTTTCCTTTCTGTTGTGCCTTTTATAATGTAACATGAAATTTGGTATATCAACATCTCGTGATTTTAGGTATTCACATTGCCGAATTTCTCATAATGCGCAGTTGTCAATTTCGAATTCTTTGAAATTATCTTCTCGAAATAGTGGTGGATCAAATCTTACCGCTATCCTATATTTGGGCTGTGAGTTGATCAAATCATCTAAGCTCACTCATAGTTTAAGTTGGACTTCTTAAGGTATCATGGACCCGCGTATGAATCTCTCACTGGGCCAAAGTAGCCGAGCTTACCGTTCACGAAGTTTTCACCTCAAAGATACCAGTTCTCTCCTTGCCCTTTGAGCATAACACTCATTGATTCTGGACTTGGAGAGTTTACTTCAACCAATGAGTTTGGGAATTGGCCCTTGATCAATTTGGCAAACAATTTTGGTCTTGGTTCATGCCCGACCATATTTGCTAAACTAGTTCTTGTGATCTAGTGCATCATCAGTGCCCTAACTCTAGACCTCGTCTTGTAATCTTGGGGTGCTTGAGTTTTTCCTCTCTTTCCTCAATGACTTGCGAAACGATTCATACCCCTCACACCGAGGCCTTGGTAATCCCAAGTCTATATTCAGAGACACCAAGTGATGATTGCTGCATTGCTTCGAGACTCATACACTTTCTTGCTTCGTCATTTTCCGATGCAGGGTGTTAGTTGTCCTATCACTTGGGAAAGCAAGCCGCCATTTTGTTAGATCCCTTACAATCATTAGGATTTTATTCATTCTCGAGGGAGTGGTCTAGAGCTACCTACTCATATGCCTAATCGAAGCCTTATGTGTTAGCTCATATGACAAACTTTGAAAGGGAGATTTGATATAAGAAATAAAATATAAATTACAATTATAAACATGATCAAACTCTAATATAAATTTCAAGATAATGACATTCAAATTTTCAAATTGAATCAATCCTCAATTAACCATAAGTACAAATAAGTAAAACAAGTAAAGAGAGAGTGCACAGTAATTTTTACATGGTTTGGAGACCAACTACTCCTATTCTATGCCTCAGTTTTATTTTTGAAGACTTGGATTACTCCATTAGTGATATTGCTTCTTGAAATAAAGTCAAACCTCTACAAATTGCTCCAAACCGGAGTTTCGTTTCCTTCAGATGAATCCAAATTCATCGCTTTGTTAGGGTAAAATCACACTTGTACAAATTGCTCTTTTTTTCACCCAAAAGATCCACTGCACATCAGAGCATTTGTACTCTCACACTCCTAAGGCCTAGGAGTATTTATAAGTGAAAGAAGTAAAAAATAATTTATTTTAACTTTTGCTACAATATCATTCAAAGGTTGAGAACTCCAACTGATAAATGAAGTTATAAAGCTTATTAAGGGAAGCCTAATTATGCCTATTTATACCTATAGGGTCAAAATAAGTCATTGGGAGCCAAATTTTATCATTTGGTTTGTCCCAACAGTCATAAAATTGGCCGTTAGTCGTACAGATTCTGCAAATAGGACATCCAATAGTAGTTTTATAGAGTTGGCTCAAAGCCATTACTATTCCAGACAACTGGACGTTTGGACTAAAATGCCTGTTGGATGTTTGGTACTATAGCAATTACTACAGAATACTACACGATAAATGTTCTAAACAAAATAATCTCAAAAATAAATCTTCAACTCGACTAAAATAAATAAAAATCTAAACTTATGAGTTTGGAGTCGATCTAGCATCTTGAACATTTTTTGAGCTCCCAACTTGATCTTTAAGTTTCATTTCTAAGTTATGATCTTCTTTATCTTTGAGTTAACATCTTCAAGTTTTAATATTGAGACTAGATCCTTTACAAACATGGATGATCATTACAAATCCTGAAACTTATCAAAACTTAAGACACTTGTTAAATACTAGTTTGATCATCATCAAAATCCAAAGGACAATATTACGGACCCTATAATATTTATCCTGATGTACCATTCACAACCATGTGGCGAACATGTGTCCATTAGGTCTTTTCTAGGGTTTTGAAGCTCCTACTCCTTAAATTTTAATGATTTGGAATGAGCCTCGTGAAGTTGATCAGATGATGAGGTAGGATATATATAATGGGTATTGTGTCTTTTACTTTTTAGTTTGATAGGTTTGCAAACCTGTGTTTTCTCTCTTTTGCATCCTCCTTTCTTGTCAACCTATCTATTCATAAATGCATCCTCCTCTACTTTGTTTGGCTCCAGAATGGGATCCTCTACCATGAAGAAGGAAATCATTGTAGGATAGGTGGCTCTTGCCCTGAAGACATCATCAACCCCCCATGCCATCTCAACATTGCTAATCAAGGGCCAAGGTTCTATGCATGTGCCGAAGTAGGTGCGAGGGACCGCTAACCTTCCAACCTTCACTCTGTTTGCTTCAAAAATTGCCTCACCTCCCACTGTCCTTTGTGCCTCAGGAGTCGATTCTGGACTTGTGAAGCCATGACCTTCAGAGGTTTCATCCATCCTACCATTGCCTTCAAGTAAGTTTCTACATTGAATTTCCCTTATTTTGCTGTTAATAATCCTAGCGTGAGTATTTTGCTAAGTATTTTTGAAGTGAGAGTCTAGATTTTTGAGTCTACCCTTTAAGAGAAAAATTTTGAGCTTCTTAAATAGAACCTAGTTAGACCTATGGAGGTTAGAAGAGGATAATAAAATCTTTAGGGAGAAGTTTGGATTTAAGTTCACCACTTAGTAGGAGATATTCGAGAGCAGGCTTAAGTACCTAATAGATACTCTTACTATGAATGTTCTAAAAGATTGGAATTTAGCTCCGAACCAAATCGTGCCCAATGACCTGAAGTTTATTTTAGCTTACCAAATTTTATCCACCTCCAAGGGTTGTTGAGGCATTAATACTGGGGAATAATGGTATTTTCCCTAAAAAGGTGGTGCAAATTTTTTTATCTCCAACCCTATCTCTATCTATTCTTGGAAGAATCATCCAATAAAATTTTTTTCTAGTATTGATTCAAGTCTTCTTCGCGAGTGGGATAATTCTTTTTCTCATTGAACTGACCTAGAAATCTCCCTTGAAGTCCACCAAGTTCTAGTGTCTTGGATTGAGAAAGTAGAAGATGTTAGGTCTGCCCCACATGGTTTGATGATACTTGTTTGGAGGAACATGGCCTATCCATTACTTGGACAATCGATACGAATCCCAACCTTTATACTTTTAGGCTTATTCTCCTGTGGTTGACTTTTGCCTTGGTTTTAATAAAGTGACATGATTTTGCAAGGCTTACAAAGCTCTCCTTTATGAATAAGCTTTTGAAGAGTAGGGGGAGCCCCTTGGACAATGTTGGCCCAAAACACCCAAAAGAAGCTGACTAAGCCAAAGGCTCCTACACCTTTTGCGATGGCTCAGGGCCAAGGAAAGAGGAGATAGGAGGAGGAGAGGCAGATCTAAGGCATGAGGGAAGAGAGGGCAAAGAAGAGGCAAGCACTGTCTCATTCCTCCTCTTCCACATCTCGAGCCACTACCTCTAAGGATGGCACCAATTCACTAGCACGTCACTTGATAAAGAAGGCTGATAGTGGAAAGGGAGTTGCTCCTACTTTCATGTCTTTTTCAACATGCCCCAAGGTGTAGGGCCACTCACCTCATAAACAATGAGGTGCCCTAAGGGAGGTCGATGTCAAGGAGTACTTCCTTGATGATTTTGGGGTAATGCTAATTCTTTTGTCGCTAAGCTCCCCATCGATAAGATCTTTTTGAAGGAAGCCAGATATAGTTTTGATGTAAGCTTGTCTAGACTTTGCACTTTTAACTTTCTCTTTCTTTATTGTCCTAATTTTTAGCTCGGTTGTAGGGTGCCCAATTTTTTCAATATGCGGGACATTATTTTTACAAGGCCCAAAAGGAGGTAGTATTAGAGAAGAACAAGGCAAAGAATAGGCAAACCTTCTCCATTCCCAATGACATGGAGGAGTTGAAGAGGAGAATGGAGGAAGAGAAGAACCTCCTCGTGGCCGAGCGTGACTCAACTCTATCTAGCCTAGAGGCTTTGAAGGCCCAAGATTAGAGCAAGTTTGGATGAAGCCAAGTCCCAGGCAGTCCACATGTACTTTTAGAGCACTCAACACACCAATGCCTTGAAGATGACAAAGTTGCAAGCCATTTCAAAATACAAGGCTAGTTATGAGTATCTTCGAATGCATGTGTAAGGCTCAGTGGGTCAGTAGGCCAATAGGTAAACAGTGGGCCTGTAACTAATAACAGTTATCTTTAGTCCCACATCGACAAAGTGTCAGAGTTAAGACTGGGCTAAATATGATAACTGCCATAGACCCAACAATGAGGCATTTTCCCAGGGAATTGGAAAAAATAAAACCTTGGGATCGGGTGAGTCGCGGGCCCTTGATGCCCAGGAACAATATCATGCTAGGTTGGGGGTGTTACATAGTGGTATTAGAGTCACTCCGCACCTCTTGATCAATGTGGACTAGCCCAACGAGAACATTGAGTTCTTGAGGGAGGGAGATTGTAAGGCCTGGTGGGGCAGTGGGCCAATAGGCAGACAATGGGCCTGTAACTGGAAGTAGTTGTCTTTCGTTCCATATCGATAAAGTATCAGAGTTGAGACTAATCTAAATATGATGACTATCATAGAGGCCTTTTCCCAGAGAATTAGGAAAAATAAAACTTTGGGATCAAGTGGGCCGCAGGCTGCCAATTCCCAAGAACAATATTGTGTTGAGTCAGCGGTATCATATAGTGGTATCAGAGTCACTTCACACCTCTTGATCGATATGTATTAGCTCAGCGAGAATACTGAGCCCTTGAGGGAAGGAGATTGCAAGGCCTAGTGGGCCAGTGGGCCAATGGGCCAATAGGCAGGCAATGAGCTTGTAATTGGTAGCAGTTGTCTTTCGTCCCACATTGATAAAGTATTGGAGTTGAGACTAGGTTAAATATAATGACTGTCATAAACCCACCAACAATGAGGCCTTTTTCTAAGGAATTGTGAAAAACAAAACGCTGGGGTTAGGAGGGCCACATGCCGCAGACACCCAGGAATAATATCGTGCTGGGTCGGGGTGTCACTTAGTAATATCAGAGCCACTCCACACCTCTTGATCGATGTGGACTAGCTCAGCAAGGATGCTGAGCCCTTGAGGGAGGGAGATTATAAGGCTCGATGGGCCAGTGGGCCAATAGACAGGTGGTAGGCCTGTAACTGGTAGCAGTTGTCCTTAGTCCCACATTGACAAAGTGTCAAAGTTGAAATTGGGCTAAATATGATGACTGTCATAAACCCAACAATGAGGCTTTTTCTCAAGAAATTGGGAAAAATAAAACTTTGGGGTTGAGTGGGCCACGAGCTGCCAATGCCCGGAGATAATATTGTGCTGGGTCGGGGATGTCATATAGCGGTATCAGAGTCATTCCGCACCTCTTGATCGATGTGGACTAGCTCAGTGAGGATACAGAGCCTTTGAGGAAGGAGATTGTAAGGTTTGGTGGGATAGTGGGCTAATAGATAGGTAGTGGGCCTGTAATTGGCAGAAGTTGTCTTTAGTCTCACATCGATAAAGTATCAATGTTGAGACTGGGTTAAATATGATGACTACCGTATATCCAACAACGAGGCCTTCTTCCGGAGAATTGAAAAAAACAAAACCTTAGGATTCGGTAGGCCGTAAGCCGCAGATGCCCATGGACAATATTGTGCTAGGTCAGGAGCATTACATAACTAGTACTACTCTCACCCAAGCATGCGTAACTTCGGAGTTTTGATGGGTGTCATAGCGTGCCAAGCTTTCCACCTCTAGCTTCATTAAAGGCTACCTTGTCTATTGAGATACAATAAAGCAAACTTACCGCGATACCAATTTTGAAGCTAACAATCTCCGAGATGAACTCTACAATGACATGTGGGTTCAACATCTTAGGTGGGAGTATGAGGAGGTTCTCTAAAGGGAGGTCAAAGCGGTAAAGGTGAGGGAGGCTGAGGAGGCAGGAGCGGTGAGGATGGAGTCCCCTGCCCAGGGGTTTGGTGAGACTGTGGGAGCTTTAGAGCACCTCAATATCTCTAAATAGTTGTATCTTTTCTTCGTTCATTGAGAGGAATTTTGTGCTAGCCTTGAATTTTTTGTTTAATAAAATTGTGTCTCTTTCCTGAACTTTTATCTTCTAAGGGCACCTAAAGCACCTTGCGCTCCTCTTTTTGGTCGCTACTTCTAGCAAAGGACATTCTCATTAACCAATTAGAATTCCTTTCAATGGAGGATGTGCCCTCTAGAGGGGAGCAATTTAGGTGGCATGATTCTTTACTTGGCATGGGGCTTACGTCTCACAATTTGAGTGGATTGAGGTTTTTTACCCTAGATTTACTGAGCTCTTTATGCCTTAGATAAATTGAGGTCTTCTATCTTGGGTATACCAAAGTCTCATGCCTTAGAGTACCAAGGTCTCTTACCTCGAAGAACCAAAGTCTTTTACCTTGGGCAGACCAAGATTTTTTACCTTGGACAATCGAGATCTTTTATCTTAGGTAAACCAAGGTCTTTTACCTTGCAGGCTCAAGATCCTTTGTCTTAGATAGACTAAGGTCTTTTGTCTTAGGGATTGAGGTCTTTGGCCTTAGGTAGATCGAGGTCTTTTGCCTTGAAAGATTGAGGTTTTTTGCCTTGGAGAATTTAGGTCTTTTGCCTCGAAAGATCGAGGTCTTTTGCCTTGGGTGGATTTAAATTTTCTGCCTCAAAGAACCGATGTCTTTTACTTTGGGCAGACCAACGTCTTTTATTTTGAAAGACCGATGCCTTTTGCCTTAGGTAGACTATGGTCTTTTACCCTAGGTAGATTAAGGTCTCTTATCTCAGAGGACTGAGGTCTTTTGACCTAGGTAGACTAAGGTCTTCTGCCTTGGAGGACCGAGCTCTTTTGCCTTGGGTAGACCAAGGTCTTTTAAGAGTTCTCTCCAAATGACACTTTAAAACATTCTTTCTTTCTGGAAGATAATATGTCTTGAAGAAAAAATATTTTTCTAGAGATAAAGAAGGGATAATTTATCTTAGAGATAGAAGCTTTTGAGGTTATTGACATGTTATATTCTCGAAAGTAGTCTATCATCTAATATTCAAGCTCAGATGCACTTGCTTCTACTACACAAATGATTTAAAAGGGGAAAATTAGGTTTGGAGGCAACTTTCCTGGTTCTTAATTCATGAGCTTGGTTCAATGTGCACCCTTGTCAGGTCGAAGGCAAATTCCCTAACCTCTATAGTAGCTAAAATTTTTTCATTTTTGCGTGAGGTCACTCTGCCAATAAGCCACCTCACACTTTCTCACAAAACTTTAATTTTTTCATGCTTCACCTATACCATGTTCAGTGAAAAATCTTATAACTAAGTAAAAAGTCGAGATTACCACTTGAAGTTGGTTCAATGTTAGGTGTCCCAATGTGCCATTATAGGCTAAATGGGTTCAAACCACCATGAACTTTGATTTGATCATGATATTTTTAGATTTTCTTCAACCATCAAGAGTAGGTCGATTACGCCGAGTGGAGTGACTGAATCTCTCATAAACTTGGTCAATGTCCCCACATATAATTCTAGATTTTGTTTAATTTTCATTTGCCCATAGACTCTAGTGAGCAAAATATTGGGCAAGCTTCTTGTGTCTATCATAACTCGGTGCATGGAGTAGTCAGCCAAAATCACTGAGATAACCAGGGTGTTGTTATGAGGCATCGCAATACCTTGCAGATCTTTTGCTTCGCGCTGGGCATTTTCCAATTGACACTAAGACTTCACTTGGTGTTATTGGATTTGTTAGAATCATATTAAGGTGACCCTTAAGTGGTGGATTTTGTAACTCTGAAGTTGGATTCCTTTGAGGAGAATCTTGTGGTCGAACTTCCTGAGTGGAGGCTTCTTTGACTTTCTCTCCTCAATAGGTGAAGTGTCTCAAGTGGCATTCCTTGATAAGCCTCTTAATTTCGAGCCAATTGGATGAATGCTGCTAAGTTTCTGAGTGGTTTGTAGGCTATGCCCAAAGTTGTCTAACCCCGTTAATCATTGCAGCTAGGACAGTAATATTGTTTAGCCCTCCAACTTCTAGTGGAACTCTATTAAATTAAGATAAATACTCCCTCAAGCTTTTTTTTCCCTTTTTTCTTTTTTTCTTTAGAGTTAAAAGTATAGAAGGGTCTTTTCATTGAGGTATTAGTGAAATAAACAACTCTATGAACTTATTAGCAAGGTCATCAAAGCAAGTGATTAAATAACTTGGGAGATTAGAGTATTAGGCTTGAGCGGGACCTTACAACGTCATTGGAAATACCTTGTGCATAGTGAAATCCCATATATCTTGGAGGATCATGGCATTCCAGAATATTCTCACATGATTAATAGGGTCTTTTAAGTTGTTGTATATATCATGAGGCGATGGGCAAAACTTCAGTTGTATCTAAGAATATGCAATCTCGGGTATAAGAGGTGTATTATACATCATCTGGGTCAGAGGGATTTATATTTCAGGTCTATCTCAAGCATTGTGGAATGTAGTCTCCTCTTAAATGTGCTAGATAGCCATGGGTGAGACTTTGCTCACATGAGTGTAGTATGTGGCCTCATCAGTCGGATCATGGGGGGTCGTATTCTTCATGACCTCTTGAGGTTGATACTGAAGATCTCAATGGCTTGGATGTTGATCCTCGCTAGGAGGCAACTAGCTTTTAACTTGCGGGTGAGACTCATTTGGCTAATTCAGAGTCTTGCCCTAATTCGAAAACTGAGTCAGTTTTTGCAATAGGACTCGGGCTCAGTGAGACTGAAAGTTTTATATCATTTGAGCTTAATTTTGTAATTATTGTGTCTATAGATTTTGCATAACATGTGCTTAGGCTTCCAATAACTGCGTCATTTGTTGAACTGTTGTGGTCAGTGTAAGAAATTCCTATTGACTCATTAAGTTGTAGGGGGCTATTGGTACCTTGGGAACTATTTACAAAAGGGCTAGAGTTTCCTATTGCTCGAGTAGCTACATGACTAAGTTGGCTCGGGGAATTGGTACACTCAATCCGCTAGAGAAATTATAGTATAGGAGTGGCCTACACCCCCAAGTTGATTTCTAGATATTGATGTCCATGTTGTCAGAAGCATGGCCAGAGAGTTTCTAGAAATGTCGGTAGAGGAAGATAGTAGAGAAATCTCAATAAAAGCACCAATTTATTAACAAAATCTGATTCTACACTGATTTCAATTTGGGAAATTCTTTGAGGTTAGATTTGCTAAGTCACTCTTTTGTCAACCTACACAGAGAAGAAATTGTGAAGAGGTCTACCGAAATCTCTCCAGCGGTAGTTGCTCCAATACTCAAGCCAACCTTATACTCAGGATAATAGGTTTTTTTTATAAAAGATTGGGCATTAGTCCTTACTTCCATATTTGCTGTATTTTTTATAATGTATCTTGAAATTTGGTGTATCAATATTCCATGATTTTAGGTATCCACCTTACTGAATTTTTCATAATAGGCAATTGTCAATTCCAGATTTTTTGAGATTATCTTTCCAAAATAACAGTGGATCATATTTTACCATTATCCTATATTTGGGTCATGAGTCGGCAAAGTTATCTAAACTTACTCATGGCTTAAATCAGACTTCTTGAGGTATCATGAACCCACATATGAATCTATTGGGCCAAGGTAGCTGAGCGTATCATTCAAACAAGTTTTCACCTTGAAGATACCAATTCTCTATTTGCCCTTTGAACATAGCACTCATTGATTCTAGACTTGGAGAATTTACTTCAGCCATTGAGTTTGGGGATCGGCCCCCAATTAGTTCAGTAAACAACTTTGGTCCTAGTTCATACGTGGCTGAATTTACCGAACCAATTCTTGTGATCTGGTGCATCATCAAGCACCAAAGTTTTCTTTTATGAGTTATTAAACACTATGTTAGTAGAGGTCTACACATTCACATAGGTGGTCAATTAAACTTAATTGTTATTGAGAAGAGAAGAGGGAGGATTTCCTTAATCGAGGAACTTTTGACTCTTCATCCTTGTGATGCGGCTACTATACTATTGATCAAATTCTTTGTCCTTAACATATTTGTTGATACATCATATCTCTAGATTGGTTTTGAATTGGTTCATTGAGTTGAAACTGATCCGATGTTGATCTGAACATCTCAGGTTATTGTCTATTGAGTTTATAAGAGTTTGATTCAGCTCTCATTGAATAGATGACCAAGTTTATAAAAACACAAGAGGCCGAGTTGTCATTATAACTGGCTTAATTGAAAGATACAATAATAGGTAGTAGAAATTACACTCGGTGGTATAAAATAGATGAAATTTCATTTTCTATATGAAGGAAATCTTATGTAAGTTGTTTGTTGAAGAAGACAATATAACAACTAACAATTATTGGTTAGTCTATGTATTGTTCCCTCTCTTTATGGCATATTTATTTCACTAACTAGTCTTTAATTGATTTTGACCCACCAATTAGAATTCAAGCAGAGTTTGAGCATGTGCAAAATCACTAAAGATAGCTTGTCAAATTCTCGTATAAGCTCTAATAATTATGGATTTGCATTTATTATAATATTAGGTGTGATAAAGTAGTCTTACATCGGATATTGAATAAATAGAGTTCAATATATAAAATAAAAAGACTTATATCCCATTAGTTTAGATTTTGTTATAATTTGGTGTTCAACCCGTTATATTGTTCAGTTTAACACTCTTGAACTCTCCTAATATGCATTTTATTGAAGTAATTATATTTAATGTTTGCTAAATAATCTTCACTCACTTGATCCATTTTTATAACAATAAACTGTCCGGTGGCAACCACTAGGGAGGAGAGTAATTAGACATTAGTCTCTTACTTTTGTAAACATAATACTATTTATAGGCTGAGAAAGTGATTTGATGGATTTGGGACTCTGTGATTTCTATCTTGATCTTACTAGATTTTTTGTAATTGATTGCTATGAATCTAAGACTTTTCAGGAATGATCCTTAGGGATTGTTACTCGTTAATAATACATGAACCAAACCTATCGTATTTTCTTCAGAATCTCAGGATGAGTAGCCTTACAATGCCAAGCTAGATTCATGTTAGCAATGTCTACCTTGAATACTAGTCTCCATTACCTCAGTTGGCAGCCTTAGCTAATGACCTGATTTGCGAATTGGGTTTTCGTTTGTTTTTGGCTCATTGGTGTGGCTATTTTATCTTGATATATCATCAATGCCCCCCAACTCCATGCTCTAATTCTCGAAGGTGGATGTTGGAGTTAACTCAATGGCTTACCATCAACTCAACCTTGTTGACTCAAGATGAGACTCTGACAACTTCACTTTTTTGAAATCTGAGCCACCGCTTCATCAAAACTTAGGTGATGCTAGATCACACGTAATGTCAATTATTAGTGAGCGCAACCTCTCAAAATATGAGCCACCATCTTATCAAATCATGTGAAATTATTAGGATCCATCCCCTTTTGAGATGATGACTTTGAGTCATCCTTATAGATATTGAGTTAGTCCTTGACGCATGTACCTCGTGATCCTTGTCCCAAATTGCATTGGGCTGCTCTATTTGGATGGGCAACATATGTTTCTCAGGATTCAAGTGGCGAATTGAGACTCTCACCCTTCAAACTTCTCTAACCTAAATCAAGCCATGTGGCAAGAATCTAATAGTTTGAAGAAGGCTATATAAAGAAACATTCATCCTTTCTCCTCCATTTTTTGCCATCTTACAGACCTATGTCCTTTCTTCTTAGCAAGATTTTGCTTTCCATTTGTTAAGCCTATTCCAAATGTCGCCTTGATCAACTCCTTTGTCCTTTAGAGAGGGATTATCTACATCAAAGAAGGCTGCTGCTCCAACCACCAAGGTGGTTGTAGCTTTGACCATCTTTTTGAAGCAAGTGGTGCTGACCACCATCGAGGTTCAAGGTGTCGACAAATCGAGCTTCAGGCCCATTCCAATGATTGCCAAGGGGATGGCTGCCCCGAATCCCACCATTGCATCATCCTCCATAGCAACTAGTTTGAGGCCTTTTGTAGCCCCTACTCCGATGGCTTTGGGTTCCACCACAATCTTAGCTTCAAGTGAGTCATACATCTAACTCTTTTTTATCATGACAATATCAATCACATGAACTTCTTATTTTGAGTTGAACAAACTATCACGTGAACTTTAAGATAGGAAGAATGATGGCCACAAGAAGATTTTTGTTTTACCTCAGGTCATACATGAATGCTTTAAACAATCTTGTAGTGGTTTGGAGGTTACTAAGCTTAGTTCAGTGACCCTGACTATAAGATAATACATGATTCTAGAATAGAATTTGATATTACATTTTTGGTAGGTGTCTTCGAAGTAAGGGTTTAGATCTCCAAATTCACCCTCCAAGAGAAAAATCTTGAGAATTTGATCAACATGTTTGGCTTCTCGGATAGTACCAAGTTGGACCTATGGGAGTCGAAAAGGATAGCAAAATTTTGAGGGAGGAGTTCAGGTTTGAGTTTAGTACTTACTGAGAGATGTTCAAGAGTGACTTTAGGTATCTTGTAGATAGCTTTGCTCGAGAGATTTTAGAAGACTGGGATCTTACCCTAGACCAAATAGTGTCTAACGCCATGAAATTCATCATCGCCTTCCAAGCCTTAGCAAAATCCAAAGTTTTTGCCTTGACAATAGAAATATTTAGGGATTCCTTTAAAGGCTGACAAGGCCAAATACTAGAGGTAAGTGGTATTTTATTTCTAAGAAGTGGTTAGGTTATTTGCCTCAAACTCTAACTCCATTCGCTCCTAGAAAGACTACCTCATTAGAGTTTTTATAAGAATAGTCAAAGCCTTCTTGTGGGTGGGGTGATCCTTCTTCACATTGGATCAACCCAGAGATCTACCCTGAATTCCACCAGCTTCTTATCTCCAAAGTAGATGAGGTCAAGAGTGTTAGGGCTACTCCCACATGTTCTGACAAGGCCTATCTACTAGAGCATGATTTATCTATGGTTTGGATAGTCGGTATGTGGTTGGACCCTTGTATTCTGATTTTTCGACAAGTTTTTTCTTAGTTTAACCATTGATGTTTCACTTGTGCAAGATTGACTCATATCTCATTCATAAATGAGTATCTAAAGTGGCAAGAAAGTGCTCCTCAGGTGTCTCTAACTCAACCCACTCAGAAGAGATCCTTTGAAATAGAAGCCCTTGTTCCCCTTGGGCAACTACTCAAGGCCACAGGAAGAGGAGAAAAGAGGAGGGGGGAAGCTGAGGTATGATCGAGGGGTAGACAAGGAAAATGCATATGACACCTGCCTTCTAACTCTATATCCCAAGATAAAGCTATAGAGGATCCTATCTAGCTGATGAGCTCCCACAATGTGAAAATTATTGATTGTAGGAAGAAGGTAGTTAGTGTTTTCACTTCCATTTCTTAGCCAACTTGCACGAAAGCATGGGGCTGACCCTCTTTCGGTCATCGAGGTTCCTTAGAGGAGGATCTCGATGATGAAGAGTACTTCCTCAGGGACTTCAAGGATAGCAGGAACAACATAATAGTCTAGCTCCTTGATGACAAGCTTTTCATGAAGGGAGGTAGGACCTACAACAATATAAGTCACCTGAAATTTTCTTTTATTTTCCTTCTTTCAATTTTTCATATTAATCATTTGACATTTAGCTTGGTTGCAAGCACTATAATTTTTCATTATGTAGGTCGATAATTTTTTGAAACTTGTAAGTAAGTGGTGATTGAGAAGAATAAAGCCGTCAAGGCCTCCTTCATTCTTCATTTGAGTCCCTCCAGCATGACGTGGAGGAGATGAAGAAGAAGATGGACGAGGAGAAGAACTTTCTGTAGGTCGAACATGATTCAACCTTGATGAGACTAAAGGACTTGGAGGATTGATAGAAGGTTGAACTAGATAGGGCAAAGGATAAAGTAGTAGCCATGTTTCGCCAAAGCTCGAAGGACTCAAAGGTTTTGAAGATATGCAAGATGCAAGTTTTCTTAAGTTCAAAGCTAGTGATGAATATCTCTAAGAATGGGGAGTACTCTCTACTAATTCCTTCACTGAGGGCTGCCTCTACTATTGAGACACAGTGAAGAAGACTCAGTCTGAATCCCATTTTAAACTTGATGACCTTAGATTCAAACTTTATGATGATTTGAGGGTCTATTGTCTTAAATAGGAGTAAAAGAAGATTCTCTAGAGAGAAGCAAAAGTTGAGGAGTTTGGAGGAGCCGAGGTCAAACTCTAGGAAGTTGCTGCACCAGAGGAGTCCGCCGAGCCTTGAAAATCTTCCAAATAAGTCTTGTACTTTATTTTTCATTTTTCTTATTTTGTAACAAAAGATTTTTATACCTGAGTTTTAGTTCAAATGTAATACTTTTTTATTAATGGAAAAACCTTTCGCACTTGGTTTTCTACACAAGTTTTAGCTTGGAATGTGATCTGTTAGCTTGCACCTTCGCCCAACTCTTTGATAAAAATAACTTGACTTGAGCTATTTTCTAGAGGCAATTCAACCCGAATTACACATCCAAATAATGGATGGCTTAACCCTACAGAATTGATACTTCCCCAAATTAGGATTTAAGCCCAAGAAACTTTTAAAGTATAGGCTCCATTTAAGCAAACAACTCACTCATATGCTATGATTATCTTTTTAGGTTAGGTCTCAATATGCTTTCCCAAACATCTTAGTTAGCTAAGTCCAAGGTTAAAATGTAACTGAAGAGCTTATGTTTAACTAAAAATCTGAAGTGTATGGTTGGATGCCCCAACCCAAAGCCAATACCTAGAGTTTATGCTTATGGAGTTGGGGAGATAATACATGGTTGAAGAGCTGAGGCACCTAGTTGAGTACTTAGACCATAGAGCCAGGCTTTTTGGTTGGCTGAAGAGCCAATACTTGGCTAAAAAGTAGAAACACCAAGTTGGATACCTAGACCATAGAATCAAATTTTTTGGGTGGCTGAAGAGTCGATATCAAGTTGAAAAATTGAGGTATTTGGTTGGATTCTTAGACCACAAAACTAGATATTTTAGATGACTGAAGAGCTAATACCATGTTGAAAAGTCGAGACACCTAATTGGATACTTAGAATTTAGAGCCAAATGTTTTGGGTGGATGAAGAGCCAATACTTAACTAAAAAAAAGGCATTTGGTTGGATACTTAGACTGCATAGTCAGGTTTTTTGGGTGGTTGAAGAGCCAATATTTGGTTGAAAAGCTAAGGCACTTGAATGGAAACTTACATCATAGAGCTAAGTTATTTGGATGATTAAAGAGCCAATACCTTGCTAAAAATTTAAAAAACCTGATTGGATATTTAGACTATAGAGCTAGATTTTTTGGATGACTAAAGAGCCAATATATAGCTAAAAGGTCGAGACACCTGATTGGATACTTAGACTACAAAGGTAGGTTTTTTGGTTGTTCAAACTAGTTTTTGATCCTATTATTGATAAACTTTCGAATAGATAAAGAGAGTTATAACTTCAAAATATGAAACCTTCTAAGGCTGTCAGTATGCTAGGTTCTAGGGAGTACTTTACCATTCAGAAGCTCAAGCTTATAGACTCCTGGCCCCACAACTTGAATGACCTAGTATGGTCCTTCCCAATTTAGAGATAGGCTTTTGGAATCATAATTGCAAAGACAGACCAATAAAGCACCCAGTCATACTTGAGCATTATAGTACTGAGCCACTCATCTCTGGTACTTAGCAATCCTTATCTAAGCCCTCTCCCTAACCTCCAAGGCAAGATCCTTCTTATCTTGGACATTTGCTTCATTTGACTGGATATTATAGCTTTCAACTCAAGGCAAAGTGAGGTTGATTTCCATCAGTATGAAAACTTTTAACTCCATAGGCAAGTATGAAGGAAAACTCATTGGTTGCTATCCATGAAATCGTTCGATTAGGCATTGGGACTTACTTTGGGGGTAACACTTTGCCTCTCTTGAGTTGTACTTGGTTTGTAATTCTTAGTTGAATTTTAGCATCTTGAGACCAACAAAGCTCTTCTTCAGAGTCACTACCGAGGATGATTATATGACAAGAAACAATAGATCCTTGCACCCAATTGGTAGTTTTTTGAACACCTTGGGAGGATGCAGTTGGTTGATAATCATCGTATTCAATATCAAAATTAAGCACATAGGGTTTTCTAATTGAAAGATATTAAAAAAATCCTTTGGATAAATCCTTTAATTTCTTTAACTGGTATGACCTTCTATAGGACTTCATATTTAGGGCATTTCTTTTATGAATATTTAGAGTGGATTGATGCAAGAGTTAGATAAGAATATTTCCAAGGACTAGCCCAAGAAGAAATTCAAACAAATGAGAATGTAGAGCCTTTGCAAGATGAACCTAGCCCAAGAAGGTGAAGTATAATACAACAACTTATCTTTAGAAAATCCTTGCCATGTTAAGTGTGTTTAATGCCCTAATAGTGTCACAAGAACTTAGGAATGCACTAGTATATATCTTACAAAACTCAATTGACTATTAGACATATTTCATTGAAGAGAGTATGTACAAGTCATTATATACTCATTGGACTCCTACTATCACTTTTATAAATGATGACTTACTACTGGAAATGGTAGATCACAACAAGCCATTATATATCGCTAGAAATAGTAATGAGACTAAGATCAATTGTACCCTCATCAAGCAAGGTCCTTAGTCAATTTGTAAAGTCTCCATACTCTAAGGGCTTTAGTTTTGGACGTATGTTATCTATCGTCCAAAATTATAACCATCCAAGGGTTTAATCAAAATAGCCAAAGAACTCTTAGAGCCACAATCATTTCTTTGAGAATAAGCAAATTAATGGTTGATGCTAAATTCTATACAATCAATATTGATGCATCATACAAAGTATTATTAAGGAGGTCATAGTTATATGAAAATAAAATAGTGTCATCAACCATACATTAGTGCCTCAAGTGTTTCGAGGATGGAATCCTATGTGTCTTGTAAGATCATCACATTTGAAAGGTGTTGATATGATCTATAAAGTTTTTGAACCATCGTACATCTCATAGGGAAGCTACCTAAACTTTAGTTGCACCGGAGAATATGCTATCTCAAAAATCAATGGAATATCATATATTATTCGATTTGGGTGAACTGTTATCCCGAATCTTTCTCTAATAGCTTGCAATATGGCTCCTCTTTGGACTCCATTACCAGATCTAATTGAGGCTTGACTAGTATAAATGTAGTAGGTGGCTTCATCAGTTGGGTCACAATAGGATTCGTCTTTCGTAATTTTAGGAGGTCTGGTATCGGAGCGAGAGCTCTGCTGATGGTGACACAAATGGTATTGGTGGCTATTGGGATGTGTCTGAGTTGCCATATTTAGGAGTGATTCATGCTGTTGACTTGGTGCAGTCCCATGTGCTTGAGCTTAGGCTTCAACGTAGTAAGCTTAGAGGTTCTGCATTATCTAAGTTTAATTTTATAAATGCTGGGTCTGGAGTGCCTGCATGGCATATGCCTAAGTTTTTAACATTTGAGTCATTTACTAAACTATTGCAATGAGAATTTGAAATTCTGGCCAGTCTACAAAATTGGACAGTCCGTCAAGAATTCCTGATAGAGGAACACTTTTGGGTTGTTGTTGTGCCGGTGGGTGAGGCAATGAGTTAACCAATTGAATCAACTCAATCGGTGCCCCACATAAGTTGTGAGACTCCGTTGGTGCTAGTGTCACTTGCCTCCTAGGGTGGTTTTTGGAGGACGATGACCTTGTTGCTCTTGAACGCATGATCGGAGGGTCAACAACAAACTTCGAGGATGACAAGAAAGAGAGGTAAAGTAGATTTCAATGAAAGCATTACTATTAATAGAGCCTAGTTCACTATCAATTTTGGTTTGATAGGCTCCTTAAGATCTTGATTTATTGGGCCATTTGTCTTGTCGATTTATAAGAAGAAGATACTATAAATAAGACTACTAGAAACTCTTCGGCAGTAACCACTCTGATGCTCAAATTAGTGTAAATCTCACAAATATGGTGGAGGAGAGTAATTAGATATTAGTCCCTTACCTTTGTAAATATGATGCTATTTATATGTTGAGTATGCGATTTAATAAATTTAAGGCTCTGTGATTTTTGTTTTGACCTCGTTAGATTTTTCATAACTAATTACCACAAATCTCATATTCACCAAGAATAATTTAAGAATTGTTACCCATTAGTTTTTGTGAATGTCTAGTCACTTTCATACATAAACCAAATCTACTATATTTTCTTAATTATCTCAAGATGAGTATCCAAGGAATAGGTAGCCCTCACAGTGTTGAGCTAGATTGATCTCGGTGATATTTACCTCAAATACTAACCTCGGTTATCTTGGTTGGTAGCCTCAACTAATAGTTTGATTTGCAAACCAAATTATGATTCATTTTCAATTCATTGGTCTAGCTATTTTAACTTGGTGTATTATTAGTTTGCATATAGCTAAATTTTTAGTACCATTTTTTAACAATTTTATTTTGGTTTTCTAGTAGAAAATTTCCACGTATCTTGAAATAACTTAAATTTCTTATGTTCTTTTTGGTAAATTACAATTATTGGCAATTCTTTAAGTTTCACGAATATTCTAACGTCAGTCGTTATCTAATCAACAAATTGGTTAAATTAATCACTATCAATAAATTGACATAGTAATTACTCTTCAAAAGAGTAATTATTGATGTAATAATCAAGAAACAACGAAAGAGGATAAAGAAGTCAGAAAAAATCACCACACTGTATTTTATAAAGGAATTATAATAGGAGTGTGATGGGATGGTTACAGACTGCATCCATAACCAAACCACAAAACACAAGCACAAGCCAACCATTGGTAAATGTTTCGTCAACTATGAAAAATACTCTTAAAAGAATCGAGAAAAAAAAAGAGCTGCTTCATTGGATCTGGAAAGAAAAGCCAGTTCCCCTCCTTTGTGCCCTGCCTCCAAATATAAAAAAAAGGAAAAAAAGAAAAATGGATTCAATTGGCTGCAACTAGACATTATCTAGTTCATTGCGGCAACCGGAAAACGACCAAACACAAGCCCTGACCCACACCCCACCTCCCAACCATCTCCCGAGGTTGGCACACCAGTGTAAAGACATAACACCCCAAATCTTAAACACAAACTATTAACTATCAGAGCAAGTTAAATATTATAAATTTATAAATATAAATATTATAATTTATCTAAAAATTGTATAACTACAATCTCATTGACAATAATATAAACTCAATCACTCATAACAAAATTAAAACTAATTGTCAAAAAGAGTGTTTTTTTTCTCATTCTAATATAGTATGTCATTTTTTAACGTCAGTTAAACATCCGCTTTGACATTTTAAAAAGGTAAATAATTCTATGAGCATATCAATAAGTGCATAGATAAGCTCCCTACTCTCAATTCAAAGAATGTGTAAAACTTACAAATGAACAACGATAATCAATAAAAAAATCACAATACCACTGAATCTCAAAAGAAATGCCAACAAACAAAAAATATCAACTCATAGGAACAACTAATAAGGAAAAAATATCAATGCCACAAAAATAACTAACAATCAATCGAGAACAAGTATCAATAATATAAGAACCACCAACAACCAACAATCAACGATCGGAATTAATAATCAACAGTCGAAATAAATAACTGACAAGAAATAACTAACCACCAACTAATAGTGTATATGAGAAGAAATACATATTTTAGAAAAAATAACCATCCCAAAAAAATATAGCAATAGATTATTGCGGGAAACAACTATTCCTAAATGGTTATACTCTCAAAATTCTCCAAAAGTCGTGTCCATTTGTATTCCCCACGAGTAATGAATGGTGTTTACTTGCTACAATGCATCTCTTATATAATCCGTAATCGATGGTCACCACGTATAACAACCCACTAATCCGATAAGAGGATCGCCCCATCAATATTGGTTTATCTCCTCTTAAAGACAGAGTGATTCTATGTAAATTTCCTCAAATTAATTTTCTACAACTGTAGTCAACCGAAAAGAATAATTAAATGAGAATTACAAATACTAAGAAAATTATTTAACCAAAATAAAAAATAATAGAATACTAATATTAGATATTTTAAGCTCACAATAAATTTTATTTAAGAAAATGAATCTAATGGATCTTGAACTATTAAATTTGGAATTCAAATGAAAAAAATATGTCAAATTAAAATTTTAAATTACAAATAACCCCTACAGTATAATTAATTATAAAATAATTATAGTAGTTAAAGAATTAAATATATCTTATTTGATATTTTACAGAGAAATCTTTATATTATAATAATTTAAATCTTTTTTAAATTTTGTAAAGACACCCTTGATAGACATCAAAATTCAGAATTAAAATAAACCAAAATTAAAATTAAAACCACATTAAAAGAAATCAAACCTGAAACCAAAATCAATTCGATCCAACTAAAACCAACTCAAACTAACCAAAAAAACCAAACTTAAAACAAACCAAAACTCAAACAAATCAAAACCTATCATCCGCTCGCGCCCTCGACGTCGAGCCATCACCGTGGCCCGCACAGCCAGTCTCGCGATGCTGCGCCCTGTGGTCCTACTCCGGCTTGCCGCCACCCTGGCGCCATCCAACCTCCAACCCTTCTCCATCGTATGGCAAAAATTCTCCGTGGCAAATGATGGGGAAAACAAAAAATTTGCACAAAAGCCCCTACAAATTTAAATTTATATTGAGATCCTAATTTCGATTATTCTATCTAGATCAAGTCCTTTATATTAATTTGATTACAAATAAATTTTTTTCAAAATAGTTTATAAATTTCAAAAATCAAAATGGATCTACTCTAAATTTTGGGTGAAATAGTCTTGTATACACATATTAGTAGTTATCCATAATTTTCTTATCATAAATTTTATACAAATAAACAAGAATAAATAATTATTAAGGAAAATATTACAATCGAGTGCGCCAATACAATATGAAAGCTATTTACCTCTATTTGTGATTAGCCTCCATGTAATTCAAAGTCTTCTCTCTTGTAAGTATTTTTTTAATTAATTTTAATAGTTTTTTCTTCATCTACCGTCATCACCATTAAAATTAAATCTCAAAATATTTAAAGTTTCATAAACACTATTTAAACTTAATAATATTGGGTTAGAACTATAAATTTTGAGCTAATACTTAAATCACCATCGTTTAATAACATCACATCACAACAAACTATTAAATCCTACCTATTTAGACAAAATGGGATTATAACAAAAGAACTAACATGCAAAACACGGGGCAGAGAAAGTGATTATAACTCGGTGAATTCTGCCTGGGCTGCTGTTGGGGTACGCAATACATTCCATGATACTAACAACTTCGCTTTTGCGAATTCATATATTATGAACAGATTATCAAGTGCACAATGCACTGTACTTTTTGTTTCTTTGCTCTCCTGGCTGTTCTCCGCCATTTCTAAGATCCACTTGAACTTATTCTTGACTCATTTTGTTAATTTTTTTCTTCGGCCGGACGCTAGCGATCAATCATTCACCCAACAAATTTGGTTATTAGATCTCTGGTATCGGTTTGCGATTTGGTTGCTAGTTTTCCCCTGGACCAACATGGACGTGTGCTCCGCCAAATTCCGCTTGCATTTCTCTCTCTAATTTCTCTGCTTGTACCATGGTGATTTCGTTAATGTAGCTTCGGACAACTAGTTTGTCTTCACAGGTTACTACCGCTCGAAAACCCACAGTCAAGTGGGCATCCTCTGGTGGCAAGATCCAAACCGTTTGATTTAAAATAATTTCAACTTTGTATAACTAAATTTTACTAATAGTAACTTTAATTATATTAATTAAAAATATCCAAATTTAATATAATTAATATAATATATATATATATATATATATATATATGAATACTATTTTAAAATTAATCAAGTTAATTATATTAGTTAGTAAATATTTAATTGCAGATAGAGACTTGTTGATTATTTTTTTAGTTCAAAAGGAAATGTGTCTCTAAATATATAATCTACACTATTGTGTTCCTTTAGTTCAAACTTCAATCTACTGTATTTTTGTAAATAAACTTCTGAAAATCAGATATTCGTAAATCATTGTTGTGAAACTGATTGAGCTTATATGTCGACTTCAGCAGAGGGTTTAGCTAATTCAAGTTTAATCTGATTTTGTCCCGCTGGTTGGTCTGTCGGTGGGTTCACCAGGCTGACCTCCGAACAAGGAGAAAGAGGGGTTTGTAATTAGGTTTTAGCTTTGGCGAGCAGAGATTTTGAGGCAAGAAAGTTCAGTCGACTACCAGGAAGAGTAGGACCCGGTTTCGATTGAAAGCGAGGAGGCAACTGTTGGTGCCGGGTGCTGCGACTTCAGTCTTTTCGGTGAGCTCAGCCCAGCGTGACCTGCCATGTGGTTTACAGAAGCCACAGGGCAGAGCTCGATTCATCGGATCAACCAACTCATTAAAGTGAGTTGATGCATCCGGTGCCCTCAATAATTTCTCTTATTTTTTAAAATTAGAATCGATGACAATGTTCTCTATCCACAATTTATAATTTATGTGAATTTTCCAATAGCAATGAAAGTGGAGATTGGGCGTTAGCTATGGACTTGTTTATTTCATAAAATTTCAAAATTTTTAAATTTTTAAATTTTAAAAATTTAAAAATTTAGTGTCTATTATATAAAATTTCAAAATTTTTAAAATTTTAAATTTCAATAACCGTAAAATTTATTAGCCCTTTAAAATATATTTATTTTATAAAATTTAAAAATTTTAAAAATTTTAAAATTTTGCATTGGATAGTATATTTTATTTTGGAAAGCATATACATTTAAAATTTTAAAATGTGTCGTTTTTGTTGTTTTTTATGTAAATTGATAAATTTTGCAAATAATAAATTTTATATTTCTTTAAGGGATATAATTACCAGTGACCCCCTGTAATTTGGGGTAATTACCGCTAACCCCCGTAATTTCCGTAATTACCCCCACCCCCTCAAATTCGCCCGTATTTACCCACAGCCCCCTGATTGTTATTTAATCAAAATTTTACCCAAAAATTCCGATTTTACCCCCGTTATTTTTACACATACACCCCTAAAAACTTATTTTTTTTATATTTAACCCCCGGATTTCGGATTTTTTAAATAACACCCCGAAAGAACTTCGATTTACAAAAAAGTCCTCGAAATTCGAATTTTTGCAAATAAACCCCCGAAATTATTCCGATTTATAGAAAAAAAGTCCAAAATTCGGATTTTTGCAAATAACACCCCGTCGCGCGGGCGGGAGCGGAGGAGGAGGCCGGCCGGCCGGCGGCAGGCGGCGGGGGCGGAGCCGGAGGCCGGGCGGGCGGGAGCGGAGGCGGAGGCCGGGGCGCAGGCGCGCCGAAACGCGGGCGCGAACGGCCATGGCCGAGGCCGTTCCGCCACCGCGTGCTGGGGACGGAGGCCGAGACCGAGGCCGTTCCGCCCCCGCGTGCCGGGGACGGAGGCCGAGACCGGCGCACCTGCACGCGGGGGCGGAACGGTCTCGGCCTTGGCCGTCCGCGCACGCGTGCCGGAGCGCCGGCCTCGGCCTCCGTCCCCGGCACGCGGAGGCGGAACGGCCTCGGCGTCCGCCTCCGCTCCCGCTGCCGGCACGCCGGCGCCCCGGCCTCCGCCTCCTTCTCCGGCGCGCGGGGGCGGGATTTTTGCAAATAACACCCCGACATATTCAAATTTACAGAAAAGTCCCCGAAATTTTGATTTTTGCAAATAACACCCCGAAGTTAAATTTGTAATTTATAAATATTAAATTTGTAATTATAAATATAAAAAAACACTAATGTCTTTTTTGTAAAATTTTATTTAAAATATGATTAAAAATATAGACTTATTTATAAAAAAAATATTGAAAGGGTCTATTTGTAAATGTACAATATGAAACATGTAATTTTAAATTTTAATCTTTGAAACCTTCAATGACTTATTTGTAAAATTTATTGATAAAATAAATAAAATTTGGACATATTTATAGAGAAAAATATTAATGGTGGTCTATTTTTAAATGTAAAAAATATTAAAAATTAATTTTAAAATAATTTTACAATTATTTTTAAAAAAAATCTGAGGGTCTATTTTGTAATTTATAAATATTAAATTTGTAATTATAAATATAAAAAATACTAATGTCTTTTTTGTAAAATTTTATTTAAAATATGATTAAAAATATAGACTTATTTATAAAAAAAATATTGAAGGGGTCTATTTGTAAATGTATAATCTGAAACTTGTAATTTTAAATTTTAATCTTTGAAACCTTCGATAACTTATTTGTAAAATTTATTGATAAAATAAATAAAATTTGGACATATTTATAGATAAAAATATTAAAGGTGGTCTATTTTTAATATTTGGACATACACTTCGGCTCCGCTCCCGCCGCCTGTCGCCGCCTCCGCTCCGCCTCCGGCCGGCCGGCCTCCTCATCCGCTCCCGCCCGCGCGACGGGGTGTTATTTGCAAAAATCCGAATTTTGGGGACTTTTCTGTAAATACGAATAATTTCGGGGATTTATTTGCAAAATTCGAATTTCGAGGACGTTTTTAAAAATCGGAGTTCTTTCGGGTGTTATTTAAAAATCCGAAATCCGGGGTTAAATATAAAAAAATAAGTTTTTAGGGGTGTATGGGTAAAAATAATAGGGTAAAATCGAAATTTTTGGGTAAAATTTTGATTAAATAACAATCAGGGACTGTGGGTAAATATGAGCGAATTTGAAAGGAGCAGAGGTAATTACGGAAATTAGGGAATTAGCGATAATTATCTCAAATTACAGTGGGTCACCGGTAATTACCCTTTTATTTAATTATAAAATTTAGTATATAATCTTATATATTAAATTTTAAAATTTAAAATTTTAAAAGAGGATCGCGATCATGATCGGGTATGCCCGCAAGATTCCATCTTTTGTATGCAGACTCGGCCAACGGACCGCCTTGGCCTCTTCCCTTCCGCCTCCCCCTACCATTTTTTAACCCCCACCATCTTCTTTCCCCCTCTCCGCTCCCCTCTACTCTCTCCCAAACTCATACTATATATAGATGGATAACCCACTCTCACTGTATTATCCATTAGCCTTTTTCTTATTATTATTGTTCTTCTTCTCATTCAATCCTATCTAAAGGAGTAACACACTAGAAGCACTAGCTATGGTGCGACATGTCCTGCTGCCCAGTTGTGGCAAGCCGGATGCCTCGCCTCCGCCGTCGCCCCTCATCTTCGACGCATCCATCCTCAGCCGCCAGCAAGACATACCGTCCCAGTTCGTTTGGCCAGAAGAAGACAAGCCCTCACCTGAGGCCACCGAGGAGCTCGTCGTCCCCCTCGTCGACCTCCGTTGCTTCCTATCCGGGGACGCCGCCGCCACCTCGGAGGCCTCGCGGATGGTCCGGAAGGCCTGCGAGCGTCACGGCTTCTTTCAGGTGGTGAATCACTGCGTGGACAAGGAGCTCCTCGACCAGGCGCACCGCTGCATGGACGCGTTCTTCTCCATGTCGCTGGCAGAGAAGCAGCGGGCGCAGCGTCGGCCCGGTGAGAGCTGCGGCTACGCCAGCAGCTTCACCGGTCGGTTCTCGTCCAAGCTCCCCTGGAAGGAGACCTTTTCCTTCCGCTACTCGTCCTCTCCTCTGTTCTCCACACTTGTCTGCGACTACATCGTCCAAGCCCTCGGCAACGACTTTCGCCATTTCGGGTAACAAAGACTGATTCAAATTGAGTTGAATCATTACTTGGTTATAGCTTTGATTGTGAAGTGGAACGAAAACGAAATGGTCTCTGTTTGGGATTCAGGGACGTGTACCAGAAGTACTGCGACGACATGAGCAGTCTGTCACTGGAGATAGTGGAGATTCTGGGGCTGAGCCTCGGTGTCGGGAGGAGGGATTTCAGAGACTTCTTCGAGGGCAACGACTCGATAATGAGGCTGAACTACTACCCGCCGTGCCAGAAGCCGGAACAGACGCTCGGCACGGGGCCCCATTGTGACCCGACATCCCTGACTATCCTCCACCAGGACCACGTTGGTGGCCTCCAGGTGTTCTCCGAAGGCAAGTGGCGCACCATCAGCCCCACTCCCAACGCCTTCGTCGTCAATATCGGCGACACGTTCATGGTCAGATAGATTTCCCGCTCCTCTATTACTTCTTCCTCGATTGAGAGCTTTTGTTGCACTAACTAATGCGTCGGTTATTGCTAGTGCAGGCACTGTCAAACGGGAGGTACAAGAGCTGCCTGCACAGAGCGGTGGTGAACAGCGCCCAGCCGAGGAAGTCGCTGGCTTTCTTCCTGTCGCCGGAAATGGAGAAGGTCGTGAGGCCTCCGGGGAGTCTGGTGGACAGCCAGCACCCGAGAATCTACCCGGACTTCAAGTGGTCGACACTGCTCGAGTTCACGCAGAGGCATTACCGAGCAGACATGAAGACACTCGACGCCTTCTCGCAATGGTTTGTAGAATCGGCGGAGGCCATACAACAGTAAAAAAAAACACTGCAGAATGGCCGATGTTTATTTTCTTGATAAAATTTTGTTTTTTCTTTTTTGGTTTTTGGTTTTAATCCTCTCTTCTTCCAAGTAGCCAGGCAAGCATGCTGTGAACAAATAAGACAAAGGTAAACTTGATTGATAGGAGAGGAGATTAAACCTGAAAAAAAAAAGTAAAAAAAAAAAAAGAAGGTTAGATTGGATTCCCTAGTCTTTTTCTGTAGCCACTTTTGTTGTTCATGCCACCAAGAAATGGCAGTAGCACCCAAAAAATGCCAAAACACACTCTTGTTCTGTATTTTTTTTTTCTCTCTTTTTTTTTTCTTATTCCATCAAAAGCGAGTGATAGAGATGGGCGGAATACACATAAGTGCAAAGAGGTATGAGATATCCAACTAGATAGCTTTATCCCAACCAAACGAAACAAATCAAAAGAAAAACCTTCCTCGGAGCCGCATCAGAATTCCTCTCCCCCTGCAACTGGCCTTGTGGTTTTGTCCTCGTCCGCCAAGCTTTTTCGACTAGTTTTTTAAATTTCTGTGTTGTCAGCGAGCTCCCATAATACAACGGCGATATGATATCAAGCAAGCACAATAATGAGTGATACAAGGAAGGATTAATAAAGGAATGAGAGAGGAGAAGAGTGGGGCAGAATAATTGAAGGGTTTGTCCTAGCGTCCGTCCTCAATTGCGGCGACATTCTTTTGCAAGATCGATCCGGAGTTAGAGGGCGTCTCGCGGATGGGACGTGAGCCGCCAAATCGGACAAGCGCTTGCCTCCTGAGCGCGCAAGCGCAAGCGCGCAAGCGTCGCATGCACGCAAAAACATGTTTGTTTCAGGGCAACGAGAGTGCACGAGCGGATACGACAAGACAGTCCTCTTGCCGTCCTCTCTCATGGATTGGCTGCGTCCTCCTTCGCGCAATCAGGGACGGATCCTACGTGGTCCGTGCCAATCAATCTCCCTGCGCGGCTACCAATCTAAGGACAAAATCTCAAACACCCTGCGTGCGTGACCTCCTGAGCAACTTCGCCGCTATCGCTGACACCCATTTTGCGTCCTTCGAGGTTGTAGTTGTTGATATCGTTGTTGTGGTTTATCTATTTCAGTTTCCAAGAAGCGCACAGCAAATATTATTCCTAGAGTTTCGGGTAACACAATCACTTACATTATCTTTTTTTGTTTTTCCATATTTTGGATAAGGAGCGCACTGACCGAAAACACAAAATTGGTATGATGTACTAAGTTTCGCATTAAATAATAAAATAAATAAAATTTAATATACACAGTAAAAATATTTATATTTTGTTAAGTTAAAGTTTTTAATTAATTTAATATCTGATTTATTATATTAATCTGTCGATAAATTCGGAAATTTTTTTGTACATATTTATTTGTTCGTACAAAAAAGTTAATTAGAAATTAAAATATTAAGTTAAAAATAATAATAATAAAATTTTGAAAGATTGATAAAAAAAAAAACCTAAGGGTGAAATTGTGTAATTCAATAGGAGGAAGTGGATCTCACTATTTTTATCAGGCAAAGAAAGCAACACAACAAGACCGGGGCACTCGGCGGAGGAGACAATAATTTAATTATTAGTCTGTGGTGGAAAACCACAGCCAACATTGGTTGGGCCACAGCACGAGAGAGATGTGGCACACTTAGCCAACTTAAATGGAGGGTGGGGTCTGCCTTGGGTCCGATACCAGGTTGGATTGCACCCCATACATCACACTCGAACGTCGAATCCAAGCCTGGCCAACATGGCTTAACCATACCTCATTGTCTCTCTGTCTATGTTGCATGCCCATGTTCCCGTCCGCGGCTCTAAAGTACTTAGATTCAGCTGCATAACATATAACATGTAACTGTATAACACCGTCTTGGCAAATCGAACTTGATTGGATTAGGCTTGACTTAGCCGCGTGTCATGTGTGGATCTTAGTCATTGGCTTAAATCGATGTTTTTGGCGTGAAGCGGAATTAACCCCATATATATTATCCGCATCGATCATAATCTGACGTGCGGACCTTAATCAATTAAGAATCGTGATTAAGAGCTCCAAATCCTATCCAAGTTAAGCCAAAATTTTGTCTCATGGAATGAAGAACTAGTTTTGTTATGTTTGTATTTTAATTTGAATGTGAAACTCATGGGACCGTGACTTCATTCATTAGGTTGATAATTTAGGGGTTATTGCAAACAAGTCCATGTTCGCTTCCGTATTTGTAGGTAACCCCCCAAAATTTCTGTGTTCGTAAGTAATGGGATTAACCAAAGTTGCTTCTAATTTCAAAGAAACCCTAATCAAGAGTAAAAAAAATGTTGAGTGAGACATGATAGATTAGTATCATATTTGATGAGGCATTGGAGCTGATCAGCCGAGGTAAAAGGTCGTTAAAACATAATCGAACAATCAAGCCGAGGTCTTGTAAAGTTGAGGATGAGATTGAGGTTGATTTGATACCAAGGTTAATTAGTTGAGTAGATTGGAAATGAAAACTGAGTGTAAAAATAAAATGCCATTTGAGTCATCCGAGATAAAGTGCCTCGTGGATCCGAGATGTGAAATTATTCCTATATTACGATACTTGGATCTCAAAAGATGCTTACACCGAAGCTCCCCTATGATCGAATAACCTCGTAATTCAAGTTATGAAGAACTGACTATTATAGGAACTAATTCTCATGACCAAAATAGAAAATAAATCCCAAGGGATTTGAGATTCAGTTACGAGAAGATTGGATGGAACTGCGACACCGAAGATTACCGGACTGGGATACGCTTTGTACTATATAAATATCGTAATCTCTTAAGAGGTAAGGACTAATGCCCAGTAATTTATTTTACTTTCTTACTGTTGATCTCTATCCTAACTTGAGTATTAGAGTGACCATTGTTGGAGAGTTTCTAACGGTCTTCTTCACAGTTCTCTTTTGTGCAAAGCGTCAAGAAAGTGGCCTAATGGATTGAGTTCTCAAGGCGTTACACAGATCAAAGCCAATTTAGATTTAAGTCCTCATCAATAGTGGTAATTTCATTGAGAATTGCTCCACCATCTTCTCTCATCTAGATCTTGGAAGAGTTTCCAATTATGCCATTAGCAACAAGGGTATCGACATCGAGGAATCAGCCTGGGGGTGCAGACCGCTCCCACGCGGGTAGAATTGCGTGACTCATCCAGTAGTCTAGCTTGATCTACTCATCGAGTCGACTCAACCATCCCTCCTTTGCCACAGTAGGAACTTTGGAGGGCTCGTTGTAAACCATTCCCTAGATGCCCATAGCTCCTCTCGACTTGGTGAGTTGGCAAAAGTTTCATGCGTTGATTGCGGCAGCTTTGCAAATGACACAGATGCTGGAAGCTCTTGCTCAGATGATGCAAAACCTCCACCCTTAATCTCAGGTTCCACTTCAAAATGAGCCACTAAGCTTACATGATGAGCTGCATTCACAAGTCGTCAACCAACTTCACCATAGCAGGTATCATCAACAGGGCTACCGAAACCCTCCTGTGGGAACCTCTCTTCAGCATCAAGCTTCAAGGGGTCGTGAGGGATATGACTCCACTTATGACCTGGCTGACCAACTGATGAGGCTATATATCATACTTATGCAAGCTGAGTCTCGAACAAAGCTACTCAAGGGGAAGATACTTGACATGCGATGTGGAGAGTATCGAGCGCTCCCATTCATCTTAATTTTATGAGGTATGATACGCCCCTCATTCCTAAGATTATCTATTCTCTAGTATAGCTAAAGTTCCATTATCCCTTGTACAAAGTGTATGATGGCATCAAGAACCCCGTTGATCATATAAGCACCTTTAAAAATGCTATGATCCTCCAAGATGCTTGATATTTAACCATGTGCAAGGCATTTCTTATGACATTTTAAGGACCAGCTCAGACATGGTACTCCAGGCTATTGAGGCACTTGATCACACGCTTTGATGATCTAGCTGACAGATTTAAAGAGCAATTTATCTCTTGGTATTTCAGTGAAAAGACCCATCTACACTCTTAACTTTGAAGCAACAAGAGGGAGAAAGCTTGAGGGAGTATCTAGCTCAGTTCAACAAAGCTCAGCTGGAGGTGTCCGAGCTAGATAGTTCCATCATCCTTGTTGCAGCAATTGATGGGATAAGACAACCTTAGGTAGCATAGGAGATGGCTTGAAAATCCCCCAAGACCTTGGCCGAGTTTATCCAAATAACTCGAGAAGACATCGACACCAAAGAGGTTATGTCACCCAAAAAGGAATCTAAGGGCTGAGATAAACAAAAAAAAGAGATTCAGGAGAAAAAACCATCCAGGCTGAAAAAAATGGCGAATTGAGTGAGGAGAATGTCAACAAAAATTTTAAGCCTATACACCACTAAACAACTCCAGGACAGAGATGTTAGCTCAGATAGAACATGAGACCTTTTAAAAAAGCCACCACCATTCACTTCGAATAAGCTACAATTGGATAAATCGAGATATTACTAATTTCACAAAGACTATGGTCATGACACCAAAGAATGCAAATATCTCAAGAATGAGATCAAAAGGCTCATCAAGGAGGGGCATCTAGGGCACTTTATTCGTCGAGGGCAAAGAGCTAATGAAGCACCCGCCCGAGAAGATCAACCGTGAGGTTCTCTTTGGAGGAGTCCTGCACTCGAGTTTCAAAATCTGCCAATTAAAGGCTATCTTAATATGATTCTTGTCAACCCAATAACACCAAGTGAAGCCTCGACTTTAACTTCCAAATGTCGAGCCATCACTGAGAAGTAGGAAGATTATAAAGAGGTCAAATAGCAACATTACAATCTCAAGCATACAGATATAGTATCCTCAACAAGAGACATGAAAGGGTATTTTGACTTCTTATAATAACGCTCTAGTTATCTCAGTGATTTTGAATGGCTATTTCACACAAAGTGTTATGATAGACATAGGGAGCTCGGCCAATATTTTGTTCATTCGGGCTTATGATCATATGAAAACGGAATCAATGCTAGAGCCCTATATAGGGACGTTGACTAGATTCATGAAAAATTCAGTCACTCCACTCGGTATGATTGAGTTCCACAATGAAAATAAAATTTGTGATGATTTGGACTCATTCAGCTTATAATGTAATACTGGGGTGACCAGCGTTGAACCAATTGAAAGCAATAATTTTAACCTTTCATCTAGTTATGAGATTTCTTACTAAGCATGATATAGGTGAAGTTTGAAGAGACCAAAGCCTTGTGAGAAAGTGCAAGTTAACCTATTGGCAAAATAGCATCGGTGAGAAGGAGAAAAGCTCGGTAGTCTTAGAAATCAAAGAATATGTTGAAGGCCTAAATAAAGTAAAAGCTAAACCTGTTAAGTAATTGGTCAATAAGGTTATTGATGGGAATTCAGGGAAGACTATAAAACTCGAAGCAAATCTCGCTAAGCCCCTTCAAACCAAACTTGGTAAATTCTTACAAAAAACTAGGACATCTTTGCATGGTCACCTGAAGATTTACCAAGTATAGATCTTTCGATAGCCCAACATAAACTTATCATGTCGGAGAACTATAAGCCAGTCAAGCAAAAGAGAAGACACTTTACCCTCGAACACCAGAAAGCAATCACCGATGAGGTAAACAAATTTCTTAATATAGGGTTCATAAGAAAAGTTCATTATCCTGAGTTGCTTGCCAATGTAGTGATGATGAGAAAGCCAAATAATAAATAGAGAATATGTGTGGACTTCACCAATCTCAACAAAATATGTCCGAAGGACAGCTACCCCTTACCCAAAATTGATCAGCTCGTCGATTTGACCTTAGGACATCAAGTTTTAAGTTCTCTAAATGCATTTTTAGGTTATCACCAAATTCAGATGCATCCTAAAGATGAAGAGAATACAGTTTTCAGCACCAACCAAGAAACTTTCTGCTACATGGTGATGCCCTTTGGATTCAATAATGTCAGCACAACATATTAGAGAATGGTGAGCAAAGTCTTCAAATGTCAGCTCAACAGAAATGTGGAAGCGTATATTAATAATATACTCATGAAGAGTCTCAGAGTTGAAAAACATCTCCGAGACCTTGAAGAAACTTTTGAGACACTTCGAAAGTACAAAATGAAACTAAACCCAGAGAACTATGCTTTTGATATGAGCTTGGAAAAGTTTCTTGGGTACCTCGTCTCAGAATAAGGAATAGAAGAAAATCCTAAAAAAATTAGAGCAATACTCAAGATGAAACCACCATGCTTCACAAAAGAGGTATAAAGGCTCAGAGGTTGGCTGGCAGTCCTCAACCATTTTTTGTCTAGGAAAGGCGAGAAGTTCTCACCCTTCTTCAAAGTGCTGAAGCAGAGCTCCAGATCTGAATAGACTGAAGAGTGTAATCGAGCTTTTGAAGATCTTAAGAGGTACCTACCTCAATCTTTACTTCTAGTAAGACCAAAATCAAAAGAGGTGTTGTTCCTCTACGTAGCTACCTTAGATCAGGCTATTAGTTTAGTTTTAGTAAGCGACTGAGAGAGAAAAAAATGCCCTGTATATTATGTAAGTCATGTACTCTCAGGAGCTGAGATTTAGTATCCTCCGTTAGAGAAGATAGTTTATGTCGTAATCCTGGCGGCACAAAAATTTCACCCATATTTTCAGGCACACCTTGTTGTAGTACTCATTAACATCCCGCTTTGGCAAACTTTGTAAAAGTTCGAGACCTCAGGATAATTACTTAAGTAGTCCATTGAGTTGAGTGAATTCGAGGTATGTTTTGAACCTCGAAAAGCTATTAAGGCCCAAGCCTTAGCAGACTTCTTAGTGGAAACTACTTCATATCCCTTATGATCTAAATCTGATCCTTGGAAAGTTTGGGTGGATAGCTCTTTCTAGAATTAGGTTGTGGGATTGACGTTGTACTCCCAAATCCCGATGGGAGGGTCACCGAGTATTCTACTCACTTGGAATCTGAAGCCTCAAACAATATGGCAAAGTATGAAGCTCTCTTACTCAGATTACGTGTGGCAATGATAGTAGGAGCAAAGAGCTTAAAGATGCTCAATGACTCCTAATTGGTCTATCTATAGGTCAATGGAGAATATGAGATAAAGGATGATACTATGACCAAGTATTTGGCCAAGGTTCAAAAGCTTATCACATAGTTTGACCAAGTAGCAGTTTGCCAAGTACCACAAAACAACAACATTGAAGCTGATGCATTGGCATGACTAGCTTTGGCAACCTCAAACTCAAAGCCAAGGCAAATATTTGTGGAACATCTTCAAGCTCCAAGTTACTCTCAAGAGGATAAAGTGCACCTAACTGAAGAAGAACCCTGCGGGATGGATTCTATCACTTTGTATCTCAAAACTAGTCAGCTTCTTGAAGACTTAAAAGAAGCTCGGAGAATTAAGAAGCTAGCTTTGAATTTTGTCTTGATAGATGAAGTTTTGCACAAAAGTTCCCTTTCAAGGCCTTTGCTTCGGTGCTTAAGACAAAGTGAGGCTGAGTATTTCATTCGTGAGATGCATGAAGGGATCTGTAGGAGCCATGGTAGAGGGCGAGCCCTGGCTCATAAACTCCTAAGGCAATGTTACTATTAGCTTCACATGGCCTCTAAAGCAATAGAGTTTATTTCCAAATATGAATAATGCTAAAGACATGCCTTAATCCACAACATCATCATAGTTTGGCTCTAGCAAACCCAGATGGTCTGACCATTTGATCAATGAGAAATGGACACACTTGGTCTGTTCCCTCAATCTTCAGGACAATAAAAATTTTTAATAGTCATCATCGACTATTTCACTAAATGGGTAGAAATAGAACCTCTTGCAACCATCATAGATAAGAAGGTCCAAGAGCTTCTATGGCAAGAAATAATCTATAGATTTAGATTATCTTGTACTATCATAACAGATAATGGAAGATAGTTTGAAAGCTCAAGATTTAAGAATTATTACAAATAGCCTTCACATTAAGCAAAAGTTCACTTTGGTTGTACACCTATAGTCAAATAGATTGATTGAGATAACCAATCAAATCTTACTTATAAGAATAAAGAAACGCCTAGAGAAGATCAAAGGAGCTTTGATTGAAGAGTTATCATATATTTTGTGGTCATATCAAACCACCCCTCAGATCCCAACCAGTGAATCACCGTTCCTATTTCTTATGGGGTTGAAACAGTCAGCCTAGTAGAAGTCAGCCTCACCTCATTGTGCCTCAGGGCCTATGACCCTGAGGTAAATGAGAAGAATCTCATAGTAGAGAAAGACCATGCATTAGAAGTTTGGGAAAAAGCTTGCACGAGGATTGTAAAATACCAATGACGAGTGACTTGGTATTATAACAATTGAGTTCATAGCAGAGAGCTACAGTCGGGAGATTGGGTGTTACGTTGAGCTAAACTCACTAACCAAGATTCAGGTAAGCTACTGCCAACATAGATGGGCCCATTCAAAATTGCCCTAGTAGTAAGACTAGGAGCATACAAGCTGGAGTATGGAAATAATGAAGTTCTTCCAATGATAAAGCATATTAACAATCTAAGAAGGTTCTATCTTTAAGCCTTACTTATCCTTCTTATCTTTTTAGAAAAAAATTGAAGTTTTGGTAAGGTATTAATTCTAATCGTGCAAAGAATTCAGTTCGCTGAGACACAAAGACCTCGGTCCGCTGAAGCACAAAGACCTAGATCCATCTAGGCACAAAGACCTTAGTTCGTCGTGGCACAAAGACTTGGTTCTACCTAGGCACAAAGAACTCGGTCTACTGAGGCACATAGATCTAGGTTCACCCAGGCACAAAAACCTCGGTCCATCGAGGTGCAAAGACCTAGGTCCGTCAGGCACAAAGACTTGGGTTCTCCTAGGTACAAAGACCTAGGTCCATCCAGAACCTCAGTCTGCCAAGGTATAAAGAGCTAAGTTTTCCTAGGCATAAATACCTCTATCTGAGACGTGAAGTCCTCAATCAATGAGGCATAAAGCCCCCAGTTCGCTGAGACACAAAGCCTTCAATCAATGAGGCACAAAGCTCTCGATCTACTGAGACACAAAGCTCTCAGTTCGTTGAGTCAGAAAGTCCTCAATTAATAAGGCACAAAGCCCTCAAACCGCCAAGGCATGATGTCCTTGATCCATCAAGGCACTAAGCCTTTGGTTCACCCTGGCACAAAGTCCTCAATTCATAGAGAATCATCGTAACACAAAACCTTGGGTCTACTAAGGTATAATAGTAAAAAAATCCATTGAGGTATAAGGGCACTAACTCCGCAAAGGTGTTGCATCACCCTACTTGGGATGTTTACACGACTCAGAGCACAATGCTAAAACACCCTATGGGTCAGCCAGTACTAACTGAATAATTTTTGCACACGACAGAGTCAAAGCTGGGGGCTACTTTCCCAGTATTAACCAAATTAAAACTTGAATTGCGCTAAAAAAATTGAACCAATTTATAATCAAAAATAGTTGATGAAGTGATTTGCTATGAAGACATCTAATCAAGTAATAAATAGACAATGAAAATTTCATTACGTCGAAGTAGTCAGGGTTACAAAAAGTAGGGGGCGATGCTTGAATAGGAGCTATAGTAAAGTTTTTGTTGATCTATTTTTCCAAAGAGATTGAATGTCAGTTGAACCGCCATCATCTTCAGAGGAATTGAGGGAATAGTGAAAACTAGTGCTGGAAAGATCCTTGTAGGGTGGCCTAACATCATCTTCAAGACAAGGATCTATTGCTTGACAAACATCCCACCTCACCATCTCAACTCGTGTGGTATTATACAACTCAACTGATAGGGCTCAAGGATTGAAATCTACTCTTCTTGAGGTTCGTATCATGGTATCACAGAAAATCAATTACCCATCCTCAAAAGCCTCAGCAATGAGTTTGCCAACCTCCCTTAGATACTCCTCGAACCCTTTAAAGTTCTGGATTATGAGAGCTCGAACATCTTATAGGGAAAGCTCGTACTCTTGGCTACTCTAGAAACTTGTGATGGCGTCCTCTTGCACCTTGAGAAGGTCAGTGGCTCAAGACTTTTGATGCCACTCACCTTCCTAGCGAGCCAAATCTCATTTCTCCTTTGCTTTGGTCTATGCCTCTTCAACTTCCGCCTTCTGATCTTTAGCCACCTCAAGTTGTGCTTGAGCTAAGTCCCACTCTATGGCAACTCTTTCTCTGGCTTCTTATTCTGAGCAAGCTCTAGTCGAATTAGTTCTACCTCTAATCGTAAAGCCTCTGCCTCTTCTTCAACAATAATAAAATTATTTTGGTTTGTGGCAGCTTCTTTCTTGGCCTCAAGGTAGTGCTTCTCCGTGAAATGAAAATATTCCACCATCTATGAGTCAAAGTAACAATTAGATAGTAACAATCTAAATTCCAAAGTAACAAAATAAGGAATACTCACATCACAAGCAACGTTCACCCCACCAATAAATAACTCGATGGGAATCATTTGTGCTATCTGAGAATTAGAGTGAAAGGTCTCTTTTGGTTTGGGGCCTTCTTCAATGGGCTCTTTACCCGACCGCCTTGCTTGGGGAGGGCTCGAGCTACTTACCTAGACCCTCAGTTGATGAAGAGGCGATGAGGTGATCAACTACCTCATGTGGTAGCTCGGCCTCAAGAGTTGTCTTGTCGGGTCCCATGGTGGGCTCAACCTCAGCAACCAAAGGGGAACTGGAAGTCTTCTTCTCTTTCTTCTTTCTTCGTTCACTACTCCAGGTAGTGAAGTCACTACCTTTGCCCCCTAAGGTTTGAGACCTCTTCTTTTTCTTCTTCGACTTAGCTAGTTTGGAGAGCTCTGTGGGAACTTCATCCCTCGAGGTACGCGATCATTTTTTCTTTTTCTCCTTCCTAGCTAAAGCAGGCTGGTCGGAGGGCCCCTCTGCGTCTCCATCAGTTTTTTTCAATCTTCGAGGCAAGGGGGCTGGGGCAACTCAGGGCATGCTAGCCTGCCTCTGAAGTGACATGTCCATAAAGGAAATCTTGTCAAGCCCTGCCCTTGAAGCAAAGGAAAGATCAATCAAGGGTAAGGAAAAACTCATCATTCTGAAGTTTGACAAATCATACCTAACTCACAAGCTACCGACAGACCAAGTGAAGTGAGCTTTACTTCAATCGACCACCTCGAGGTAGACCTCAGCTTCTGTGCCTCAAAAGACCGAGATGTCAAGAGCTGCCTGACCTCTGGGGATGCAATTGGAGGCTTCCTATGCCTGGAAGGGTCTCCCCATTCACTTTTAAGTTGAGAGTCCTCAGTAAATATTCTCATCTAGTGGTTTTTCTAGAAATAGATGGAAGATGGGTTGGCTCTGAAGAGATGCTAACTCCTCCTTGAGGAGAGATACCATCTCCCTTGAGCACCCCAGCTACGGTCGCCTTAGAATATTTTGTGAAACATCTCCACAATAGGGGAAACACCCTTGACATAGTTAAAGCTCAAAATGCTATGATTAATCTCATAGCATTGGATACTAATTGGTTAGGGGCTAGGTCCAAGTCGGCTAGCATTGCCATGGTACAACTATCCATGAGGTATCTAAGACTAACTTTGAACATTTCCCAAAAAGTGTTGAATGAATACCTGAACTACTCTTTAAGAAGAGAGCTGGCATCCTTCGAGCCCCATACATCCACTTCTACCCCGTTTGGAAACCTAAAGAGTTGCACTAAGTGTCTTATCTCTTTTTCTCTAAGCATTTGCTCTGATAGCCAGACATGAACTGGAGGGTCAGTGTTACCTATTGAAATCACAAAAGTTGGGTTACCAACTCGAGCCACCCTCAGACCTTATGAGCTCTATGATGGCCAAGGTCAATCTTGAATTAAAAGGAAACTAACTAAGCTTCGGCAATAAGTCGAATCTTGGGATGAGACCTAAGTCAAAGACAGATGTATTAAGCCTAAGAAGGTTCGGTGTAAGACTGAGTTTTAGAGCCCTAGCATTCAATTCTTTGTATGAAGTAAGGGTTAACTTGCTAAATGTAAGGATCAAAAAGGGGACATTCATACCAGGATAACAAGCGAGTGCAGTACCTATGGCTGAAGAAGTATTAGTAGTCATTGGCGAAGCCGCTATTGGAATAGTTCTAGCCCCTGTGGCCATTTGAATAATAAGAACAATGTTGGTGGCGAACTTCACAGTAGGGGCTGGCAAAGAACAACACCGCTGGAGGTAATTTCCTTGTACATTGTCATCGAAATTGTCTAAATGAAAGGGAGAAGAAGAGATTAAAGATTGGATCTAAGAGAGGAAAGGAGAAAAAGAAAAGTCGTTGGCTTCACAATGGTCTATATAGCCCCTAATAAGCTATGCGATGGGTAACACCTAGCAGGATCAGCCCTATACACATAAAAGCTGTGGTAATTCAAACTAAACTACAAATTTCGAGGAGCACATGTCACAAATCAACCTCTTTCCTCCATACAGCGGGCCACCAATATTGATGGCAAGGAGCGATGCTTCGAAAACTCACAGGAACATAATGAAAGATGGCTCAGCATATTAAATAAAGATGACTATTCATCTTTCGAGGATTCTCTGAAGTCTCTGCTACGATGGTCAGTTGCTTTAAAGAGTAACCCCGAACCCTGAGCATGAGCCTCTAGATGTTCGGGCTTGGGGGGCACTAATGAGGCATTGGAGCTGATCAGCCAAGGCAAAAGGCCGTTAAAAGAGAATACAAGAACCAGGTCAAGGTCTCGTAAATCCGAGGATGAGATTGAGCTTGATTTGATACTGAGATTAGTTAGCCGAGTTGATGGGAAATGAAAACCGAGCATAAGATTAAAAGCCATTTGGATCATCCGAGGTAAAGTGTCCCGTGGATCTAAGCTATGAGATTATTCCTGTATTACAATACTCGGACCTCGGAAGATGCTTACACTGAAGTTCCCCTATGATCAAATAATCTCATGATTCAAGCCATGAAGAACCAATTACTATAAGAACTAATCCTCGGGATTCAGTTATGAAAAGATCAGCTGAGATCACGATGCTGAAGATGACGGGACTAAGATACGCTTCGTACTTTATAAATATCGTAATCTTTGAAGAGATAAAGACTAATACCTAACTATTCATTCTACTCTTTTACTATTGATTTTTACCCTAACTTAAGCATCAGAGCAACCGTCGTCGGAGAGTTTTTGATGATTTTTTTCACAATTCTCTTTTATATAGAACATCGAGAAAATGATCTAATAGATCAAATTCTTAAAGGGTTCCACAAATCAAAATCGATCTCGAGTTAAGACTCCATCAACTATATCAAACAGTTGAATACATAAATTTTGTATAAATAGTGGGTTGATCTGCATCCCATTAACTTAAATCATTAAGAAAAATTCATATACGATCTACGAGGATGACCTAATTCTCTACAAATTTACAAAGAAGTAATTACTTTTATAAAATATATACATGTGTCACGTTGGAGGTGGCTTGCACTGACTTATTTCTTAAAAAAGAAAAAAATTAATTCGAAAAATTCCGGGACAACTCGCAAAGCTGCTCCTACATTTAGGACAGAAAATAATGTTCTTAGCCATCATCTACAAAGTTGCTACAAATTTCTGTTATTTTTTTATTTTAAAACAAATTAGATGACACATTGGAAAGTGATGGAAAACAGTCACTCAATAATAATTAATTTTCTTGCTTTTTTGTTTCTTCTACAATTTGTCCAAATCCATTGTTTTGTTCTAAACCGTCTTTGCTGATTGTTGGAAATGATTAGGCTTACGTTAACACATACAGATTGTGAGCAAATGAATTATTAGATTTTTGAATTATCAATGACTCAGTCTAACCAGCAACTTGCAGATAATAGTCGTGAGCATTTGTTCTTTAGGAAAACCTTGCGCTCGTCTCCTTCCCCTTAGCTTGGACAATGGGGACAGCAGCCTTGGTCCCTGCGCTTGCGCTGTGTTCTTTGACCGCCGTTTTACTTCCCGTCTCCGGGTTTTGACACATGGTAGCGTTAAAATTGTTGAACCAAGTTGGTATGCGTGTTTTGATCTCCCCTGAAAGTACTGGAACAGGAAATTAAGCCGAGGGAAACGCCAAGACAGCTGATGTGAGGAAGACATGATACATGGCGGACAAGGCCGTCCACGTCCCCGAAATGGAACATCGTGATTGTCCATACCCGAACCCAAACTCTGGCATCCTCCCAGGGCCATTCATCTCTCTTTCTTGCAGCAATCAGCCCGTGATTCGCTCCTCTTAACTGGGTGTGGTAGCAACCCCGAAACCAATTTGTATAGGATATGCGCATTCCAGTAGAACAACGTCTGGGGAGTCCAAGTGAATCCGCAAACAGCATGAGTCCGACAATTGAAAGGAACTGTGATTACTTGGACAAATTCACATTGTCGGTCGCATGTGATAAATTTTTGTCTCAAATGCAGACCAAACACATCGCGCTCGGCAGCCCAATGCTGTGTGTTCGTATTTGCTAGAGTTGCAACCCTGGCCAAACCTACACCGGAAGGTCAGGCCAGTGGCCCAAACCCAACAAAATACAGCCCAAACATAGGCATCGTTAGAAAAACCGCGCCTCAATTGCAAGCGCTGGCTTCGGGGATCCAAGAGCTTCATTGGGCTAATATGAGCGAGCTTCTTTGAGTAATCCGAGGAATTTGGCTTGAGTTATCATCACTTGCTATTCTACTATGCCATTGAAGAACCTAAGTGGGATAATACAGTAAGTACTTTCTGAGACACGGCAATTACAAGGTTGGCTATTATTAAGTACCAAGTCGATTTATAGTCAGTGAGTTAAGATGGGGATAAATTTTGACTTTTTGTGCTAAAAAAGGAAGATATTTTGTTTGTCCTTGGATTTTAATTATAGTTCGAAACTAATGTAGAATGGTAAATTTTAAAAGATTCTAACTTTAATCCATTCTTAATTCGTCAGGAAACGAGCTCTTGATGATTGCAACTGGAAGTCAAGTTGGAATTGTAGTGCTGGGAAGCAAAGGCTTCTCGGGTTGCAAAGAGAGACAGCTTTTTTGCTGCATCGCGTCTTATATTTCATGAGAAAGAAATGTTGAAAACTAAACGTAATTATATTTGATGACTCTTTAGTTTTTATGATTAGAAAAATATAATAGTCACTTACAAATATATTATACCTTGGAAGTATAATAGTCTAAAATTTTCACTAAATACCTATATATCTATATATAGAGAGAGAGAGTTCAAGTCTTCATATAAGATGGATTAAAATATTGAATGACATTTTTTATATTTTAGGTACTTTATTCTTAAGTTTCTTTTTAAAAAATATTATTTTTCATATTATTTTATTTATAAGTAGTACCAAAGCTAACAACGTTTTATGAGATACTTAAAAACTCCAACAAAGGAGTTGAGAAGATGAAGAAAGTTCATTTTCAAATGCTTCTAGTGGATTTGAGGTCTTACGTATGAAAGAATTTGAGCTTATTTTATATTACTTCACAAGGATTATGACAATTGTCAATCAAATCATGAGAAATAGAGAGCAAATGAGTTATAAAGAAAATTTTACGCTCATTGAACTTCAAGTTCGATTACATTGTAGTCGTCATTAAAGAACCAAAAGATATGGAAGCCATGTTAATTGATGAGCTTGTGGGATCCTTGCAAACACATGAACAAAGGATAATCAAAAGAAAAGAAGATTCTTTAGAGCAAATTTTTTAGACCAAGCTCTCTTTGAAGGAAGAGAGAAGTGACTCCAAAGAAGAAAGAAATAAATATCAAGGTCATCGTCAAAGCCATGGATGTGGTCATGGCTGTGGTCAAGGGCGAGAATACACTTCAAGTAATGGTGATGAAGGTCAAAACCAAAAAATCATAAGAAGACGTGAAAGAGGAGGAAATTTTAGAAACCAAAGGTATGACATACAATGCTTTACTTGTAAAAAAATATGGGCACTATTCTTCTGATTGTTGGTATAATGAAAATAATAAAGTTTATGAGAAAGCTAACCTTGTTGAAAACAAAGATGAAGATATTTTATCATTAACAATCAAAGGAGATGAAGATGACAAGTTAGAGATATTGTATATTGACACAGGGGCAAGCAACCATATGTGTGAAACTAAAGACATGTTCATAGAATTTAATGAAACTATTGGAGGATAAGTTACCTTTGGTGACTCATCCAAAATTTTAGTTAAATGCAAAGATAACATTTTGATTCCATTAAAGAATGGAAGTCACAAATCTATTTCTGAAGTCTACTATGTGTCAAACATGAAAAATAATATCTTGAGTTTGGGACAACTCTCAAAGAAAGGCTACAAGGTACACATGAAAGACCATAGTTTTATTTGAAAAGATGGGAGAAACAATCTTATTACAAAGGTTGAGATAACAAAGAACATGATGTTCTTATTGAACCTCAAGCAAGATATTGCTCAATACTTAGATGCAAATATTGAGGAAGCTTCATAACTATGAAATTTTCATTTCAGCCACCTAAATTTTGGTGATCTCAAACTTTTATCAAGCAAAAGAATGGTGTAAGGAGTATCTTCCATCAATCAAATAGAGCAAATTTATGAAGGTCGCTCTCTTAGCAAGTAACCTAGAGCAAGTTTTCCAAAGAATACATCTTTTTGTGCAAGGAGATCACTTCAATTTATCCACACTGATGTGTGTAGTCCCATTGTTCCTACATCATTCAATAAAAACCATTGCTTTTTTTTTACTTTAATTGATTATTTTAGTAGAAAAATATGGGTGCATTTTTTGAAGAAAAAGGCCAAAGTTTTTGGTGCATTCAAAAAGTTCAAGGTCTATGTAGAGATGCAAAGTGGTTTTACTATTCAAGCATTGAGATCCAATCATGGTGGAGAGTTCACTTTCAAAGTTTTTGAAGAGCATGGAATTCAGTGGTACTTAATGGTTCCATATTTTTTCCAACCAAATAGAGTTACTGAAAGGAAGAATTGGATCATTCTCGATATGGTTTGAAGTATATTAAAGAACAAAAATCTTTCAAAGGAATTCTGGGCTGAGGTTGTTGATTATGCCACCTATTTGCTAAATAGATGTTCCACAAGGAGTCTTGATTGCATCACACCTCAAGAAGCATGGAGTGGAAGAAGGTCAAATGTCTCTCATTTGAAGATATTTGGAAGTTTGGCATATGCTCATGTACATGAACAATGAAAAACCAAGGTTGATGATCCACCAAGTATATCTTCATTGACTATGATACAAGATCTAAAGCTTACAAATTATATTATCCAAATTCTAAAAATATCTACATTGAAATGCTCACATGGGACGTCTTCAAGATGATCAAAAAAAGGTGGAGATTTCAGAGTCTTCTACACCACCACATCACCATTCCCTAATACTTCTTCCCTGACATTATCTACGTCAAGTGATGGTTTGAGATAAAAGGAAATAAAGAGTCTTAGTGAACTCTATGAGGTTACTAATGACTTAACGCTATTTTATCTATTTGTTGATTATAAACCTATAAGGTTTGAAGAAGCATTTCAAGATATAAAATGAAAAAGGCCATGGATGAAGAAATCAAAGCAATTGAAAAAAAAAAAAAGACTTGGGAGCTAGTTCCTCTTCCCAAATGACATGAACCAATTAGAATAAATTGGGTGTACAAATTTAAGAAGAATGCCAAAGAAAAAGTGGAAAAGTACATAGTAAGGCTAGTGGCTAAAGACTACAAACAACATACCGGCATAAACTATGAGGTATTTGCTCTAATTGCTCAAATGGAAACTATTCGATTGATTATATCTTTGGTAGCTCACAACAATTGACAAATATTTTAAATGGATGTCAAACCACTTTCTTAAATAGTTTTCTTGATGAAAAAGTGTATGTTGAATAATTCTCAGGTTATGTGAAAGAGGAACATGAAAGCAAAGATCTCAAATTGAAGAAAATACTCTATAACTTGAAGCAAGCACCTCATGCATGGTATAGTAAAATGGATTCTTTGTTTCAAGCCAATGACTATATCCAATATCCTTATGAGCATTCCCTATATGTGAAGAAAAATCAAAATGGAGATATTTTATTTGTCTATTTATATGTTAATGATGTGATCTTCAGTAGTACTAATCCTCTTATGTTTGAAGAGTTTAAACAGACAATGACTCAAGAATTTGAAATGAAAAATATTGGTCTTATGTCATATTTCCTTGGCAAAGAGGTAAAACAAAATAAAAAAAGTCATTTTTATCTCACAAGAAATTTATACAAAGGAGAATTTAAAGAGATTCAATATGAAAGATTACAAATCAATAGACATAACGATTGATGGAGGTACAAAACTCTCCGAGAATGAAGATGGAGAGATAATTGATGACACTCTCTTTAAAAACATAATTGAAAGCTTGAGATACTTGACTTGTATAAGATTTGACATTCTCTATAGTGTTGGGTTATTAAGTCATTATATACAAGAACCAAGATTTTCTTATTTGAAAGTAGCTAAGAGAATTCTTAGATGCATACAAAGTACTATAACTCATGGCTTGCTTTATATACATATGAATAATTTTCAATTTAAGGGCTACTCTAATAGTGATTGGAGAGGAGATATTGATGATAGAAAGAGTACTACTTATTTTGTGTTCTTCATGGATGATACTATTTTTACTTTGTTCTTAAAGAAATAATCCATAATCACACTTTCTATTTGTAAAGCTAAATATGTGGCAGTTTTTTCATGTGTGTCATGCTATTTGGTTAATGGATCTTCCCCATGAGATTCATTTATCTCAAAATGAAGCAATCAAGATTCATATTGACAACAAATAGGTAATTACATTGGCTGAAAACCTAGTCACCATGATAAAAGCAAACATATTGACACCCGATTTTATTTCATTCAAGATCATGTGAAGAAGAAAGAGGCTAAGTTAGTTCATATAAATCTCTTAATCAAGTTGTCGATATTTTCACTAAGCCAGTTAAGTTTGATATTTTTCTCAAATTCAAACATTTACTTGGAATGTTTGATGGTACAAAATTAGGTTTAAGGAGGGTAAAACTAAACCTAATTATGTTTGGTGACTCTTTGATTTTTGTGGTTAGGAAAGTATAATGGTCACCTAGAAATACATTGTATCTAGAGAAGCATAGTAGTTACTAGAAAATACATTGTATCTAAGAAAATGTAATAGTCTAGAATCTTCACTAAGTACCTATATATATATATATAAGGTTTAATTTTCATGTAAGATGGATTATAATAGTGAATAAAGTCTTCTATATTTTAGCCACTTCATTCTCAAGTTTCTTCTTAAAAATATTATTTTTCATATTATTTTATCTACAAGAGAACCATCAGTGCTTTACAAATACTCCTCAAATGTGTATGATCTGATTACTACAAATGGTGTGTTGGTTGCATCTTGCACCAAAAATTTTACAAAGATGTAATGAAGACATTATGCCAAAAGGGTCATCATCAACATTGGTCACATTCTGGTTGTTGATAAGGAGTAGTTAATCGGATGCTTGATCATAAAATGGAGTTAAAACAATATACAAGCAAGACCCTAGAAATTACAAAATCAAAAACACCACCCCTGCACTACCACTATGTACATACTCAACTCCAAATATCCCATAAAAAAAAGAGCATATTTGATCTTCCACAACACCTCCAATACATGACAGCAGCCTCCATTGAAAAGCCTATCATTCCCTTTTTTTTAAAAAAAACACCACTAATCTCCATCTATGCCACACCTCACTTAGAGGGACTAGAAAGAATTCAATATAATAATAATGTGAAAAATGCCTCCAAAACTTTTAGAAAATGTAGGAATAAGTGCTTCTTTGTCTTCAATCCCCTTGGAACATAGGATGCAACTAAGGCCCATAGCAATCCAGCCTCTTTGCACAAGTGCTGCATTGACCAAGAATCTTTGATGTGTGATTCTGAGTTAAATGAGTCTCATTGTTGTACAAAAATTCAGTTCAAAATTAAAACTTGAGCTTCCACAACTCCACATAACCCAGATAGTCCCTCAAGATGATAATGATCTCATGCTTCACCTCCCACTATATGATAGACAAGTGTTATACAATAATACAAAAATTCAAGTGAATTTTCAAAACAACCCCTGTATTAACTTGATTGGAGAGCTATAATTGGATTACCTTAATCTGAAAGTTAAGTTACTCATCCTTATAAATATGCAAGTTTGGGAATATGAGGGTCTCCTATAGACTCTCTTTTTTCAATTTTTCCGCTAAAACAAGGTTCTCTTCTTGCTTCTTTATCTCACTTTTATCTATCCCTCCACTCCTTTCTCAATAGAAAATGCATGACTTAGCACTAGAGTGTTTTCTTATGGTATATTCCAAATGAACAACTTATGGTGTTAATAGTGTAGGTTTTGATTCAATTAGAGAGACAGAGTTTAATTAAATCCCAAACCATAGAATTGCAACAATTCTATTATGGAGGAAGAGCTAATAGAAGTTTATTACCTTTGAGGGGAGTTTAAGGCTCCAAAATCCCTTCTAAAACTAGGATCAAACTCCTCCATCCTTCAACCACAAATACAAACTTTCAGCCAAAAAATATGTTGCTAGTTAGTCACCAACTCTTGCAATCAAGTTCCTTGAACGACTATAAAAGCTAATATGGACCTTAGCAACACCAACTAGCTAGTTGTATCGACATCTAATAGCTACCTCACTTGATCAATCCACTCCAATATGAATGGATAGCAAACCACACATTCTTTTATCCTGCAACTAACCTTTCAATATTTGTTGAAGAGATCTAGAAATTCAAAGCAAGAGGAGAGCAACCCAACCACTAGTTTAGCTAGAAAAACATAGTCCCACCGATCCTTGCCTCCACCTTTAAATAAGCAAAGACATCTCTCACAAGTATAACTCCTTTCCAAAACATAGAAGCTAATCGAGAATTTGGCCTCCACTTATCCCACACTACCCAACGATAGCAATATCTCTCCATTAGAACACCATGGAAGACAAAGCATGAAGAAGCAGCTACAACCACTTGGCTAGCAAAGCAAAGTTGAACAAGGTCAAATCTAAGAAGTCCTTAGTTTGCCAACTTCGAGCAGCACCCATCTTAGCATTCTAAAGAAAGAGATCCAATAAAAAGGAAGAGTTGATAGTACCAAGTTGACTAGAACAACCCTCCCTCTAAAGTTGAGGCTTCCACCCTTCCAAGGATCCCCTTGTTTTATCCCTCTCCTCTACTCAAACCAATTCATAGCCTTACCATTACAAGGATTTGTTATCTATTTGAACAAAAGCACATTTCTCCACTCACTTCACCCATATGAGAAGTGTTTATGCGTATTCCTCCTTATGAGGAGGATGACCCACATGTATTATAATATGTGGATGATGTAATTCACATATGTTACTCACATATGGATGTTCTTAGGAAACTAAATGACTCTTAGAGACAACTATCCTCATGGGAAAATAAAGAGTTATCATTATTTCTTTTATTTTTATCTTGGTCCAAGAAGTTCTCTTTCTCTCATGGTGGTGTTCCAAGAGTAAAGAAAAGAGTCATCTTTATAGAAAGTTGAAGTTACAAGAAGAAGGTGGGAGAGAAAAATTCCTTGGTTTGTGAAGCTAATCCACAAGCCCAAGAGATTTGATGGCATCTCCAAAATTCTCTTGAAGGAGTTTTGGAATTCTAATTGGTGAGATTTATCTTTGTTGTTATATATCTTATTAATAATGATATTTGCTATAAACTAAGAGGAAACACTCTTTCGATATTCTTGTAATCCTCTAACTAGCATGGTTAGAGAAGAAACTTGTAATCCTCTACTAGTGTAATTTTTTTCCTTTGCATTAGAGGGATTTTTTTTCCACATAAATCTTAGTGTGCTTGCATTTGGTTGTTTAGATCTTCTTAATTGGTACTTTTGTTATTCACATAGGTGGGAAATTGACACACCTTCATACTCTTATTCGGCTTGATTTCTCAATAAAGTTGTATCAAAGCTTTGATTGGAGCTCTTGAAACTTTGGGTGAAAAATAGAGGTAAGCACAAGTAGAATGGTGAGCTTGAACAATAGCAATTGGGCTATTTGGAAACCTAGAATGGAAGCTCTTTTTATATGCAAAGATCTTGAAGTTTCCTGTTATGCTAAATATTGATGTCCACCATAATTCATGATGTAGAAGAAAAAAAAAGAAGGAATAGTACACAAGAAATTTATATGGTTTGGTCTATGACCTACTCCACTAGCGAAAGTGATCCGCAGAATATTGCATCGATGAGGAAGAAAGATGCTATTACAATAATAGAGGCGAAACTCAAATATTACCAGCTCTCACAAACACTAAGTAGCCTAATCGTCACAAAATATTTTGAGAGTTTTGATTTATGTGTCTCTATTTCACTTTATTAAAACCCTTAGATGAATAGGGCATTTATAGATGTGACCTAATTGAGTTTGAGTCAAAATAGGAGATTGACTCAGATAAGAATTCTACTAATACAAATCTTCTAATAGAAGACAAATTCAAAGAAGGATTATGCTCATTAAATTATTTTCTAATATGAATTCTAAGTTAATTAGGACTCTCTGAAAAATCCATATTCGAGACACAACTAAGTTAATAATCTCTACCTTGGCTCGAATCCTCTTCTTCTTTGAATTTGAATCTTAAAAAGATGCCTTCGCCATTGCCTCATATGGCAAGATCAATGACCTTTAATATTGATCAAGTCTAATAGAGCTTGAACTTATCAATCAGAATCACCTTCGTCAACATATCTATAAGATTTCTTGAAGTATGAATCGTTTATAAAGAAATCTTATCATTTTCAATAATATCCCGAATAAAGTGAAATTAGATATCTATGTGCCTTGATCTGGCTTGGTACATTTGGTTCTTCATAAGGTATATGGCGCTTTGACTGTCACAAAAAATAGGAAGAATACATTGAGAAAAAATAATTTCACTTGCCAATCCTTTTATCCATAGAGCTTCTTTGACTGCTTTTGTAGCTATCATATACTCAGACTCTATTGTAGATAATATCATAGTTGATTATAAGGTATATCTACAACTAATAGGTCCACCACACAGAATGAAAAGATAACCAGTAAGGGATCGTCATCGATCAAGGTCTTCAACGTAGTATGAATCGACGTAGCCAACAATTTTGATCTCTTGAATTATATTCATGTCAAAACATAGGCCAATATTAAGAGTACCTTTGATATATCTTAGTAACCACTTCACAGCTTGCCAATGCTCTTTTCTCGGATTTGTCATATAACGACTAACACTACTGACTGCTTGTGTAATATCAGATCTTGTCCATACCATAACATACATTAGACTTTCAATAACACTTGAGAATGAGATGTTCTTCATGTATGTATACTCCTCATCTGTAAAAAGACATAGTTGAGCTGAAAATTTGAAGTGGGATGCCAAAGGAGTACTAACGGATTTTGAATTTTTTATGCAAAAACGAGAAATAATCTTCTCGAGATACATGCTCTATTTGAGCCATAACTTGTCATGCTTTCGATCTCGATCAATCTCCATACTAAGAATCTTCCTTGCAACACGTAAATCTTTATCTCAAATTTCTTTTTCATTCTAAGCTTTAAATCATTAAGTAGAGATATGTCTTGAGTAGCAATAAATATATCATCAACATAGAGAAGTAATATCATAAATGAATTATTAGCATGTATTTTAAAATAGACGCAGCAATCATATTTGTAATGAATAAAATCTTGTCCCAATAGAAAATTATCAAACCATTTATACTATTGCCTTGGAAACTGTTTCAAACCATAAAGTGATTTGTTTAACTTATAGACATAATTTTTCTTACCTTCTTGAATGTACCCTTCAGACTATTGCATAAAAATATGCTATTCTAATTCTCCATATAGAAAAGTAGTTTTGACATCAAATTGTTCTAACTCAAGATTATAAAAAAAACAACTAAAGCAAGCAATAAATAAATAAATATGTATTTATCCACATGAGATAAAATTTCATTAAAGTCAAGACTCTCCTCTTATGAATACCCTTCTGCAATTAAATGGGTCTTGAATTTAACACCATCTATTTTAGAGGAATCATTTTTCTTTCGAAATATCCACTTACAACTAATTGTTCTTTTTTCTTCTGGTAATTTCACCAAGTCCCAAATATGGTTCTTTTGAAGGGAATCCATCTCTTCATTCATAGCAACTTGCCACTTAAAAGAATTATTATCTTGCACTACTTCTTTATAGGAAGAAAGATCACCATTATCAGTAAATAAAGCAAAAACTACTATATCTTCAAAATCATACCTTTCGGGTAGCTTTATACTTCTTTGAGATCTTTGAAGTGGAGTTTCTCAGAAATTTAATTCTTAGAATTTTCTTAAGAGTTTAACATATGCTGAATATCTTTTTTTGAAGAAACTACATGCTCCACCTCCACTTATATTATATCACTGGGACCTTTCTTAAGAGATTTTATCATGAACACTTTCATTAAATACTATGTCTCTCTCAATAATTACATTACAAATAGTAAGATACCACAAATGATAACCCTTAACACCTTTAGCATAACCAAGGACAATACACTTTTTGAAATGTGCATCTACCTTATCCGTAACGACATGCACATAAGTAAGGCAATAAAAATCTTTAAAGAAGAATAATTTACAGATTCATTAGTCCATATCTCTTCAGGAGTTTTGTAATCAATGGTTGTCCGAGGAAAGTAATTCACAATAAAACATGTTGTATTGACTATTTTTGCCCAAAAATCCTTATCAAGATTAGCTGCACTGAGCATATTACATGCTTTCTCCAACAAAGTTCTATTTATCCTTTCAGTCACACCATTTTATTGAGATTTTTCTGGGATAGTAAAGTCACGTTCGATGCCTTCATCTTCACAAAATTTGAGAAACTCTATTGATTTGTACTCTTCACCATTATCACTTCTGAGGTATTTGATTTTTCTACCATTTTTTTAACTAAAGTTTTTCACCGTTTGAAAATAAAAAATACTTCAACTTTGTGAAGTAAAAAATAAATCTACACTTTTCTGAAAAAATTATCAATAAAACTAATAAAATAACGAGCACCATATTTTGATGGAATAGGCGAGCACCACACATTAAAATGAATATAATCAATTAAGCTTTTAGTACAATGAGTACTGGTGTTAAACTTTACCTTGAACTATTTATAATAAAGACAATGCTAGCAAAAATCCAATTTGCATGAGTTAAGGCCTTTCAGTAATTTTCTTTTGTTGAGCTCAGTTAAACTTTTCTCATTCATATGACCAAGACGCATATGCCATAAGTAGGTCATATTAGAAGAAACCTGAGAAATTGTTGCTTCACCTTCAGCGATTTTTCCTACTAAGTTATACAAATTTTCTTGTTTTAGGCCTTTCATCACTATCAATGAGCCTTTAGCAACCTTAAGAACTCCACCTTTAACAAAATACTTATAACCAACAGAATCCAAAGTACACAAAGAGATCAAATTCTTTTTCAAATCAATAACATGTCTAATGTCAGTAACAGTCCTAATAATATCATCGAACATATTAATTTTGATTGTTTCAATTCCAACAGTTTTGCATGAATTGTTATTACCATCAAAACTAAACCATCATCATAAGACTTGTACTCTTCAAACTAATCCTTATTGGGACACAAGTGGTAAGAACAACCAGAGTCAAGAATCCAAGTATCATGACATCGATCAAAATCAAAACTAATAGAGAGAATATTACCATAATCATTATCAGAACTTCTTTCAATAATTGACACTTATTCTTTGGATTTCTCTTTAGACTGAGATTCTTTTTCTTTCTTTACTTTGAGCTTCCAATACTCTTTAATTATATGTCTCATCTTCTTACAATGTCTGTAATTTTTTCCTTTAGATTTGGATCTAGAGCGACCTGTCTTTGATCTTTCTTTGGTATGACTTCTATCAATCAATGCTTCTGAGTGTGACACATTCCCTTCAATATTTTTTAAATATTTATTAAATAAAATGGCAATAAAAATATCATCAAATTTCAAATTCTTACCATACATGCGAGTAATCTTTAGATTCTCAAGAGAAAGAGATAGAGACGATAATAAAATAATTACCTTGTCTTCATCTTCAGTTTTAATATCAATGCTTAATAATTGAGAGACTAGTTTATTGATAGTATTAAGATGATCAACTATATTCGTACTTTCTCTCATTCGAAAATTGAAAAGCTTTTATTTTAAGTAAACTCGATTTGAGATAGACTTACTCATATATTATTTCTCCAACTTTTTCTATAGCTTTGAAGGTGATGTTTCATCAAGAAATGGATAGAGTACCTCATCGGTGAGACTGAGGATAATTGTACTATGTGCACTAGCCTTCTGGTTTTTTCAGAAACTTTCAGTGACATCTTCAGGCTTGACATCCTTCAATATGTTTCCCAACCTTTATTGAGTAAGAATTGCATGAACTCTTACTTGTCAAATAGAAAATTCTTACTTTTTATTGAATTTCTCTACATCCAACTTCACAATAGACATATTGAACCAATCTCTAATACTAGTTTACTATGCTAAATATCAATGTCCATCATAATTCACAATATAGAAGAAAAAGAAAAAAGAGAAAAATAGCACACAAGAGATTTATGCGGTTTGGTCCACAACCTACTCCACTGGCGAAAGCAATCCGAAGGATATTGTATTGATAAGGAAGAAAGAGAAGATTATAATAATGGAGATAAAACTCCAATATTACCAACTCTCATAAGAGACAAAGTAGTCTAGTCGTCACAAGACGTTTTGAGAGTTTTGATATATGTCTCTCTATTTTACTCTATTGAAACCTTTAGATGAATAGGACATTTATAGATGTGGCCTAACTGAGTTTGAGTCAAAGTGGGAGACTGATTCAAATAAGAATTCCACTAATCCAAGTCTTCTAATAGAAGACAAATTCAAAGAAGGATTAAGCCCATTAAATACTTCCTAATATGAATTCTAATTTAATTAGGACTCTCTAAAAAATTTGGATTTGAGACATAAATAAGTCAACAGTTCCCTTGGGTGGTGATGCTAAGAACCTATAAGACATGAATGATGAAGAGTGGAAGCGACTTGATTGGAAGGCTATGGGCTTCATTCGATAATTGCTAGATGGCTCTGTATTTCATCATATTACTAATGAGTTATGGGCATCCTCTCTTTGGAAGAAACTTGAAAGTCTTTATAAAAGGAAGACGGTGGAACAAGGCTTTCTTGATTAGAAAGCTTATTAATTTGAAATTCAAGGAAGAAAACTCCATTCGTGAATATCTTAATGAAATACATAAAATTGTGAATCAATTCTCCTCCATGAATATGAAGCTCGATGATGAGTTGCAAGCATTAATTCTTCTTAGCTCCTTATCAAAAAGTTGAGAGAAATTGGTTGCACTCTCTAAGTAACTCAACACCAGATGGCGTGGTGACTATGAGCCTTGTTAATTCAAGCTTATTGAATGAAGAAACAAGAAGAAAGGCGGCTGGTATATCTCATTCGGAAGCTCTTATTATGGAGAATTAGAGGAAAAATAAAAGTTACAAGCCTCATGATCGTGAGAAGTCAATGGATAGATCCAAGTCAAGGGAGACACCCAAGTCAAGGAAGGGATTGAATGCTTCTGTTGTCAAAAGCTGGGCATTTGAAGAGGGAATGCCATAAATTTCTTAAGGAGCAAAGGAATACAAAGGGTGATGATAAAATGGAAGCCAAGTAACCCACTACCACTACCATTGAGGAGGTAATAATTTTTTCAGATTTTAATGAAGCATGTCTTAATCTCTCATGCCATGATACTACTACCTAGGTAATTGATTCAAGAGCCTCCTATCATGCTACATCACCAAGGGAGTTCTTTTTTTCCTACAAATCCAATGCTTTTGGTGTGGTTCAAATGGAAAATAGTGGTAATATCAAAAATTATGGGAATTAGTGATGTACATTTGGAGACCAATCTTGGTTGCAAGTTAATGTTCAAGGATGTGTGGCATGTTCCTAATTTTCGTCTAAATTTGGTGTTGGCCAGCAAGTTAAGGCACCTCAACACAATGGCATGGTAGAGAGGATAAACTATCCTATTGTGAAGAGAATTTGGTGCATGCTCTCATATGCCAAGTTGCCAAAGCCCTTTTAGGGGGAGGCAATGAGGACCGTGATAGACTTAATCAATATGTCATCTTCAGCTCCATTGAATCGTGATGTGCTAGAATATGTTTGGAAGGGAAAATATATTTCCTATGAACATTTGCGAGAGTGTTTGGTTGTCATACATTTGTTTGTATTCCAAAAAATGAAAGGTCCAAGTTTGATGTGAAGACAAAGCAATGCATTCTATTGGGATGTGAAAATATACAATTTGGCTATAAACTATAGGATCTGGGGAATAAGAAGGTGATCTGAAGTCATGATATTGTCTTCTTTGAAGATCAAACCATTGAAGACATCAAGAAATGTAAAGAAAATGAGCCACAATCATCTTTATATGATGATATTGATTTGGAGTCAAATCCTTCTTTGGTGACATTTGATGATGGGGGAGATGTGCAAGACAATGTTGTGCATTGATGATGATGTTCCAACTATGCATGAGAATCAACATGTAGAATAAGATGATTCATCTCATGAGTCACCTACAAGCCCTCAATTGAGGAGATCTACAAGAGGGGGCAACCATCAAGGAGGTACTCTATTAATGAGTATATAATGCTAACCAATTTGAGTAAATCAAATTCCCTTGAAAAAAACTTATGCAAGCAACAAGAAAAAAAAAGTGGGTGAAGGCTATGCAAGAGGAGATGGAATCACTTCAAAAAAAATCATACTTATGAGTTGGTTAAATTGCCTAAAGGTAAGAAATCTCTTAAGAACAAATGAGTGTGACCAATGATAAAAGTTTAAAATCAAGATACAAGGCAAGGCTAGTTGTGAAAGGGTTTGCTAAAGAGCAAGGCATTGAAATTTTCTTACCCATTGTGAAGATGTCATCTATTTGGGTTATGTTGGGCATAGCCGCTAGCATGGACTTGGAGGTTGAACAACTAGACATCAAAACTACTTTCCTTCATGGTGACTTGAAGAAGAAACCTTCATGGAGCAACCCGAAAGCTTCAAAGTCAAAGGCAAGGAAGACATGGTTTGCAAGTTGAAGAAAAGCTTATATAAACTCAAGCAAGCACCTGTCAATAGTATAAAAAGTTTGATTCCTTCATGGCAAATCATGGGTACATTAAAACCACTTCTAATCATTGTATTTATGTTACACACTTTGGTAATGGTGATTTCGTAATCTTGTTACTTTATGTTGATGATTGGCCAAAATGATAACAAGATTGCTAGATTGGAGAAAGAGCTAAACAAGTGTTTTGACATGAAAGACTTGAGATTAACAAGGCAAATTTTGGGCATGCAAATCTCTCGTGATAGGAAGGTAAGAAAGCTATGACTATCACAAGAAAGATATATTGAAAAGGTGCTAGAAAGGTTCAACATGGATAAGGTAAAGTCGGTTACTACTCTATTTGAAAGTCACTTCAAGCTAAGTTTCCAATAAAGCCCTTCAAGCATGGAAGACAAGAAAGATATGAAAAAAATTCCCTATAGAATTTTTGGAGAAAGCTTGATGTATATAATGATATGCACAAGACTTAGCATAGCTCATATTGTAGAGGTGTTGAGCCGATTTGTTGCAAATCTGGGTAAAGAGCACTGGGAGATGATGAAATGGATATTTTGTTGTCTTAGAGGTTCCTCTAAAGTTTATTTATGCTTCAGAGATGTCAAGTCAAGCCTATATTGATGTAGATATGGTGGGAGATATTAACTCTAGAAGAGTTACTTTGAGGTATTTGTTGACTTTTGCAGGTAGAGTATCTTCTTGGTAATCCAAGTTACAAAAGTGTGTGACTTTCTCTACTACCAAGGCAAAATATGTTATGGTAACCAAAGCTTATAAAGAGTTACTATGGATGAAGAGGTTTATTGAAGAATTGGGGTACCAAAGATACATTCTTCATTCTAATAGTCCAAGTGTCATTCATCTTAGCAAGAATGCAAGTTTTCATTTTAAATCTAAGCATGTTGATGTGCAGTATCATTGGATTATTGGAGCTCAAGTTATTGCATATTGAGAAGATTCACACTAATAAGAATGGATTGAATATGATGACAAAGGCATTACCAAAGAAGACGGTTGAGTATTTCAAAATCATGGCTTGTTTGGATGTGAAGCCTTCCTAGTAAGAAGTGAGGGGGAGATTTTTTGATGTGTATTCCTCTTTATCAAGAGGATGGCTTACACATATTACAATATATAGATAATATACCTCACATACACTACTCACATGTGGATGCTTTTAAAAGGCCAAATGACTATTGGGGAGAATCATCATCATAGAAAAATGAAGAGTTATCATCAAGGTTCTAAGTATTGATTTTGGAATTAGTTTCGGCACCTACCGAAACTAATATATTTTGGTTGTTTCAGTTTGTTTTGATTTTGGTCAAATAATTTTAAATTTTCTTTGACTAAAAATTAATTTTAAATTTCAAAATATTTTAAAATTTTTAAAACTGAGAAAAAAATTTATATACATATATATTTATTAAAATTATTAAATAATTTTTTGGTAAAATATTGCTTAAAATATGAAAGAAAAAATTATCAAGGCTAAAAATCAATCCCAAGTGACCTTGATCCAAGTTCAAAACCTTAACCATTAGGTTAATTATGATTTGTGATAAGGATATAATATATAAATATAAATAATATATTTTTGAAAACTGAAATCGAAAACACAAGCCCAAACATTTTGAATGAAACTTGAAACTATGACTATCATCATCTCTTTCATTTTTCATCTTGATCCAAAAAGTTCTCTTTTTTTAATGATAGTGTTCTAAAAGTAAAAAAAGAAAATCATTCGTGTAGAAGGTTGAAACTACAAGAAGAAGGTGAAGAAGAAGTATTTTTTGGTTTATGAAGTTAATCTAAAATCGAAGATGTTTGATGGCATCTCTAAGATTATCTCGAAGGAGTTGGGTTTTTTATTTGGTGAGATTTATTTTTATTGTTATCCATCTTATTGATGATGATATTATTGTGAGTCAAGAGAAAATTCTTTCTTGATAATTTTATAATCCTCTAATTAATTTAGTTAGAGAAAAAAATTGTAATTCTCTATTAGTGTGATTTTTTCTTTTTGCATTAGAGGATTTTTTTTTCTATATAAATATTTGTGTGCTTATGTTTTAAGTATTTAGATTTTTTTAATTGGTATCTTTGTTGTTTATATAGATGAAAAATTGACACGTTTTGCATTCTTATTCAGCTTAATTTTTTTAATAAATAGTTGACATCAAATGCTTCAAAGGAATCCCCCAACCAAAGGATGACTGGACTACGTATGTGAATAGCAATTATGGATTCAAACAAAACTCGTTTTGTAAGAAAGAAATGGATATTTTCTTTTATCAATTTTTGATAATATTATTCCAATTTTGGTCTCAATTGCATGAGATTTATATTAAATTAATTACTAAATTTTTTTCCTGTTTTTTATTGTGATTATTTGCAGTAAACACCTAGCAGAGTGTTAAAATTGGAAAATAAGTATTGTATCCACAATTTGCTAATAACACTTAAAGCTTATGATTTTTAGTATTATGAAAAAATAAATTTTTCGAAATTTAAAAATCCTGTAGTTTGAAATTTTTCGTGTTTTTGATTTGAGAAATTTAAAAATCCTTATTTTTAAATTTTTTGTTTGATTTGAGTAATTTCAATTTTTTAAACTTTAAATATTTGAGCAAACTATACTTAAATACTCAAAAATTTTAAAATTTATATTAATTTTATGTTTGAAAAATATCTTAAATATATAGAGCGTTTAGTTATTAAAAATTTAAGATTAATTTGGATATATTTTAGCTTTTCTACTTCGAAATCTCTCCTACTTCTTCTGAGTTGAGGTTTGTCGCTCTCTCTATCTCAACTGTCTTCGTGGCTTCGATACAAACTCGGTTGCTCCTCACGCCGAAGAAGTTCATAATTAGTTCCGTTGATTGATTGGTCGATCAAGTCTTCCATCTCAACACTTACCTTCGCTTGAGTCATCAATTTTTAAGTGACTTGATGCATCTCTGTCAGACGAGGGTGTCGACAGATCCGGTCGATACGGACTCGGGCTCATCCGTGGTTGCCCCACATAGGCTTTTAATGGACCAAAGCCTATCCGATCCGTCTGCTTAAGCCCATTTAAAAATAAAATATTAGCAGTAATTTTTTTAGAAAAAATTCTATTTCTATTATAGATTATAGAAATATTTTCATAAATAATTTGCAAAATAGACATAAAATTATTTTAATTATATAAAATTTTATTGAAAATACAAATTTTATTACCAAAATTACTATAATTATTAGAGCTAGAATTTACTTTTTAAATAAAAAATCAAAAAATTGTCAAGAAAACATAAAAACAAAAATTCATCAATTTAAGCTTTAATTTAGTCTATCTCAAAATAAGTAGTCAAAAAAAAAAAAATCAATCAAATAATTACAAGTGCAATAATTTTGTTTCATTTTTACGAGACAAATGCAACATTGAATTTCTGGAGAAAGTAAAGGTGGAGATAAGAGAAAAAGCGGCGATCGGAGAAGAACGGCGGAGGTGTTGGCTGGAGACCGAAGCGGAGACGGAGACGTGATTCCTGGAGGCGAAGACAGCATAGGAAAACCCTAAAAATTAAACGCTGCTTGACAGGTTCTCAAAAATGTAAATGGACTCCAACAAGGTTTCAACAGGTTTTTTCGAATTTTATAAAAGAATTTATATAAAAAAAGATATTATGCGATAAATCAGTTATCACGGGCAATTTTGTATAAAGAAAACCGTATACATTATTAGTTCAACACTAAAACAAGGAGATCATAAGTATTAATTACAAGCACGATTTTTTAATTGCCAAAATTTTGAAGTGCGGGTGAAATTTTGGTTTTTAGAATAGCTAGTAAAGTTTTGTTAAAATTAATTAATTAATATATATAATTATTATATTTTTGCTTATAGCTAGGTTTTGAGGCATGATTGACTCTTTCTGTGAATTCATTTATATTTGAAACTCACCCTTAATTACCTCAGTTAGCAGTTTTGTTTTCATTTCATATGTACTTGGTTTCTCCAAACCACCACTTTACAATTTGATGTATCATTAATGTCCCACATTCTAAGTCCTATACCATGGGTTTGGGGACTTAAGTTTTTTGAATTTTTTTTCTTCTTCTTTCAAACTTTTAATCATCACAGCTTGAATGACCCAATACTATAGCTTTCTTTTCAGAGAAATGAAGTATCAGCTGCAGTGAAGTTTGAAAAGTCGTACTTTTATTTAGAGAAATGGGTCACCGCCTTATTGTATGTCGTGCAATTATTTAAGGTTTTGCTCCTTTTCGAGGCGCCGGTTTGAAGCTGCCCATTCAATCATCGGTGTGATGCACCAAATGCCATGTGAAGGACACATGTTATTAGATTCCGATGAGAATTTTGGAGATCCGGCCTTTTGGACTTTGTCGGCCTTGATCGAGCAATGTGGAAGTAATCTAATGGCATAATGAGACTTATATGAAGGATGATATATTCTTTTCCTCTTATTTTAGCAAATCTATGAATCCTTTGTCTTTTTCCTTTAACCTCTTTATCCTCTACCAAAAAGCCTATTCATCAATGGTGTCTTCCTTTGCTCTGTTAAGTTCTGAGAAGAGATCCTCTACCACTAAGAAGGACAGCATTCTAGGGTAGACAACCCATGCCCTGAAGAATAGCATTTTGGCACCATCATCTGGAGGTCGGAGTTTTGGCCTATGCCAAAGGAAATGTGTAGAACTGTCGTTTTCGCTGCCTCATCCTTCTTAAAGATCGCCTCACTCTCTGTGATGTTGTTTGTCATGAGAACTACCGCATCTTCTACCATGCCTTCCACCGCATTGTCCGCTATAGAGGGAAGTTCATGGGGTCATTTCCAGAGAACGCAATTATCCTACCATTACATTCAAGCGAGTTCACCTATTTAAGTAGTTTTTTATTTTGCTCTTGATAATCCTAACGTAAGTATTTTACTAGGTGAGACCAAGGGTTTGGATTTCTGAGTCTACCCTTCAAAAGAAAAATTTTGAGCAATTAGTCAACACCTTTGGCTTTCTAGACAAAATTCAATTAGAATTATGAGGATTGGAGGAAGAAAGTATAACCCTTAGGAAGAGATTTAGCTTTGAGTTGTTCACTTATTGGGAGATGTTTGACAGTGGACTTAGGTATTCTATAGATTTTTTTCATTTAGAACATTTTGAGAGATTGGAACTTAACTCCAGATTAGATTATTTCCAATATCATAAAATTTATTATAGCCTTCCAAACCCTAACCACCTCAAAAGGTTATTTCCTAATTATAGAAATATTTAGGATGCTTTCAAGAGTTGTCGACATCCCAATATAGGAGGTAGGCAGTCCTTGTCCTAAAGAAGTGGTGTAAACTCTTTACCTCCAATCTCAGCTCTATTCAAGCTTGGAAGGATCATCCTGTTAGGATTTTTTTCAATATTAATTCGGATCTCCTGTATGAGTAGAGTAATCCTTTCTTCCATAAGACCGATCCTAAAATCTCTCTTGAAGTCTATTGTATTTTAGTATCTTAGGCTGCAATAGTAAAAAAAGTTAGGTCTACCCCCACATAGTCTAATGAGCCATATTTGAAAGAATATAACCTATCCATTGCTTGGATGGCTGATATGAAACTTAACCTCCAAGGCTCGGGCTTTCATCTCTTCACAGTAATTTTTTCTTTGATTTAACAATGTGGTGTTGTGCTTATGAGGATCACCAAGTTTAGCTTCATGAATGAGATCCTAAAGGAGTAAGGAGGGGCTCCTCGAGTATCATTAGCTTGAAAGAAGCCTACCACACCATAGATTCCACTCCTCTTGCCATAGCCCCAAGCCAAGGGAAGAGAAAGAAAGAAAAGGAGGACAAGAGTCAAGGAATAGGTAAGGAGCAAGTAAAAAAAAGACAAGTGTTATCTCATTCCTCTTATCCTCCTTCCCAAGATGCCTACTCAGGCAACCATGCCCGATCACCTTCTTGTGTGATGAAGAAGGTTGATCGCAGTAAGAGAATCATTTCTTCCCCATCCCCAACTTTGGGGAGAACAAAAGCTCCTCTATTGCCAAGCTCTCTATTGATAATCTCTTCTTGAAGGAAGCAAGAGCTTATCGCAATGTAAGTTTATTCAAATTTGACTTCTCCCATTCTTTTCTTCTTTCAGTATTCTGATTTTTAGTTTGGCCATAGGTCCTGCTTTTTTTCTATTTTCTAGGGCATCACTTTTATGAAGCTCATAGGGAAACAAGCTCTGAGAAGACTAAGGCTAAGGTGAAGGTGGATCTACTTCGCTTTCAACTCATGTCCCTCTAAAGTAGCATGGAGGAGTCGAAGAGGACAGCAGAGGAAGAGAAAAACCTCCTCACCGCCAAGTGTGACTCAACCTTATCAAACATGGAGGCGACGAAGGCCAAGATGGAGGTGATAAAGACTCAGCACCAGACTATCTTGAAGGAGACCCAGGTCACCAATGTGTCCAACTACCTCTAGAGCAAAGAGCATACCAATGCTCTGAAGATGACTAAGTTACATGTCATTATAGAATCCAAGGGCAGCAACAAATATCTCAAGGACCATGCCAAGCTCTCCATCCAGGGCTTCATTGTTGATTACCTCGTTTGTAGGGATATAGTGAGGCAAACCCATCATGACCATGACTTTAACCCTAAATATCTCCATGTTGCGTTCTATAATGACTTGAGGGTTTGACGCCTCAAGTGGGAGTACGAGGTGCTTCTTTAGAGGAAGAAGGAAGTTGCTATGGAGATGACAAGCGAGGGTCTAGAGGGGGAGGAGAGAGTGGAGGCTGAGGTCGAGGTTGTTCTGAGGCTTGAGAAGTCGATGCCTCTCCATCTCTTTGACTGATTATTTCTCCTTTGTAATAGGAAAGTCATTGTACTAATCTTTTGCTTTAATAAACTTTCTCTTTCCTTCCATATCTTTGTATTTTTTTTTTTGAGCTGCTCTTTTGACTTTTTAAACTCTCTCTAATATTGTCCAAATGTACATGACAGATAAGATGGTCACACATACCGACTTTCTTCAAGGTGAATTCCTTAAGTATTAGCTCGATGGAGTCTTAGATGTTGGGTGTTTGCAAGAGCTTCTTAATGCTTCTCTTCCACAATTTGGGAATCTGTAGATCAGCCAAGATTCTCTTCAAAAATATTTTTAGATACGGATGCCTCGTTGATAGACATGGTTGAACTGCAAACTTAACTCCATCCTTGTAGTTCTGTTGGTGCCTTGTGTTATGGTTTCTTTTGTCCAACACAAAGCTTGTCCTTGACTTTGTTTGTACCTAAGAATTTTGCTTGGCATGAGGTTTGCCTCGTCTAAACCTAGGCCCCAAGTGCTCAATAATGGACCGAAGTCTTATACCTCTTCTAATCTGAGTTCTTTGTGTTTGGCACTATCCCAAGGTCTTACGCCTCGTCTAATCTGAGGTCTTATGCCTCATTTGATCCGAGATCTTATGTCTCATTTGATTTGAGGTCTTTATATCTAACATTAGAATGAAGTTTTATACCTTATTTGATATGAGGTCTTTGTGTCTAGTATTGAGCTAAGTTATTATGTCTTATCTAATCCAAGGTCTTTGTGTTTGGCATTGGGACGAGATCTTATGGCTCATCTAATCCAAGGTCTTTATACTTAGCATTAAGTTAAGGTTTTACACCTCATTTGATCTAAGATCTTTGTGTCTAGCATTGGACTAAGGTCTTACGCATTGTCTGATTCAAAGTCTTTGTATCTGATATTAGGCTGAGATCTTATGTCTCATCTAATCCGAGATCTTTGTATGGTCTTCTAGAAAAAAACTTATTTACAAAGCACAAATTTTATTAGAAAATAAGTAAAACATGATTTTAAAGATAGAACCTTCTGAGATTGTTGATGTGTCATATCCTTAGGAGTACTTAGCCATTTGGGTGTTCAATCTTAAATAATCCTGGTTTCACAATTGAGGAGACTCTTAATGGGCCAACTAGGAAAAAAATACTATGAGGATGATGTTGGAAGCTCTCCGATGATGACCCTTGTGATACCTAAGTCAGTAATGATCTCTCAAAGAATAATAGATAAAAGAAAAATAACATTAGTCCTTACCTTTTCGAAAACGAATATGATTATGAATCTCGGAAACAAGCAACCTCAATTTTCAACATTCTGATCTCAACAAACTTTTCGTAATGGATGATTATGAATTCCGGATTTTTCACGACTTACTTTCAAGGATGAAGATGAGCAAGATCTTGCAGTTTATTTGATCTTTATCATCATCCACCGAGGCATTCAAGCTTGAAGGGTTCGATGTAACTCTCTCATAAGTTTGTTGAGCCATAAGAAACTTTTCTACCAATCGAGGATACTGGGGTCCTAAAAGCTAGGTATAGAGATGAATATGACTCCTCACAATTCGATATTGAGAACTTCTCATAACTTGAAATCAAAAATGTTTTGAGACAATCTTTTGAGACTTGATTTAAGTTTCGGTTTTCACCAACTTATCAACTTGGTCAATTTACTTCAGGATATCATCAAATTTAATTGATAGAATTAAATTAAAATAAAATATTTTTTAAATATTTTAATTAGTATAAATTTTTATAAATTTATAATATAAAGTAAGTGATTTTTTTTACTAATAATAATAAAATAAGTAATTATTGGTAAATTAATAATAAAATAAGAGGTTATTTATTAAAAATTTTAATATTTATGATCTGTTATTGGACCAACTTTATTCGTGACATCAAGCCAAAACGTGGTTGTGACATTTAAACGTGACATCCCAGTCCTTCCCAATCAATAAGCCAAGCCCCAGCAACCCCTGTAATTCCGACCAAACCCAAATGGCAAATTGAGCAACGAATTGAATAATGGCGACGCCCGTCGCCGCCGTCGAGACGGCCCCGCACACGATGCTCTTGACGACCACTTTCTTCCTTCCCACCGAACCACCACTCTTCCTCTCCCTTTTCCCCAAACGTGGCCGCCCCTCGCGCTGGCCGGCGGCGATGTCTTCCGAGCGCGACCGGAACCAGCAGAAGCCTCTCGTCCTCCTTCTCCGGCCTCTCTTCCCGGCCTTCCACGACGCGCTTTGCGAGCGCTTCCGCTTCCTCAAGCCGTGGGAATCGCCTCTGCCCACCAAAGACTTCCTCTCCGCCCACGCCGGCTCCGTTCGGGCCCTCCTCTGCTCCGGCCCCACTCCGGCCGTCGATACCGCCACTCTCGCTTGCCTTCCCGCACTCGAGTGCGTCTTCGCCACAAGCACTGGCGTGAATCACATCGATATAGATGAATGCCGGCGGAGAGGGATCCAGGTCACCAACGCCGGGACTGTCTTCTCCGAGGATGCGGCGGATTATGCGGTTGGGATGTTGATTGATGTGCTGAGGAGGATCTCGGCTTCCGATCGGTTCGTCCGGAGTGGACTCTGGCCTGTTGAAGGATCGTATCAGCTCGGCTCCAAGGTCCTCTCTTGCTCTTGATCTTGTTTCCTATTAATTCATCAAAAATCGCAATTTATCAATCTATCAATTGATAAACATTGCAGCTTCATATCACATTTTGAACGTTACGGAAGTAGTTGTGGTAATTAACATATAATGCAAAAATGTGATTGAAGTTAATTGGTCTGCATATTTGGAGTTGCGCATGAGCATCTATTAAATATTAAATTGTCTTGTTGTTGGTGGAACTCTAGTAACACATCTAGTCACTCTCAACAACTAAGTTGCCACTATCAACATACTGTTTGTCAGGAGTGACAGATATTAAACACTATTAGCTTTAGCACACAATGAGAAACTTTATCTATCTATCAATGTATAATTGACTGTTTATAAATGAAATCATGGTTTTTTTTTTCAAATACTTGTTTCATTTTGATTGCGGTTACATTTCGTAAGATCATATATTGGGCTAGCCGCTGATGATCTAATATCCATATAGAAACCTGATCTGATTTGATATTGCACTCTGATTGGTTTCCTTATCTGAGCGGAACTTGAGTTATATCAAGTTGGTGGTTTACCATGCCACACAGGGACCTGATTGAAATGACAAAGTAGTTTCTGAGACACTATGTGCCAACCAGGCCAGCCATGATTAGTTTCTGACTCGCATCAGGTAGTTTCTGGTTAGGCCAACAAGGACTAGATTGAAAAGCTAGGCTTTTTCCTGTTGCCATTTGTCAATCTGTAGGACTTTAATGAGAAGAAAATCTGCAGGGTACAACTGTTTGTAGCATTATTAGCGAGTAGCAACTCTTCTCTGGGCTGTTCTGTGATGGTTTTGCGAATGCAAATTCTCTCCTTTTTTTGCCAATTGCAGCTGGGTGGCAAGCGAGTTGGGATTGTTGGGCTGGGTAGCATTGGCTCTAATGTTGCAAGGAGGCTTGAGGCCTTTGGTTGCATAATCCACTATCACTCGAGAACACGAAAACCATCTGTCACTTATAAGTACTTCCCCAACCTATGTCATATGGCAGCTGAGAGTGATGCTTTGGTTGTTTCATGTGCATTAACAAGCAAGACGCACCATATCATAAATAAAGATGTCATGTTAGCTCTGGGGAAGGAGGGAGTGGTCATCAATGTTGGGCGTGGAGCCCTTGTTGATGAGAAGGAACTGGTGAGGTGTTTGCTGCAAGGGGAGGTTGGAGGAGCTGGACTTGATGTGTTTGAGGATGAACCTAATGTTCCCCAGGAGCTCTTTGCCATGGATAATGTGGTGCTATCGCATCACAGGGCTGTCTTCACTCCAGAGTCGTTTTACAGCATGCTTCAGTTGGTCATTGACAATCTTGAGGCTTTCTTCGCAGGCAGGCCCTTACTCTCCCTTGTTACAGCATGAAATGACTAGTTAATAAGTTGGGAGTTCCCTGTTGCAGGAAAATTTTTGACCCATTCCCCATTTAGTTCAGGCTTGCATTGTAATGTTATATATGTCTCATATTTTGATTCATACAATTTGTAGTTACAGAGCTGGAATATGAACCCAGTTTACATCATGGATCAATTATTGAATTTGAAAATAAACGTGAAACCACCACATTAGTAACCCTCTGATATCCAATAATATCATATCCAATTTATTACAAGTATTTGTAACCCAAGGGAGACACTGGAATATAATGCTGCAAGTACAATATCTGAAACTAGAACTGCTGGAGGAAGTGCTGCTTGTAATGTTCTGTATTTCCATGTTACTCCCTGCATTCTTCATAGTCATGTACGAGTTCCTTCAGTTTCTTCTGCTGTATTTTTCAGAAATTTTTCCTTGGAAAACCATCTGGGTGCGTCCAACACTCAAAAAGGTTTTATTTTTCTTTTCCCTGAGCCTGAAAATTTGTATACTTGCAACGTCCATTAACATCCTTTTCACATCATTCTCAACCGCTGCTGCTGCTGACTTGGATCATAACGATGAAAATTATACTATTCTACCATGCAGTGAACCGGCACTAGCTGGCAACAACAAATGGCACTTTATCCAGGTTAGCCCCATCCAACATGGCCATAGATATCCATTTCTCTCTTAAAATTCAGTGTTTTCTACTTGCATTTTGAACGCTTCATCTATGTCTTCTTTAGTAATTTTTTGTGAATTTTATCTATATCCTTTAACCATGGACAAGCCGACCAAAATAATAAGATTTTTCTATATCCTCTTGTTGGGTACCCTTCCTCAAACCCCAACAAATGGCGAGAAACCAGCGGCACAGCAAGAACAAAGCAAAGCTCTCCGCCTGATTCTCTCCTCCCATTGATCACCAAACCATAGAGATGGCCTTGCCTTCTTCCTGGCTCCGTCGATTAGCGGCTGCCGCTGAACTCCACCGACCAGTGGTCGGACTCTACAACGCCACCACCAACGGCTCACTGGCGACGAGGCTCCTGGCCGTGGAATTTGACGCCTACAAGAATGACTGGGACCTTGACGCCAACCACATCGGCATCAACTTCGACAACATGGTCTCGAACGTGACCATGAGCTGGCACAGTAACCTCACTGAGGAGAACACGGGCTCCACCTGGATAGGCTACAACGCCACCGGGCAGAAGCTCTACGTCTTCCTCACATACGATTGGGAGGCGTTCAACGGCATGCCGAGCTTGACGCTCCCTCTAAACATCACCGAGGTCCCTCCGCCGAGGGCCATCATCGGATTATCGGCGTCCACTGGCCGCTCGACAGAGCTACACCAAATTGTAACGTGGGATTTCCTAACAAGCTTTCCCTCTGAAGAACGGCTCGTTGCTCGGCTGCCACCGACTGGCTCAAAGAAGAAGAAGCTACGGTGGCCAGGGTAGTAGTGTTGGTGGGCCTCGTGCTCGCCGGCCTTGGGTACTACTTGTTCATCCGGAAGATGTGGAGGAAGAGAAGACACGTCAACGGTGATGTAGCCTTCGAGCTAGACGCATCCATTGAAGTCAAGCTTGCGAGAGGAACCGGGCCGAGGAAGTTTGCTAAAAGGAGCTGATGGCCACCAAAAATTTCAGCGAGGACGGCAAGCTCGGGCAAGGCGGGCTTCGGCGGCGTCTACATGGAAGTCCTAAATAGTATTCCAGCGGAGAAAGTGGCAGTGAAACAGATAGCGAGGGCTCCACCCAAGGGAGGAAGGAGCGTGGATGGGAGGTGACGGTCATAAGCCGGCTACCCCACCGGAATCTCGTCCGCCTCATCGGTTGGTGCCATGACTACGGCGACTTCCTCCTCGTCTACGAATACATGCGAAATGGTAGTCTCGACTCCTGCGTCTTCGCAAGCGGGGCGCGCTGTCGTGGCCTGTGCGGCTGTGCGGCACCAAGATCGCCCACGGCCTCGCGGGGACACTGCTATACCTTCGCGAGGAGTTGGAGCAATGCGTCGTCCACCGCGACGCGAAGTCAAGCAATGTAATGCTCGACTAGAGCTTCAATACAAACCTGCGCGATTTCGGCCTTGCGAGGTTCATCGACCCCGACCACGGCTCGCAAACTACGGTCCAGGCGAGGACGATGGGCTATTTGGCGCCAGAGTGCGTGATGGCGAACAAAGCGAATAAGGAGTCGGACGTGTATAGCTTTGGAGTTGTATTGCTAGAGATAGCTTGCGGGCGAAAACCTGTTGATCCGACGGCCGGCGAGGGGAAGATGAGGTTGGGGGACTGGGGGTGGGAGCTCTACGGGCAGGGAAACCTCGTGGAGGCGGCGGACGAGAGGCTGGCCGGAGAGTTCGATAAGAGGCAGATGGAGAGGTTGATGTGTTAGAATTTGGACTATAAATCATGTATATTTATGCATAAGGACATATAGACGTATATGTATTGCATGAAATTATTGTATATATATTTCTGTTATATGGTATAAGTACCCAATTGAGGTGATCTATTTAATTTAGGGTCTTTGTCATCTAAAATATAAGTGTGGTGGCTAAATCGTAAATGTGTAGAATTCCTGGGGTTTAATTGTTAATTATTGATAGACTAATTAACAATTAACCCATTAAGATTTATGGGTGTGGTTCCTGAATGTGGAATTTGATATAAAAAGCAAAAGGGAAAAAGAAATCCAAAATCTATCAGTCGTGAAATTCCAAACAATCAAAAGACTTCCTCCTAAAAAAAAAAAAAAAAAAAAAACTTAATTCTACTACTGCCGCCACCGCCGCAAGGCCATCACACCGTCAGGCCGCCCCGCTGCTAGGCCGCCACGCCGCACATCGACGTCTCCGCTGGGCCGTGGCTGTCGCCAGACCACCGCCTCCGGCGTCGCCAGATCCGCGTTGCCCCGCACGTTGGCCAACTCCGGCCTGTGCAGTCGTGCGCACGCCACCGGCCACTCCCGACGCCGTACCCCGCGCCAAAATTGCGTCGATGCCGGGTCCCGTGCTGCCTGTGCACGACACCTGCACGCAACAGCGCCGCACGCCGCCGCACCGCACGTCGCCGTCTCCGCTGCCGGTCGCCAGAGCATAGTGGACTTGATCGGGTGTCAGTCTTCTTTAATCTACCCAATGAAATCAGGTACGCTTCCGTATTCTTTATTTTTCTCAATGATCTGACATGAATGTTTCTGGATTGTTTTGGCATATTTAATGAATTTCTTTCAAGTGGTATCAGAGCCAGGTTTCATGTTGGGTTTTTGAGAATGAATGTCAAATATATATTTTGCTTTCTTAAATTTAACAAGCATGTTAAAGTTGTTTGTATAAACAGAATAATGAATTTCTATGTTCTTATTGTAAAGTATGCTTATTCTGTGTTACAAAATTCAAATATTACTATGATGGATTCAGTTACTAATATTTTTAATTTAATTTGGTTTAAGCAATATGTTGCCAAAGTAACCTCTATTGTGTAGATTGAATTAAACTAAAAATATTAGTAAGGCATTACATGCTTGAAGTTTCATGCGGGTAATAACCGGCCCAAAGGAAGGTTATTATTTGGCTGAAATTAAAGCATATTTGTGGTAATAAATATATGACAATTATTTGGTTTTATCCATATGGGTAATAAGTCGGTCCAAAAAAAGGCTTATTATTTGACAGGACTTTATTGTCAATATTTGATTGCCACACCAAGAGTACCACTTACAAATTGAATTTTGTCCAAAGACTTAATTTCAATGTTGTGCTAGGTATCTTGAGATGGGATTTAATTTCTTTTTGTGAGTTGATTGTGTTTTGAATTTTTGTTCTCTTTCAGTTGACTTTGTGAATGCTTTTGCTGTCACTGCCAATATCAATGGCATTCCAATGCTCAATGGGAGCAATTTTAAGTCTTGAAAAAATAAGGTAACTATAGTCTTGGGATGTATGGAACTTAACCTAGCATTGAGGGAGCCACGTCCTGCACCTCGTACAGATGAAAGCTCTGCTAATGATAGGAGAGCTTTTGAGAGGTGGGAACGCTCTAACCGCTTGAGTCTTATGATAATGAAAAATGCTATCCCAGAGACGTTTTTGGACACTATGTCTGAGGAGACTGATGCTAAAAGGTTCCTTGAAACCCTTGAAAAGCGTTATATGAAAAGCGATAAGGCGGAAACAAGTGCAGACTTAAGAAAACTTGTTTCCATGAGGTACAAGGGTAACGGGAACATAAGGGAGTATATTCTCGAAATGTTTAATCTTGCAGGAAAATTAAAAACACTAAAATTAGAGCTTTCGGAAGACTTGCTCATACATTTAGTGTTGATTTCTCTTCCTCCGCAATTCAGTCAATTTGAAGTGAGCTATAATTGTCAGAAGGAGAAATGGACAATGAATGAGCTCATTTCTCATTTAGTGCAAGAGGAAGACAGGATGAAACAACATAAAATCGAGTGTGCTCATTTAGCATCATCTTCTTACAGACAAGGCAAGAAGAGAAAAACTAAAGATGTTGCGGTGAAGGAACTGCAAAAGAAGCAGAAAAATACGTCTGAGGGACATAAGGAAAAGAAATGCTTCTTTTGCAAGGACTCTTCCCATTTTAAGAAAGATTGTGCCAAATTTTACGCTTGGCGAGTGAAGAAAGGTACATCTTTTGCTCTTGTTAATTCTGAAGTTAATTTAGTTTCAGTACCCAGATATACTTGGTGGTTGGATTCGACTACCACAACTCATATAAGTATATCTATGCAGGGTTGCCTGAACTCCCGACAGCCAAATGATGACGAGAAGTACATCTATATGGGGGCTGGAAAAGGGGTTGAAGTTGTGGGCATTGGGACTTTTCGGTTGTTATTACGTACTGATTTTTATTTAAAACTAAATAATACATTTATTATTCCATCTTTTAGACGGAATTTGATATCCATTTCTATTTTGGACAAAGAAGGATTTGTTTGTTCATTTGGTAATAGAAAATGTGATATTTATTTTAATTCTGTGTTGTATGGAACCAGTCATTTAACTAATAATGACAACCTTTATTTGCTTCATATAGAAAGTTCATACAGTGAGTCCCATAATACTGAAACAAAAGGCACTAAACGCAAATTTTCAAATGAAAATTCCTTTAAATTATGGCAAAGCGTTTGGGTCATATCTCTAAAAGGAGAATTGACAGACTTGTGTCAGAAGGAATTCTTGAAAAACTTGATGATTCATATCATAATATTTGTGTTGAGTGTATAAAGGGAAAAACTACAAATAAGAGCAAAATAGGAGCTGAGAGAGCTAAGGAAGTCTTAGACTTGATACATACAGATATTTGTGGATCGTTCCCTACAGCTTCTTGGAATGGTCAACAATATTTTATCACATTCATAGATGATTACTCTCGATATGGCTACCTATATTTAATTCATGAGAAATCACAAGTATTGGATGTTTTTAAGTTGTTCAAAGCCGAAGTTGAAAACCAACATGGTATATCAATTAAGGCTATAAGATCTGATCGTGGTGGTGAATACTACGGAAGGTACGACGGATCAGGTGAACAACGTCCAGGTCCATTTGCTAGATTTCTTAGTGAGTGTGGGATCGTTCCTCAATACACCATGCCGGGTTCTCCGAACATGAATGGTGTAGCTGAGAGACGAAATAGAACCTTAAGGATATGGTACGAAGTATGATTTGTCGTACAACTTTACCTCACTCACTATGGGGAGATGCATTAAAGACCGCAATGTATATTCTCAATAGAGTTCCTACAAAAGCTGCTAACAAAACCCCTTATGAGTTATGGACGGGTAAGAAACCTGTCTTAAAGCACTTACGAGTTTGGGGATGTCCAGCTGAAGCAAGGCCTTATAAGCCAAATGAAAAGAAACTGGATGCAAGAACTGTTAGTAGTTATTTTGTAGGATATGCTGAAAGATCACGGGGATTTAAATTCTACGATCCTAAAACAAGAACATTTTTTGAGACGGGAAATGCTCGGTTCTTTGAGGATGTTGAGTTTGGGGGGGAAGATAATGTTAAAGGTTTTGTGTTTGAGGAGGACTTGGAAAATATTCCTTTTCCTACAGTAGTTGTTGATCATGATCAGGCTTTCATTCCTAACATGATTCAACAACATCCGGTACAAAGCCAAGACAATGCTGAACTTCCAACTCATCAAGATCATCCAGTTATTCCTCAAACCATTATTCATGAGGAAAATGTGGATCAAACTCAACATACTCAAATTCAAGAAGAGTATGTGCCTTTAAGAAGATCCACTAGAGAAAGGAGAAAAGCAATTTCAGATGATTATGTTATTTTTCTTCAGGAACATGAGAATAACATTGGCTTAGAGGGAGAGGATCCACTCACCTTCCATGAAGCAGTCAATGGTTCCAACTCTCAAAAGTGGATTAATGCCATGGGTGAGGAAATGCAATCCATGAAAGACAATGACGTTTGGGATCTTGTTTCATTGCCTGAAGGTGTGAAACCTATTGGTTGTAAATGGATTTTTAAAACCAAAAGGGATTCACAAGGTAATGTAGAAAGATATAAAACTCGTCTTGTCGCCAAAGGATTCACCCAAAAGGAAGGCATTGACTATAAAGAGACTTTCTCTCCAGTTTCTTCAAAAGACTGTTTTAGGATCATCATGGCACTTGTAGCGCATTTTGATCTTGAGTTACATCAGATGGATGTAACGATCGCTTTTCTTAATGGAGACATTGAGGAAACAATTTATATGTTACAACCAGAGGGGTTGGATTCCAACGAATCTAGCCAATTGGTTTGTAAACTTAAGAAATCCATCTATGGGCTTAAGCAAGCTTCCCGTCAATGGTATCAAAAGTTTCATCAGGTTGTTCTCTCATTTGGGTTTAAAGTGAACCCTGTTGAATATTGTGTATACCATAAGTTCAGTGGGAGTAGATTTATTTTCTTAATCTTATATGTGGATGATATTTTGCTTGCTAGTAGTGATGTAGAACTGCTTCGAGAAACCAAGAAATTTCTTTCGGAACAATTTAAAATGAAAGATCTTGGTGAAGCATCCTTCGTATTAGGGATCCAAATTCATCGTGATCGTTCACGAGGAGTTTTAGGATTATCACAGAAGGGTTACATTGAAAGTCTATTAAAACGATTTAGCATGCAAAATTGCAGGCCACATGATACCCCCGTATCTAAAGGAGATAAATTTAGTTTGAACCAGTGTCCCAAAACTGATATTGATTCCAAGTTTATGGAAAATATTCCTTACGCATCAGCGGTAGGGAGCTTTATGTATGCACAAGTTTGCACCCGTCCTGACCTCGCATATATTGTTGGAATGCTTGGTAGATATCAAGCTAATCCAGGAAGAGAACATTGGGTAGCAGCCAAAAGAGTCTTCAGATGCTTACAAAACACAAAGGATTTAATGCTCACATATAGGAAGTCGGACAAACTTGACATCATTGGGTTTTCTGATTTTGATTTTGCTGGATGTCAAGACAGTCGTAAATCGACATCTGGCTATCTTTTTCTGCTAACTGGAGGTGCAGTTTCATGGGAGAGTGTCAAACAAACACTCGTTGCATTTTCCACTATGGAGGCTAAATTTGTAGCTTGTCATGAGGCATCTAATCATGTTATGTGGCTGCGAAACTTTGTTTCAGGACTGCAAATAGTTAATGGTATTGAAAGGCCATTTAAGTTGCACTGTGATAGTAGAGCAGCAGTCTTGTACTCAAATAACAACAGGAGCTCTTCAAAATCTAAGCATATAGATATTAAGTTCCTTGTTGTGAAGGAAAGAATTCAGAGTGGGTTAATTAGTATTGAGCATGTAGGAACAAACTCTATGATTGCAGATCCGCTCACTAAGGCATTAGCACCTAAGGCCTTTCATGATCATGTTACAAATATGGGTGTTGTTGCATTTGATGCCATTTGATTTAGTGGGAGTTTGTGTTTTTATTTATGCTTGGTACTGTACTTAATGTCATGACATTAATAAATTATTCAGTTATTTTCAGTTTTCATTGTTTACTCTGAATTTTGATGTCATTTGGTTAAAGTTGGACCAGTTGGAAATAGGCATGTGTAGATCACATTACATGTAATTTCCATACTACACATCCACACTTGATTTATGTCATTTAGTTAAATTGATGCATGAGATTAATGTGGGTTTAGTTGCAAACAATAGCAACGACTGCCTCTTTGGTCCTTGTGTTAGTGAGACTAATGGACGGAATCGGTTTAGATAACTTTTCTAGTTGTGTACACATTAAAGATGTAGAGATGCATATGCAATAGAAGTTATATGTACATGGTTATATATAGTCCAAGTGGGAGATTGTTAGAATTTGGACTATAAATCATGTACATTTATGCATAAGGACATGTAGACGTACATGTATTGCATGAAATTATTATATATATATTTCTATTATATGGTATAAGGACCCAATTGAGGTGATCTATTTAATTTAGGGTCTTTGTCATCTAAAATATAAGTGTGGTGGCTAAATTGTGAATGTGTAGAATTCCTGGGATTTAATTGTTAATTATTGATGGACTAATTAACAATTAACTCATTAAGGTTTATGGGTGTGATCCCTGACTGTGAAATTTGATATAAAAAGCAAAAGGGAAAAAGAAACCCAAAATCCATCAATCGTGAAATTCCAAACAGTCAGAAGACTTCCTCCTAAAAAATAAAAAAAAATAAAAAATAAAAAAAACCCTAACCCTAATTCTACTATCGCCGCCGCCGCCGCCAGGCCATCACACTGTCAAGCCGTCCCGCTGCCAGGCCGCCACGCCGCACGCCGACGTCTCTGCTGGGCCGTGGCTGCCGCCAGACCACCGCCTCCAGCGTCGCCAGATCCGCGTTGCCCCGCGCGTTGGCCGACTCCGGCCTGTGCAGTCGTGCGCACGCCACCAGCCGCTCCCGACGCCGTACCCCGAGCCGAAATTGCGTCGACGCCGGGTCCCGTGCTGTCTACGCACGACGCCTGTGCGCAGCAACGCCGCACACCGCCGCACCGCACGCGGCCGTCTCCGCTGCCGGTCGCCGGAGCGCAATGGACTTAATCGGGTGTCAGTCTTCTTTAAACTACACAATGAAATCAGGTACGCTTCAGTGTTCTTTATTTTTCTCAATGATCTGACATGAATGCTTCTGAATTGTTTTGACATATTTAATGAATTTCTTACATGATGACGTTGGGGCTGTGGTGCGAGCACCCGGACTATAATTTCCGGCCGTCAATAAGACAGGCGGTGCAGGTGCCGGAGCTGAAAGAGCCATTTCCGAACTTGCTGGCGCAGGTGCCGAAGCCGAAGTACTGTGCGCCGCCTCTGGATTTTGATGGGTATATATCAATGAGCAACTTCACCTACTCAGGAAAGATAAGTGAGTGGTTCAACAGCTCGTCGCAGGCGTTGTCCCGGGCTTCTTCCGGCAATGCTTTGTTTCCTGGAAACAGTAATGAAGTTGACTGGTTCTGGTTGTCTTGTTGCTTATTCAGAGTTTGATATAATGGGTCATTTTGATTTTTTAAAAATTAATATTAATTATTTTACATTATTATTATATTAAATTATATTAAAAAAATTTTAATTTTAAAAATTTTAAATTATTATATAATCAAATTAAATAAAAAAAATTAATTTATAGAAATAATTTAATAATTTTAGTCTTAATTTTCAATTTCATCCGTTACAAAAGGAGAAATTTCCTTATATGTTTGTGTTAGCTGGCGATCAAAAAGAAGCTAGATTTTCACAAATTGATCCATCCTCTTGCACAGGTACGCTGATAGGGGGGTTGGTACCTGTATTTTTATTTTTTTTTAGTTTTTAACAAATAATTACTTATTTTATTATAAATTATCTGTCTTATTATCATTAATAAAAAATTATTTACTTTATATTATAAATTTTTAAAAAATTTATTTCTATTAAATTATTTAAAAAATATTTTATTTTAATTTAATTTTATTAATTTAACTTAATATAAAATCTATTTTTTTTCCATTTAATTTTTAATTTAAATAAATATTAAATTAATATAAAAAATAGCTTATTTTATTTGAAGTTTTAGGAGAAATTAATTGTCCGATAATTATAGACCGATTGTCCGACATAAAATTAAATAAAAATAAATTAGCTTGTTTTATTAATTTAATTGATAAAATTAAATTAAAATAAAATATTTTTAAATATTTTAATCGAAATGAATTTTTGAAAATATATAATATAAGTTAAGTAATTATTTACTTAATAGTGATAAGGTAGATTTTTTTTTTACATTCACAATAAATCAAATAATTTTTTGCTAATTTTTTTTTTAAATCAAAGCAATTTACGGCCATTACAACACATCTAGCGCATAATTTTTGAGCTCCTTTGTGTACTTGCATGGATCATAGCAAGCGATGATGTTTGTCCATGGAGTGTGAAGTACGTCTGGCCAGCCAAAGGCATAGAGGAGGATCTCATGCACCTGCGAAGTGACTGATGGAATGACTTCCGGGCCATCCTGCATTCTCAAATAAAAGAAAAAAAAACAAATTTCTCAATAATCTTTTAGGGTTTACGTGTATATATTTTATTCAGTTCGGTTTTCTTTTTTTATCAATCAAATTGAATTTTTTTTTTTTTTTTTTTTTGAAAATTACAAGGCCTACAAGTTAATTTTTAAAATGTTTTGTAACACTGACATGATTAAAATTCCATCACGGCTCACTCAATACAATTTATCTAATTAATTGCGATTTTCTCATAATTATCGGAATCCAAATGGCCGGAAGCCTTGAAATTGTCCAGCTGCAATCTGCAGTACTAGACGCATGTCCGAGCCCAAAATTTAAGATGTTTGCGGAGTGGGATGGGCAACAAGAATTGACGCGTTTAGGTCGGAGTTAGGATCAGAGTCAGAAAATTTTTTATTTTTTTAAACATTAATATTAATTACTTTACATTATTATTAAATTAAATTATTATAAAAAAATTAATTAATTGTTTAAATTTTAAATTATCAAAGGTTAATTTTGATAAAAAAAATTAGTTTCTAAAAATAATTTACTAGCCTTAATTTTGACCTTAAACTTAACATGTTACTAAAACCGGTCAAAAACTACTTTTCAAGCTCACCGTTTGGTTTGAGATCAGGATTAGAATCAGTATTTTTCAAAATTATTTTTTCTTACAAAATTAATATTATTTATTGTACACCATTATTAAATTAAATTATTATAAAAAAAATTAAATAACTTTTCGAACTTTAAATTATTATAGGATTAATTTTAATAAAAAAGATATTAATTTATAAAAGTAGTTCACTAGTCTTAAATTTGATTTTGATCTTTATCCGGAACCAAACGGTGCCTAATAATTCAATCTGTATAATGCAACAAGAAATACTTTCAAAAATAAATAAATAAATGAGAGATTTTTACAATTCAATATTTTTTTAAAAAATCCCATATTTTGCCAATTATAAATAGTTAAACATTATTATTTTAATGTAAGTTTATTAGGCTAAATATGTGCATATAGATTTGGAATATTTTTACATGTAATTTTTTTATATGTTATTAATTTTTCCTAGTATTTTTATTGCAATAGATTCAATTGCTATTTTTTAAAAAAATATAACAAAAGCACCCATCTTTCAAATTTATTAGTCATATATTTGCGTATAACGCTTCTTACCCTTTAAATTATGATAATAAAATTATTTAATTATGATAAATTTTAAAATTATTAAAGTTTTTTAAAAAATTGAATCTTAAGATAAAACTTGAATCATGAAGATGATGGCCCGAAGATTAAAAGTATGATAATTTGAAAATTAAGATGAAAGCTCAATATACTCAAAGTGAAAGATCAATTCTAATCTCGTATACTTATTTTTTTTTTTATTGAACCAAGGATTTGATTAGTATTTTATATGTCCAAATGTTACAGAAAATCTCACTAAACTCTACTAACCACTTTGCTCGCTCGAACATTCTAGTTTGGATGCCCGAAGTTAACATATAAAAATTTTTACCTTTTGAAATTTACAAGCTTTAGTTATTGAGTACCTAAAAAGGTGACATTATCTTCTAATGAGTAGATATTTTCAACTATTAGAGTGATTCGGACGACCAAGTATTAGTTCCAAGAATCCAAACTTGGTAAAAAAAGTCTAGGGTGTTTCTTAACGGCTAAATCTTGCTTCTAACAATTATATATTGGCTTAAACTTTTTACTTATGTGGGGAATGAACTTCCAATAATTTTAGAATAAAATCTAAGTTCTCTAAGCTTTCTAATTTCAACGAATGTGAAATAGATTTTAACTTTTATATACTTATTGTTCTTATATTTCAATTTTTGAAAAGCTTTTGTTGTGAGATTTTTTAATTTATTTTTTAATATTTATACCTGTTATTTTTTTAGGTTATTAGGAGAGAATTGAATGTTATACCGTTGTTGTTAGAGCAAGAATTTAGAAAAATTTGGTTCTATCTTAAAAAAATGACATTATTAATTGAGTGATTGAAATTCTCAGAATTAAAATAAGAACCATAAAATAAACACAATTGGTTGGAAAACCATATATATTGATTTGTGCTTGTTTTACTTTTCTATTTATCTTTTGATTTATTTTTATTAAAAAACCTAATTAATTTCTTTCTCGCGGGTTAGATTGCTATTTAGGCCTTCAACACTTGGCTTTTATTTTTTTACATTTCAACCCTCTCACACATAATTTTGAGAGTTTGAAGTAAATTTTGTCATTCTTATCTATAACACCCAGCCACTTCAAAAATTATGCACAACTCCTTATTTTTAAAATTTATATTAAGTATATAAAGGACTATTAAATTTTTAATCTAATCCTAGTTAAAAAAAAGTAACCTGAGACAAAATAAGTCCAAGGGACTCAGGGACCGTCCGTAATTTTCGTAAAAAAAGATCTACATAATTTTTAAATTGCAAAAAATTATAAAATAAATATAATAAAATTTTCACATAATAATTTCAATAAATAAATACAGCGGGTAATGTAGAGGACGCCATATCATGAAACCGGTGACAAAATGATCATCACCGTCGGAGAAAATTGTCCTACAGAACTATCATTTCATTGACCAAAAAACAAAAAAAAAAAAAAAAAAATCATAAATAGATTCGCAGTGAACACAACAACTAAAGAAGACAAATAGAGGAGTAGACTCGGGCACTTCGCCCTGAAGGACCCATTTGGAGCTCTCGTGATCTTTTCTTCAAAACATATAAATTTCTTTTTAGCTTCAGCCTGTCAAAAAAAGTTCCTAATATTATCAAATCAAACATATAGTTCATCAAAGCAGCCGGCTAAACATATAATACATTTCAGATTCCGATCCAGATATGTTCATCTGTAACTTATATAAACTCCTGTGATTCGAAGCCCCCATGAAAATACATTTTCTTTTTATCGCTTCCAATAGCTCCACCAAAACAGCCTGCCGAACTCCGTATCTACGACTTGCGCCGCTGTGGTCCATCAGGCGATTCCAGCCCCATCACAGGAAAAGGTATATATGCATGAAATTGAATCCGTCGACACTATATAATTGTCTTATTGATCATATTATTTTGAATAAAAGCAAAAAAAAAAAAACAAAAGGTTTGAACTTGTGTTTGTAAGCTCCTGAGCCTGCCAAGCTAATATCGGCAGGACAATTGGACATCATCAATCCGTCTAGGCATTGAAGTGGAATGCGCAAGGACCAGAGCAAAACCAGAAGAAAACATGCACTAGAGGCCTAAATGCGCTGAAATCATCGCCTATAACGGCAAGTGCCAATGCCTCGGCTTCGCTCTGACCATTGCTTCCCAGGGTTCTCACTGACAATGGCGCCTCTGTTGAACCCGTGCTGCGCCTCCGACGACAAGACCGTGGTTTCACACAAGCAAGTTCTCTCTTAATTTTCCGGCGCATTTTCACTTCGCCTATATAAATTTCAGCTTCTTGTTTTCACAACTTGCAGGAGTTCCAGGCCGACCAGTAGCAAAGAGAGTCCGTGGGCGAACTACACGTTGAAAGAGCTCCTACATGCGACGAACAATTTCAGTGAAAAGAACAAGCTCGGGGAAGGCGGGTTTGGGACTGTGTACTTGGGCAGGACCAGCGACGGCTCAATGGCAATCCCTTTTGTTAGGGAGATGGATTTGTTTGAAATTTAACTGTTATAGTAATGAGAAGTGTTATCCGTGATGCAGATTGCGGTGAAGCGGCTGAAGGGAGCGGCGGCAAAGACCGAGATGGACTTCGCGGTGGAGGTGGAGATGCTGGGGAGGGTGAGGCACAAGAACCTGCTGGGGCTCAAGGGGTTCTACGCGAGCAAGCATGAAAGACTCATTGCTTATGCTTACATGCCTAACCACAGCATTATGAGCCATCTCCACGGTGAGCACGCCGGCAAATTAATGCTGGACTGGCCCCGGAGAATGAGAATCGCCATGGGCTCCGCCGAGGGACTAGCGTAAATATCTACGCCTCTACTCAGAAAAATCAACATTTGAATAATTTCTCACCGTGATTGTGTTCGTTTTAAAAGCTACTTGCACCACGAGGTGAGTCCGAGCATCATACACAGGGATGTCAAGGCAAGCAACGTGCTTCTAGACGCGGACTTCACTCCCCGGGTGGCGGACTTCGGTTTCGCGAAGCTTGTTTCAGAGGATATCAGCCATATCACGACGCGGGTGAAGGGCACCGTAGGCTACCTCGCACCGGAGTACGCCATGTGGGGGAAGGTCTCCAAGAGCTGCGACGTATACAGCTTTGGCATTCTGCTTCTTGAGCTTGTCTCCGGCAAGAAGCCTGTTGAGAAGCTTGCCGACGGCACCAAGCGTGACATCGTCCAGTGGGCCAAGCCCTTTGTTGAGCGAGGAGACCTCGACAGAGTCGCAGACCCCAGCCTCGGAGGCCGATTCAATAGGACGGAGCTGAAGGCGCTTGTGACGGCAGCAATGTGGTGCATTAGCAACAAGCGGGAGCAGCGGCCGACGATGAAGCAGATAGTGGAGGTGCTTAAAAGAAGGGTGGAGCAGAGGAGCCTGGTGGAGGTTGTGACGAAAGAGGCCGCTGCTGTTGATTATGAGGATGAGGAAACGATCACGGCCGCGCCTTCTCGGTCTTCTACTCCGTCCATGCCTTCCATGTGGAGATGATGATGACAATGGTGATGATGCTCTCCTGGTTGACGTTTGTTCCCGATTTTCCAGTGTTTTCATTAGCAAATGTGTGAATGGTATGGATATTTCTCTTTATGGATTCATCATTAGCAAACTAAGTATGCTCTAGGATCGCAGGAAATTTGGAATTATAGTTACGGTACATCAGTACTATCTAGAGTACTAAAATACGAAAAACATACCTTAATCATCAGTAATGATACACCGAAGTAATTTTTTCGGATGGGTCAACTTGGATCGCTCATGTGGCCCCAATCATTAACCAAATCCAAGCAAGGTAATTTTTTCAAAATTATTTTTTTTATATAAAATTAATATTACTTATTTTGCACTATTATTAAATTAAATTATTATAAAAAAATAAATAGTTTTTCGAACTTTAAATTATTGAAGCGTTAAATTTGATAAAAAAAATATTAGCTTATAAAAATAATTCACTAATTTTGATCCTGATTCTGAATCAAACGGTGCCTCAAAATTCTCCTTACAAAAGCGTGTTTCATAACCGATTTTATTTTGTTGTTGAAAAGAATAAAGAAATATTGGCATTTTGTTACCTAAACCAACCATTGTAATATAATATTATCTGTTTCATCAGCAAATTAAATCTAAATTATTGGCCTTGTCCGTATGTCCGAGTTAAATGACTCCACTCATTATGAATAATCAAAACTGGATAGGCGGAACTAAACAAATTTCTTTGTTATAAAATAAGCATTGTTTAGACATAACTGGAAATACGACAGCATTACATACAGCAATTTGGCCAAAAAAACGCGCAGGATGCGTGTAAGAAGACTACATAAACTAATGTTTCGCAGGAAATGCCATATTAATAAATTGGACATTTTCAAGAACAAACTGTGACACGAAAACTCTGGCACTCTCAGCCTGGAAAAGGATAATAAAGGACTAAGTAAATAAAATTCTAGCAGAAATCACCTGTGTGAACAACATAGCACACGTGTCTGAAGTAATAAACAAAGAAATAAAGTAAACAACAATGCTCAATCACTTACTAAGCATTTATATAAATCCAGCGGCTTTCCTTGAGTCAGAAGTACTGTCTGCCCGACTATGACCTCACCCCAGATAGTTGAGGTAGCGAAGAAGCGCACATTGTCACAACATGCTCAAGTGCTAGAGAGAAAAGTAACAGGAAAACTGTTAAAATATATATCTGCTAGAGATCAGCAGGCACAGCAGGAAACTAATATCAGGACAGTGTATTAGATAGAACAAAATTGAGTCCAGTCAAGTTATGCATCCTCGAATTCCCCAATGGTTGATACATGATCATTGACCACTTATTCAGAAAGGCTGATATTAGCATTAAGCTAATGTCTTCCACCAAGAGACAAAGATGTCTTCTTTTATTTTTTGAGCAACTGAGATTTACCATTCATAACCTTGTCAAAACAGGGAACAAGATGCAAAAAAAGATGTCTTCCGAAAAAGCACTTTGCAACAAAAGGAGCAAAAACAGGTAACTGTGAAACCTTTTTTCCTTTTGGCAACAATTATTTGAAACCCGAGGCCCACTATGGAGCCAACTTTTAGGAAGAAGTTCTCATGTCCCAGATAGCACTAGCTACATGCACATCTGAAAGCAAGACATCCTCCTATCAAACAGATAACAACTTTCCTCCATTGAATGTCCTCCACATGCTGAACAGAAATTAGTTGATCATGAGATACTATAAAAAGAGGACAACAGCCCCTTCGCACACGAGGATCCATCAGGGCCCAATCATGTCGGATTGGAAAGGCACAATGCTTTTTTTTCATTTCTTTTCTCATCTTTAGACAGCAATCACCTCAAAATGAATATAAATAATATTTCAACGTAACAACAAAAACTAAATGCCTACCATTAATGAGGATGATTTAAACTCACTTGGCCCCCTTCCGGGATTCGAATGAAAATCCACCAGGCGGCGATGGCGAGAACCCTAACGGGAGAGTGGGAGGCTCAGATTGGCCAGAAAGCATGGCAACAATCTCCTTACTGGACGGTCGGCGAGCGGGAGACTTTTGAATGCAAAGCAGTGCGACAGTGATGCACAGAAGCACCTGGTCCTTGTTCACTGCTCGAAGGGACTGGTCCACAAGATCCAGAAGCCTCCCCCAATGAGCAAGATGCCGAGCCCATGACATGAGATTGGCCCGCTCAAACTCCGACATTGGAGAAGCCGTCACTTGCAGCGGTCGCCGACCAGAGATGAGGACCAGGAGGAGAACGCCAAAGCTGTAAATGTCGCATTTTTCTGACAATGACCCCCCGCCGCCATACTCGGGAGCAACATAGCACACAGCGCCGCGCATGCTCGGAGTACTGCTGATGGTGCCATTCCTCTGGATATCTCCGCTCGTCCAGTCCCGGCTGCTCCGCCTCCCGGTAGTCCTCACCTCCGAACTCTGCCCATCTGTCCACCCATCAACACTGGCCCGACTACCTCCCCTGCTCCAACTCTTCTTTTTCTTCTTACTCCTTTTAGTTGGAGATACACCATTATCATCACTATGCCACCATTGCCGCTCCCCTGCTTCCATGTTACTGAAGGACTTGACCATTGTCCGGCGCCTGCGCTTGTTGGCGAGCTCCTCACAGAACTCTTCACGCCACCATTCCCTCGATGGGCGGCTCTTACCATTCTTCTTCACCCGGTCCTCATCCAGTGATGCCCACCATTCCAATCTTCGGGAATGCTTCCGTTTCTCTGAGGCCTTCGGCATGCTGAGCTCCGACGAGACGGCGGGCGCAGCAGTGGCGATCCAATCATCCTTGGGCCGCTCCTTCTTGATCTCCGATCGGATCCACTCCATCACATAGTCCTTGACGCTGCTGCTCCCAGACTCGGCATTTGTGCCGCCTCCGGCGTCCTGGCGCCACCACCAGTCTTTGCCTGAGAGCACGCTACTGGGTTTCCTCCGGCCGCTCCTCCGGCTCCCACTGTCAACACTCGTCCTGTCGAACCCCGTTGTTTCCGAGGTCGAAGCCACTTCCAGTCCCCCCATGGCCTCCACCGGAGATGACGAAGTTTCCTCTTCCTGCCCTCTAGAAAACCCCTCATCCTCCTCCGGTGACTTCTCCATTCCAATCGCAACTTCATCCGCCCCGGTTAACGCCGTGACCATGCTATCGGCCGTAATGACCGACGAGTCGTCTTCGATCTTCTTGCTCTTCTCCACCTTCGGTCCATTATCGCCCTCGATCTCCACCAAATCAACTTCTTCAACAGTGTCAGAGTCGTCGGCGACGGAGCTCTTGAATCTTGCGAGGCCGAAATCGGCGATCCGGGCGGAGAGGTTGGAATCGAGGAGGATGTTGCTGGGCTTGATGTCGCCATGGATGACGGGAGGATCGCAGGTGGAATGGAGGAACTGAAGCCCTCGAGCGATGTCAAGGGCCACGGAGAAGCGGCACGGCCAGTTCCCCAGCTCAGGGCACCGCCGGTCGAGCAGCGCATCCTGGAGGCTGCCGTTGTGCATCAAAACGTATACCAACAGGATCCGTCTCCCCGGCGCCGGATCTTCGTCTTCGACGTCATCCTCGTGCTTCTTCCTCCGCTTGAAGCGCTGCCAGAGAGATTCCTTTTGCTCAAAATAGCAGAAGCCAAGAGGCGGAACGACCCAGGGATGATCCGGTGAGGACTGTGAGGAGACCATCTTCTGGGCGAGTGCGAGCTCATTCTGGAACTCGCGCTCGCCCTGAAGCGACCCCGAGTCCGTGAGCTTGACGGCGATCTCCTGGCCGCCGGGGAGTGCCCCGCGGAACACCGGGCCGAATCCACCCTGGCCGAGCCGGTGAGAGGCGGAGAACGACCCAGTAGCGCGCCGGAGCTGGCCGTAGCTGAAGCGTCGGAGGGAGGTCGTCCCCGCCGCCGTGGTCTCCGGCGAGTCCTTGGGCTCAGCAGGCCCTGTCCTGCGAGAGGACGCGCGGCGGCGGTAGAGGAAGAAAATTAAGGCGAAGCCTGCAGCAAGGGCAGCGACCAGTGCAGCCGCGGCGACGAGAGGGCCGAGCATTGGGCGGTGGCGGACGGCGGCGGCATTCTTTGGTGGCTCCTTCGCCTCCGGCGGCAGTTGCCGGGAAGGCATTGTTGATGAAGGGAGAGGAAAAAGGAAGAGTAGTTATGGCTTGCCTGCTTCGCTAGAAGTAGAAGACTGATGGAGGAAGAAGAAGATCGATGGGATCATCTCTTCATCGTTTGTGAGGGGTAGAAAGGTAATTTGGTTATGTTGTTACTTTTGGTTTTTCTATTTATTTTAGGGATAATTACGGATAATCCCATAATTAGCCTTAATTATGTTTAACCCTCTTAATTTCCGTAATTACCCTCACCCTCCAAATTCGAAAATATTTACCCATAATTGTTATTTAATCAAAATTTTATCAAAAAATTCTGATTTTACCCTCAGTTATTTTACATATACACCCCTAAAGACTTATTTTTTTATATTTAACCCCGAAATTCGGATTTTTGCAAATAACACCCCGAAATAACTCAGATTAACAAAAAAATCCTCGAAATTCGAATTTTTGCAAATAAACCCCCGGAAATTATTCCGATTTACAGAAAAGTCACCGAAATTCGGATTTTTGCAAATAACACCCCGAAATAACTCCGATTTACAAAAAATCCTCGAAATTCGAATTTTTGCAAATAAACCCCCGGAAATTATTTTGATTTACAGAAAAGTCCCCGAAATTCAGATTTTTGCAAATAACACCACGTTACGCGGGCGGGAGCGGAGAAGGAGGCCGGCCGCGGGAGCAGAGGCAGAGGCCGGCGGCAGGAACGGAGGCGGAGGTCGACGGCGGGAGCGGAGGCGGAGGCGGAGGCCGACGGCGAGAGCGAAGGCGGAGGCCAGGGCGCCGGCGAATCGAAACCCGGGCGAGGACAGCCACGACCGAGGCCATTCCGCCCCCGCGTGCCGGCGCGCCGGCCTCGGCCTCCGTCCGCGGCACGCGGGGGCGGAACGGCCTCGGCCTTGGCCGTCCACGCCCGCGTGCGGAGGCCGAGGCCGAGTGCGGAGGCAGTCCGCGGCCGCGTGCCAGTGGGCCGTCCGGCGCGCCGTCGGGCCTCGGCCTCCATCCCCGGCATGCGGGCACGGAAGCCGGTCGGCGATGGTCCGGCGAGGGGTGTATTTGTAAAAATCAATTTTTTTAAAAAAAGACTTATTTTAAAAAAAAAATTTAAGGGTTTATTTTTTTATGTATAAATATTAAATTTGTAATTATAAATATAAAAACACTAATATCTTAAAAATATTTAAAATATGATTAAAAATATAGACTTATTTATAAATAAAAAAATTGAATGGGTCTATTTGTAAATATACAACATGAAACTTGTAATTTTAAATTTTAAGTTTTGAAACCTTCGATGACTTATTTGTAAAATTTATTTATAAAATAAATAAAATTTGGACGTATTTATAAAGAAAAATATTAAAGGTGGTCTATTTTTAAATGTAAAAATAGTAAACTTGTAATTTGAAATTTGAAAATTTTAAACTTTCACTGTATTTTCCATGAAATTTAATATTAAAAATAATTAAAATATTGATTTATTTAAAAAAAATTCAAGGGGTCTATTTGTAAATGTACAACATGAAACTTGTAATTTTAAATTTTAAACTTTGAAACCTTCGATGACTTATTTGTAAAATTTACTTATAAAATAAATAAAATTTGGACGTATTTATAAAGAAAAATATTAAATGCGA